>CM067375.1:94797871-95397871 GCA_034401795.1 Chaetoderma sp. LZ-2023a
AGTTCAGCGGTGTTTTTATTAATGGAGACTTGCAGTTCAGCAGTGTTTTTCCTAATGGAGAGTTGCAGTTCAGCAGTGTTTTTATTAATGGAGACTTGCAGTTCAGAAGTGTTTTTATTAATGGAGACTTGCAGTTTAGCAGTGTTTTTATTAATAGAGACTTGCAGTTTAGCAGTGTTTTTATCAATGGAGAGTTGCAGTTCAGCAGTGTTTTTATTAATGGAGACTGGCAGTTCAGCAGTGTTTTTACTAATGGAGACTGGCAGTTCAGCAGTGTTTTTATCAATGGAGACTGGCAGTTCAGCAGTGTTTTTATCAATGGAGAGTTGCAGTTCAGCAGTGTTTTTACTAATGGAGACCGGCAGTTCAGCAGTGTTTTTATTAATGGAGAGTTGCAGTTCAGCAGTGTTTTTATCAATGGAGAGTTGCAGTTCAGCAGTGTTTTTATTAATGGAGACTTGCAATTCAGCAGTGTTTTTATTAATGGAGACTTGCAGTTCAGCATTGTTTTTATTAATGGAGACTGCAGTTCAGCAGTGTTTTTATTAATGGAGACTGGCAGTTCAGCAGTGCTTTTATCAATGGAGACTGGCAGTTCAGCCGTGTTTTTATTAATGGAGACTTCCAGTTCAGCAGTGTTTTTATTAATGGAGACTTGCAGTTCAGCAGTGTTTTTATTAATGGGGACTTGCAGTTCAGCAGTGTTTTTTATTAATGGAGACTGGTAGTTCAGCAGTGCTTCATTAATGGACTTGCAGTTCAGCAGTGTTTTTATTAATGGAGACTTGCAGTTCAGCAGTGTTTTTATTAATGGAGACTTGCAGTTCAGCAGTGTTTTTCCTAATGGAGACTGGCAGTTCAGCAGTGTTTTTATCAATGGAGAGTTGCAGTTCAGCAGTGTTTTTATTAATGGAGACTTGCAGTTCAGCAGTGTTTTTATTAATGGAGACTTGCAGTTTAGCAGTGTTTTTATTAATAGAGACTTGCAGTTTAGCAGTGTTTTTATCAATGGAGAGTTGCAGTTCAGCAGTGTTTTTATTAATGGAGACTGGCAGTTCAGCAGTGTTTTTACTAATTGAGACTGGTAGTTTAGCAGTGTTTTTATCAATGGAGACTGGCAGTTCAGCAGTGTTTTTATCAATGGAGAGTTGCAGTTCAGGAGTGTTTTTACTAATGGAGACCGGCAGTTCAGCAGTGTTCTTATTAATGGAGAGTTGCAGTTCAGCAGTGTTTTTATCAATGGAGAGTTGCAGTTCAGCAGTGTTTTTATTAATGGAGACTTGCAGTTCAGCAGTGTTTTTATTAATTGAGACTTGCAGTTCAGCAGTGTTTTTATCAATGGAGCCTGGCAGTTCAGCCATGTTTTTATTAATGGAGACTTCCAGTTCAGCAGTGTTTTTATTAATGGAGACTTGCAGTTCAGCAGTGCTTTTATTAATGGGGACTTGCAGTTCAGCAGTGTTTTTTATTAATGGAGACTGGTAGTTCAGCAGTGATTCATTAATGGACTTGCAGTTCAGCAGTGTTTTTATTAATGGAGACTGGCAGTTCAGCAGTGTTTTTATTAATGGAGACTTGCAGTTCAGCAGTGTTTTATTAATGGAGACTTGCAGTTCAGCAGCGGTTTTATTAATGGAGACTTGCAGTTCATCAGTGTTTTTATTAATGGAGACTTGCAGTTCAGCAGTGTTTTTATTAATGGAGACTGGCAGTTCCGAAGTGTTTTTATTAATGGAGACCTGCAGTTCAGCAGCGGTTTTATCAATGGAGAGTTGCAGTTCAGCAGTGTTTTTATTAATGGAGACTTGCAGTTCAGCAGTGTTTTTATTAATGGAGAGTTGCAGTTCAGCAGTGTTTTATTAATGGAGACTTGCAGTTCAGCAGCGGTTTTATCAATGGAGAGTTGCAGTTCAGCAGTGTTTTTATTAATGGAGACTTGGAGTTCAGCAGCGTTTTTATTAATGTAGACTGGCAGTTCAGCAGTGTTATATTAATGGAGAGTTGCAGTTCAGCAGTGTTTTTTATTAATGGAGACTTGCAGTTCAGCAGTGGTTTTTTTAATGGAGACTGGCAGTTCAGCAGTGTTTTTATTAATGGAGACTTGCAGTTCAGCAGTGTTTTTATCAATGGAGACTTGCAGTTCAGCAGTGTGTTCATCAATGGAGACTTGCAGTTCAGCAGTGTTTTTATGAATGGAGACTTGCAATTCAGCGGTGTTTTATCAATGGAGACTGGCAGTTCAGCAGTGTTTTTATTAATGGAGAGTTGCAGTTCAGCAGTGTTTTTTATTAATGGAGACTTGCAGTTCAGCAGTGTTTTTATTAATGGAGAGTTGCAGTTTAGCAGTGTTTTTATGAATGGAGAGTTCCAGTTCAGCAGTGTTTTTATTAATGGAGACTTGCAGTTCAGCAGCGGTTTTATCAATGGAGAGTTGCAGTTCAGCAGTGTTTTTATTAATGGAGACTTGGAGTTCAGCAGCGTTTTTATTAATGTAGACTGGCAGTTCAGCAGTGTTATATTAATGGAGAGTTGCAGTTCAGCAGTGTTTTTTATTAATGGAGACTTGCAGTTCAGCAGTGTTTTTATTAATGGAGAGTTGCAGTTTAGCAGTGTTTTTATGAATGGAGAGTTCCAGTTCAGCAGTGGTTTTTTTAATGGAGACTGGCAGTTCAGCAGTGTTTTTATTAATGGAGACTTGCAGTTCAGCAGTGTTTTTATCAATGGAGACTTGCAGTTCAGCAGTGTTTTTATCAATGGAGACTTGCAGTTCAGCAGTGTTTTTATGAATGGAGACTTGCAATTCAGCGGTGTTTTATCAATGGAGACTGGCAGTTCAGCAGTGTTTTTATTAATGGAGAGTTGCAGTTCAGCAGTGTTTTTTATTAATGGAGACTTGCAGTTCAGCAGTGTTTTTATTAATGGAGAGTTGCAGTTTAGCAGTGTTTTTATGAATGGAGAGTTCCAGTTCAGCAGTGTTTTTATTAATGGAGACTTGCAGTTCAGCAGTGTTTTTATTAATGGAGACTTGCAGTTCATCAGTGTTTTTATTAATGGAGACTTGCAGTTCAGCAGTGTTTTTACTAGTGGAGACTTGCAGTTTAGCAGTGTTTTTATGAATGGAGAGTTGCAGTTGAGCAGTGTCTTTATTAATGGAGACTTGCAGTTCATCAGTGTTTTTATTAATGGAGACTTGCAGTTCAGCAGTGTTTTTATTAATGAAGACTTGCAGTTCAGCAGTGTTTTTATTAATGGAGACTTGCAGTTCATCAGTGTTTTTATTAATGGAGACTTGCAGTTCAGCAGTCTTTTTATTAATGGAGACTTGCAGTTCAGCAGTCTTTTTATTAATGGAGACTGGCAGTTCAGCAGTGTTTTTATCAATGGAGAGTTGCAGTTCAGCAGTGTTTTTATTAATGGAGACTTGCAATTCAGCAGTGTTTTTATTAATGGAGACTTGCAGTTCAGCAGTGTTTCTATTAATGGAGACTTGCAGTTCAGCAGTGTTTTTATTAATGGAGACTGGCAGTACAGCAGTGTTTTTATTAATGGAGACTTTCAGTTCAGCAGTGTTTTTATCAATGGAGACTTGCAGTTCAGCAGTGTTTTTATTAATGGAGACTTGCAGTTCAGCAGTGGTTATATTAATGGAGACTGGCAGTTCAGCAGTGTTTTTATTAATGGAGACTTTCAGTTCAGCAGTGTTTTTATCAATGGAGACTTGCAGTTCAGCAGTGTTTTTAGTAATGGAGACTGGCAGTTCAGCAGTGTTTTTATTAATGGAGACTTGCAGTTCAGCAGTGTTTTTCCTAATGGAGACTGGCAGTTCAGCGGTGTTTTTATTAATGGAGACTTGCAGTTCAGCAGTGTTTTTCCTAATGGAGAGTTGCAGTTCAGCAGTGTTTTTATTAATGGAGACTTGCAGTTCAGAAGTGTTTTTATTAATGGAGACTTGCAGTTCAGAAGTGTTTTTATTAATAGAGACTTGCAGTTTAGCAGTGTTTTTATCAATGGAGAGTTGCAGTTCAGCAGTGTTTTTATTAATGGAGACTGGCAGTTCAGCAGTGTTTTTACTAATGGAGACTGGCAGTTCAGCAGTGTTTTTATCAATGGAGACTGGCAGTTCAGCAGTGTTTTTATCAATGGAGAGTTGCAGTTCAGCAGTGTTTTTACTAATGGAGACCGGCAGTTCAGCAGTGTTTTTATTAATGGAGAGTTGCAGTTCAGCAGTGTTTTTATCAATGGAGAGTTGCAGTTCAGCAGTGTTTTTATTAATGGAGACTTGCAATTCAGCAGTGTTTTTATTAATGGAGACTTGCAGTTCAGCATTGTTTTTATTAATGGAGACTGCAGTTCAGCAGTGTTTTTATTAATGGAGACTGGCAGTTCAGCAGTGCTTTTATCAATGGAGACTGGCAGTTCAGCCGTGTTTTTATTAATGGAGACTTCCAGTTCAGCAGTGTTTTTATTAATGGAGACTTGCAGTTCAGCAGTGTTTTTATTAATGGGGACTTGCAGTTCAGCAGTGTTTTTTATTAATGGAGACTGGTAGTTCAGCAGTGCTTCATTAATGGACTTGCAGTTCAGCAGTGTTTTTATTAATGGAGACTTGCAGTTCAGCAGTGTTTTTATTAATGGAGACTTGCAGTTCGGCAGTGTTTTTCCTAATGGAGACTGGCAGTTCAGCAGTGTTTTTATCAATGGAGAGTTGCAGTTCAGCAGTGTTTTTATTAATGGAGACTTGCAGTTCAGCAGTGTTTTTATTAATGGAGACTTGCAGTTTAGCAGTGTTTTTATTAATAGAGACTTGCAGTTTAGCAGTGTTTTTATCAATGGAGAGTTGCAGTTCAGCAGTGTTTTTATTAATGGAGACTGGCAGTTCAGCAGTGTTTTTACTAATTGAGACTGGTAGTTTAGCAGTGTTTTTATCAATGGAGACTGGCAGTTCAGCAGTGTTTTTATCAATGGAGAGTTGCAGTTCAGGAGTGTTTTTACTAATGGAGACCGGCAGTTCAGCAGTGTTCTTATTAATGGAGAGTTGCAGTTCAGCAGTGTTTTTATCAATGGAGAGTTGCAGTTCAGCAGTGTTTTTATTAATGGAGACTTGCAGTTCAGCAGTGTTTTTATTAATTGAGACTTGCAGTTCAGCAGTGTTTTTATCAATGGAGCCTGGCAGTTCAGCCATGTTTTTATTAATGGAGACTTCCAGTTCAGCAGTGTTTTTATTAATGGAGACTTGCAGTTCAGCAGTGCTTTTATTAATGGGGACTTGCAGTTCAGCAGTGTTTTTTATTAATGGAGACTGGTAGTTCAGCAGTGATTCATTAATGGACTTGCAGTTCAGCAGTGTTTTTATTAATGGAGACTGGCAGTTCAGCAGTGTTTTTATTAATGGAGACTTGCAGTTCAGCAGTGTTTTATTAATGGAGACTTGCAGTTCAGCAGCGGTTTTATTAATGGAGACTTGCAGTTCATCAGTGTTTTTATTAATGGAGACTTGCAGTTCAGCAGTGTTTTTATTAATGGAGACTTGCAGTTTAGCAGTGTTTTTATAAATGGAGAGTTGCAGTTCAGCAGTGTCTTTATTAATGGAGACCTGCAGTTCATCAGTGTTTTTATTAATGGAGACTTGCAGTTCAGCAGTGTTTTTATTAATGGAGACTTGCAGTTCAGCAGTGTTTTTATTAATGGAGACTTGCAGTTCAGAAGTGTTTATATTAATGGAGACTTGCAGTTCATCAGTGTTTTTATTAATGGAGACTTGCAGTTCAGCAGTGTTTTTATTAATGGAGACTGGCAGTTCAGCAGTGTTTTTATTAATGGAGACGTGCAGTTCAACAGTGTTTTTATTAATGGAGACTTGCAGTTCAGCAGTGTTTTTCCTAATGGAGACTGGCAGTTCAGTGGTGTTTTTATCAATGGAGAGTTGCAGTTCAGCAGTGTTTTTATTAATGGAGACTTGCAGTTCAGCAGTGTTTTTATTAATGGAGACTTGCAGTTTAGCAGTGTTTTTATTAATAGAGACTTGCAGTTTAGCAGTGTTTTTATCAATGGAGAGTTGCAGTTCAGCAGTGTTTTTATTAATGGAGACTGGCAGTTCAGCAGTGTTTTTACTAATGGAGACTGGCAGTTCAGCAGTGTTTTTATCAATGGAGACTGGCAGTTCAGCAGTGTTTTTATCAATGGAGAGTTGCAGTTCAGCAGTGGTTTTTTTACTAATGGAGACCGGCAGTTCAGCAGTGTTTTTATTAATGGAGAGTTGCAGTTCAGCAGTGTTTTTATCAATGGAGAGATGCAGTTCAGCAGTGTTTTTATTAATGGAGACTTGCAGTTCAGCAGTGTTTTTATTAATGGAGACTTGCAGTTCAGCAGTGTTTTTATCAATGGAGACTGGCAGTTCAGCAGTGTTTTTATCAATGGAGAGTTGCAGTTCAGCAGTGTTTTTATTAATGGAGACTTGCAATTCAGCAGTGTTTTTATTAATGGAGACTTGCAGTTCAGCATTGTTTTTATTAATGGAGACTGCAGTTCAGCAGTGTTTTTATTAATGGAGACTGCAGTTCAGCAGTGTTTATATTAATGGAGACTGGCAGTTCAGCAGTGTTTTTATCAATGGAGACTGGCAGTTCAGCAGTGCTTTTATCAATGGAGACTGGCAGTTCAGCCGTGTTTTTATTAATGGAGACTTCCAGTTCAGCAGTGTTTTTATTAATGGAGACTTGCAGTTCAGCAGTGTTTTTATTAATGGGGACTTGCAGTTCAGCAGTGTTTTTTATTAATGGAGACTGGTAGTTCAGCAGTGCTTCATTAATGGACTTGCAGTTCAGCAGTGTTTTTATTAATGGAGACTGGCAGTTCAGCAGTGTTTTTATTAATGGAGACTTGCAGTTCAGCAGTGTTTTTATTAATGGAGACTTGCAGTTCAGCAGTGTTTTTCCTAATGGAGACTGGCAGTTCAGCGGTGTTTTTATCAATGGAGAGTTGCAGTTCAGCAGTGTTTTTATTAATGGAGACTTGCAGTTCAGCAGTGTTTTTATTAATTGAGACTTGCAGTTTAGCAGTGTTTTTATTAATAGAGACTTGCAGTTTAGCAGTGTTTTTATCAATGGAGAGTTGCAGTTCACCAGTGTTTTTATTAATGGAGACTGGCAGTTCAGCAGTGTTTTTACTAATTGAGACTGGTAGTTTAGCAGTGTTTTTATCAATGGAGACTGGCAGTTCAGCAGTGTTTTTAACAATGGAGAGTTGCAGTTCAGGAGTGTTTTTACTAATGGAGACCGGCAGTTCAGCAGTGTTCTTATTAATGGAGAGTTGCAGTTCAGCAGTGTTTTTATCAATGGAGAGTTGCAGTTCAGCAGTGTTTTTATTAATGGAGACTTGCAGTTCAGCAGTGTTTTTATTAATTGAGACTTGCAGTTCAGCAGTGTTTTTATCAATGGAGACTGGCAGTTCAGCCGTGTTTTTATTAATGGAGACTTCCAGTTCAGCAGTGATTTTATTAATGGAGACTTGCAGTTCAGCAGTGCTTTTATTAATGGGGACTTGCAGTTCAGCAGTGGTTTTTTTTAATGGAGACTGGTAGTTCAGCAGTGATTCATTAATGGACTTGCAGTTCAGCAGTGTTTTTATTAATGGAGACTGGCAGTTCAGCAGTGTTTTTATTAATGGAGACTTGCAGTTCAGCAGTGTTTTATTAATGGAGACTTGCAGTTCAGCAGCGGTTTTATTAATGGAGACTTGCAGTTCATCAGTGTTTTTATTAATGGAGACTTGCAGTTCAGCAGTGTTTTTATTAATGGAGACTTGCAGTTTAGCAGTGTTTTTATGAATGGAGAGTTGCAGTTCAGCAGTGTCTTTATTAATGGAGACCTGCAGTTCATCAGTGTTTTTATTAATGGAGACTTGCAGTTCAGCAGTGTTTTTATTAATGGAGACTTGCAGTTCATCAGTGTTTTTATTAATGGAGACTTGCAGTTCAGCAGTGTTTTTATTAATGGAGACTTGCCGTTCAGAAGTGTTTATATTAATGGAGACTTGCAGTTCATCAGTGTTTTTATTAATGGAGACTGGCAGTTCAGCAGTGTTTTTATTAATGGAGACGTGCAGTTCAACAGTGTTTTTATTAATGGAGACTTGCAGTTCAGCAGTGTTTTTCCTAATGGAGACTGGCAGTTCAGCGGAGTTTTTATCAATGGAGAGTTGCAGTTCAGCAGTGTTTTTATTAATGGAGACTTGCAGTTCAGCAGTGTTTTTATTAATGGAGACTTGCAGTTTAGCAGTGTTTTTATTAATAGAGACTTGCAGTTTAGCAGTGTTTTTATCAATGGAGAGTTGCAGTTCAGCAGTGTTTTTATTAATGGAGACTGGCAGTTCAACAGTGTTTTTACTAATGGAGACTGGCAGTTCAGCAGTGTTTTTATCAATGGAGACTGGCAGTTCAGCAGTGTTTTTATCAATGGAGAGTTGCAGTTCAGCAGTGTTTTTACTAATGGAGACTGGCAGTTTAGCAGTGTTTTTATCAATGGAGAGTTGCAGTTCAGCAGTGTTTTTATTAATGGAGACTTGCAGTTCATCAGTGTTTTTATTAATGGAGACTTGCAGTTTAGCAGTGTTTTTATGAATGGAGAGTTGCAGTTCAGAAGTGTTTTTATTATTAATGGAGACTTGCAGTTCATCAGTGTTTTTATAAATGGAGACTGGCAGTTCAGCAGTGTTTTTGCTAATGGAGACTGGCAGTTCAGCAGTGCTTTTATCAATGGAGACTGGCAGTTCAGCCGTGTTTTTATTAATGGAGACTTCCAGTTCAGCAGAGTTTTTATTAATGGAGACTTGCAGTTCAGCAGTGTTTTTATCAATGGGGACTTGCAGTTCAGCAGTGTTTTTCATTAATGGAGACTGGCAGTTCAGCAGTGTTTTATTAATGGAGACTTGCTGTTCAGCAGTGTTTTTATTAAAGGAGACTTGCAGTTCAGCAGTGTTTTTATTAATGGAGACTTCCAGTTCAGCAGTGTTTTTATTAATGGAGACTAGCAGTTCAGCAGTGTTTTTATGAATGGAGACTGGCAGTTCAGCAGTGCTTTATTAATGGACTTGCAGTTCATCAGTGTTTTTATTAATGGAGACTTGCAGTTCAGCAGTGTTTTTATTAATGGAGACTTGCAGTTCAGCAGTGTTTTTATTAATGGAGACTTGCAGTTCAGAAGTGTTTATATTAATGGAGACTTGCAGTTCATCAGTGTTTTTATTAATGGAGACTTGCAGTTCAGCAGTGTTTTTATTAATGGAGACTGGCAGTTCAGCAGTGTTTTTATTAATGGAGACGTGCAGTTCAACAGTGTTTTTATTAATGGAGACTTGCAGTTCAGCAGTGTTTTTCCTAATGGAGACTGGCAGTTCAGTGGTGTTTTTATCAATGGAGAGTTGCAGTTCAGCAGTGTTTTTATTAATGGAGACTTGCAGTTCAGCAGTGTTTTTATTAATGGAGACTTGCAGTTTAGCAGTGTTTTTATTAATAGAGACTTGCAGTTTAGCAGTGTTTTTATCAATGGAGAGTTGCAGTTCAGCAGTGTTTTTATTAATGGAGACTGGCAGTTCAGCAGTGTTTTTACTAATGGAGACTGGCAGTTCAGCAGTGTTTTTATCAATGGAGACTGGCAGTTCAGCAGTGTTTTTATCAATGGAGAGTTGCAGTTCAGCAGTGGTTTTTTTACTAATGGAGACCGGCAGTTCAGCAGTGTTTTTATTAATGGAGAGTTGCAGTTCAGCAGTGTTTTTATCAATGGAGAGTTGCAGTTCAGCAGTGTTTTTATTAATGGAGACTTGCAGTTCAGCAGTGTTTTTATTAATGGAGACTTGCAGTTCAGCAGTGTTTTTATTAATGGAGACTGGCAGTTCAGCAGCATTTTTATTAATCGAGACTTGCAGTTCAGAAGTGTTTTTATTAATGGAAACTTGCAGTTCAGCAGTGTTTTTATTAATGGAGACTGGCAGTTCCGAAGTGTTTTTATTAATGGAGACCTGCAGTTCAGCAGCGGTTTTATCAATGGAGAGTTGCAGTTCAGCAGTGTTTTTATTAATGGAGACTTGCAGTTCAGCAGTGTTTTTATTAATGGAGAGTTGCAGTTCAGCAGTGTTTTATTAATGGAGACTTGCAGTTCAGCAGCGGTTTTATCAATGGAGAGTTGCAGTTCAGCAGTGTTTTTATTAATGGAGACTTGGAGTTCAGCAGCGTTTTTATTAATGTAGACTGGCAGTTCAGCAGTGTTATATTAATGGAGAGTTGCAGTTCAGCAGTGTTTTTTATTAATGGAGACTTGCAGTTCAGCAGTGGTTTTTTTAATGGAGACTGGCAGTTCAGCAGTGTTTTTATTAATGGAGACTTGCAGTTCAGCAGTGTTTTTATCAATGGAGACTTGCAGTTCAGCAGTGTGTTCATCAATGGAGACTTGCAGTTCAGCAGTGTTTTTATGAATGGAGACTTGCAATTCAGCGGTGTTTTATCAATGGAGACTGGCAGTTCAGCAGTGTTTTTATTAATGGAGAGTTGCAGTTCAGCAGTGTTTTTTATTAATGGAGACTTGCAGTTCAGCAGTGTTTTTATTAATGGAGAGTTGCAGTTTAGCAGTGTTTTTATGAATGGAGAGTTCCAGTTCAGCAGTGTTTTTATTAATGGAGACTTGCAGTTCAGCAGCGGTTTTATCAATGGAGAGTTGCAGTTCAGCAGTGTTTTTATTAATGGAGACTTGGAGTTCAGCAGCGTTTTTATTAATGTAGACTGGCAGTTCAGCAGTGTTATATTAATGGAGAGTTGCAGTTCAGCAGTGTTTTTTATTAATGGAGACTTGCAGTTCAGCAGTGTTTTTATTAATGGAGAGTTGCAGTTTAGCAGTGTTTTTATGAATGGAGAGTTCCAGTTCAGCAGTGTTTTTTATTAATGGAGACTTGCAGTTCAGCAGTGGTTTTTTTAATGGAGACTGGCAGTTCAGCAGTGTTTTTATTAATGGAGACTTGCAGTTCAGCAGTGTTTTTATCAATGGAGACTTGCAGTTCAGCAGTGTGTTCATCAATGGAGACTTGCAGTTCAGCAGTGTTTTTATGAATGGAGACTTGCAATTCAGCGGTGTTTTATCAATGGAGACTGGCAGTTCAGCAGTGTTTTTATTAATGGAGAGTTGCAGTTCAGCAGTGTTTTTTATTAATGGAGACTTGCAGTTCAGCAGTGTTTTTATTAATGGAGAGTTGCAGTTTAGCAGTGTTTTTATGAATGGAGAGTTCCAGTTCAGCAGTGTTTTTATTAATGGAGACTTGCAGTTCAGCAGCGGTTTTATCAATGGAGAGTTGCAGTTCAGCAGTGTTTTTATTAATGGAGACTTGGAGTTCAGCAGCGTTTTTATTAATGTAGACTGGCAGTTCAGCAGTGTTATATTAATGGAGAGTTGCAGTTCAGCAGTGTTTTTTATTAATGGAGACTTGCAGTTCAGCAGTGTTTTTATTAATGGAGAGTTGCAGTTTAGCAGTGTTTTTATGAATGGAGAGTTCCAGTTCAGCAGTGGTTTTTTTAATGGAGACTGGCAGTTCAGCAGTGTTTTTATTAATGGAGACTTGCAGTTCAGCAGTGTTTTTATCAATGGAGACTTGCAGTTCAGCAGTGTTTTTATCAATGGAGACTTGCAGTTCAGCAGTGTTTTTATGAATGGAGACTTGCAATTCAGCGGTGTTTTATCAATGGAGACTGGCAGTTCAGCAGTGTTTTTATTAATGGAGAGTTGCAGTTCAGCAGTGTTTTTTATTAATGGAGAGTTGCAGTTTAGCAGTGTTTTTATGAATGGAGAGTTCCAGTTCAGCAGTGTTTTTATTAATGGAGACTTGCAGTTCAGCAGTGTTTTTATTAATGGAGACTTGCAGTTCATCAGTGTTTTTATTAATGGAGACTTGCAGTTCAGCAGTGTTTTTACTAGTGGAGACTTGCAGTTTAGCAGTGTTTTTATGAATGGAGAGTTGCAGTTGAGCAGTGTCTTTATTAATGGAGACTTGCAGTTCATCAGTGTTTTTATTAATGGAGACTTGCAGTTCAGCAGTGTTTTTATTAATGAAGACTTGCAGTTCAGCAGTGTTTTTATTAATGGAGACTTGCAGTTCATCAGTGTTTTTATTAATGGAGACTTGCAGTTCAGCAGTCTTTTTATTAATGGAGACTTGCAGTTCAGCAGTCTTTTTATTAATGGAGACTGGCAGTTCAGCAGTGTTATATTAATGGAGAGTTGCAGTTCAGCAGTGTTTTTTATTAATGGAGACTTGCAGTTCAGCAGTGGTTTTTTTAATGGAGACTGGCAGTTCAGCAGTGTTTTTATTAATGGAGACTTGCAGTTCAGCAGTGTTTTTATCAATGGAGACTTGCAGTTCAGCAGTGTGTTCATCAATGGAGACTTGCAGTTCAGCAGTGTTTTTATGAATGGAGACTTGCAATTCAGCGGTGTTTTATCAATGGAGACTGGCAGTTCAGCAGTGTTTTTATTAATGGAGAGTTGCAGTTCAGCAGTGTTTTTTATTAATGGAGACTTGCAGTTCAGCAGTGTTTTTATTAATGGAGAGTTGCAGTTTAGCAGTGTTTTTATGAATGGAGAGTTCCAGTTCAGCAGTGTTTTTATTAATGGAGACTTGCAGTTCAGCAGCGGTTTTATCAATGGAGAGTTGCAGTTCAGCAGTGTTTTTATTAATGGAGACTTGGAGTTCAGCAGCGTTTTTATTAATGTAGACTGGCAGTTCAGCAGTGTTATATTAATGGAGAGTTGCAGTTCAGCAGTGTTTTTTATTAATGGAGACTTGCAGTTCAGCAGTGTTTTTATTAATGGAGAGTTGCAGTTTAGCAGTGTTTTTATGAATGGAGAGTTCCAGTTCAGCAGTGGTTTTTTTAATGGAGACTGGCAGTTCAGCAGTGTTTTTATTAATGGAGACTTGCAGTTCAGCAGTGTTTTTATCAATGGAGACTTGCAGTTCAGCAGTGTTTTTATCAATGGAGACTTGCAGTTCAGCAGTGTTTTTATGAATGGAGACTTGCAATTCAGCGGTGTTTTATCAATGGAGACTGGCAGTTCAGCAGTGTTTTTATTAATGGAGAGTTGCAGTTCAGCAGTGTTTTTTATTAATGGAGAGTTGCAGTTTAGCAGTGTTTTTATGAATGGAGAGTTCCAGTTCAGCAGTGTTTTTATTAATGGAGACTTGCAGTTCAGCAGTGTTTTTATTAATGGAGACTTGCAGTTCATCAGTGTTTTTATTAATGGAGACTTGCAGTTCAGCAGTGTTTTTACTAGTGGAGACTTGCAGTTTAGCAGTGTTTTTATGAATGGAGAGTTGCAGTTGAGCAGTGTCTTTATTAATGGAGACTTGCAGTTCATCAGTGTTTTTATTAATGGAGACTTGCAGTTCAGCAGTGTTTTTATTAATGAAGACTTGCAGTTCAGCAGTGTTTTTATTAATGGAGACTTGCAGTTCATCAGTGTTTTTATTAATGGAGACTTGCAGTTCAGCAGTCTTTTTATTAATGGAGACTTGCAGTTCAGCAGTCTTTTTATTAATGGAGACTGGCAGTTCAGCAGTGTTTTTATCAATGGAGAGTTGCAGTTCAGCAGTGTTTTTATTAATGGAGACTTGCAATTCAGCAGTGTTTTTATTAATGGAGACTGGCAGTTCAGCAGTGTTTTTATTAATGGAGACTGGCAGTACAGCAGTGTTTTTATCAATGGAGAATGGCAGTTTAGCAGTGTTTTTATTAATGGAGACTTGCAGTTTAGCAGTGTTTTTATTAATGGAGACTTGCAGTTCAGCAGTGTTTTTATTAATGGAGACTTGCAGTTCAGCAGTGTTTTTATTAATGGAGACTTGCAGTTCATCAGTGTTTTTATTAATGGAGACTTGCAGTTCAGCAGTGGTTATATTAATGGAGACTGGCAGTTCAGCAGTGTTTTTATTAATGGAGACTTTCAGTTCAGCAGTGTTTTTATCAATGGAGACTTGCAGTTCAGCAGTGTTTTTAGTAATGGAGACTGGCAGTTCAGCAGTGTTTTTATTAATGGAGACTTGCAGTTCAGCAGTGTTTTTCCTAATGGAGACTGGCAGTTCAGCGGTGTTTTTATTAATGGAGACTTGCAGTTCAGCAGTGTTTTTCCTAATGGAGAGTTGCAGTTCAGCAGTGTTTTTATTAATGGAGACTTGCAGTTCAGAAGTGTTTTTATTAATGGAGACTTGCAGTTTAGCAGTGTTTTTATTAATAGAGACTTGCAGTTTAGCAGTGTTTTTATCAATGGAGAGTTGCAGTTCAGCAGTGTTTTTATTAATGGAGACTGGCAGTTCAGCAGTGTTTTTACTAATGGAGACTGGCAGTTCAGCAGTGTTTTTATCAATGGAGACTGGCAGTTCAGCAGTGTTTTTATTAATGGAGACTTGCAGTTCAGCAGTGTTTTTATTAATGGAGACTTGCAGTTCAGCAGTGTTTTTATTAATGGAGACTTGCAGTTCAGAAGTGTTTATATTAATGGAGACTTGCAGTTCATCAGTGTTTTTATTAATGGAGACTTGCAGTTCAGCAGTGTTTTTATTAATGGAGACTGGCAGTTCAGCAGTGTTTTTATTAATGGAGACGTGCAGTTCAACAGTGTTTTTATTAATGGAGACTTGCAGTTCAGCAGTGTTTTTCCTAATGGAGACTGGCAGTTCAGTGGTGTTTTTATCAATGGAGAGTTGCAGTTCAGCAGTGTTTTTATTAATGGAGACTTGCAGTTCAGCAGTGTTTTTATTAATGGAGACTTGCAGTTTAGCAGTGTTTTTATTAATAGAGACTTGCAGTTTAGCAGTGTTTTTATCAATGGAGAGTTGCAGTTCAGCAGTGTTTTTATTAATGGAGACTTGCAGTTCAGCAGTGTTTTTATTAATGGAGACTTGCAGTTCAGCAGTGTTTTTCCTAATGGAGACTGGCAGTTCAGCAGTGTTTTTATCAATGGAGAGTTGCAGTTCAGCAGTGTTTTTATTAATGGAGACTTGCAGTTCAGCAGTGTTTTTATTAATGGAGACTTGCAGTTTAGCAGTGTTTTTATTAATAGAGACTTGCAGTTTAGCAGTGTTTTTATCAATGGAGAGTTGCAGTTCAGCAGTGTTTTTATTAATGGAGACTGGCAGTTCAGCAGTGTTTTTACTAATTGAGACTGGTAGTTTAGCAGTGTTTTTATCAATGGAGACTGGCAGTTCAGCAGTGTTTTTATCAATGGAGAGTTGCAGTTCAGGAGTGTTTTTACTAATGGAGACCGGCAGTTCAGCAGTGTTCTTATTAATGGAGAGTTGCAGTTCAGCAGTGTTTTTATCAATGGAGAGTTGCAGTTCAGCAGTGTTTTTATTAATGGAGACTTGCAGTTCAGCAGTGTTTTTATTAATTGAGACTTGCAGTTCAGCAGTGTTTTTATCAATGGAGCCTGGCAGTTCAGCCATGTTTTTATTAATGGAGACTTCCAGTTCAGCAGTGTTTTTATTAATGGAGACTTGCAGTTCAGCAGTGCTTTTATTAATGGGGACTTGCAGTTCAGCAGTGTTTTTTATTAATGGAGACTGGTAGTTCAGCAGTGATTCATTAATGGACTTGCAGTTCAGCAGTGTTTTTATTAATGGAGACTGGCAGTTCAGCAGTGTTTTTATTAATGGAGACTTGCAGTTCAGCAGTGTTTTATTAATGGAGACTTGCAGTTCAGCAGCGGTTTTATTAATGGAGACTTGCAGTTCATCAGTGTTTTTATTAATGGAGACTTGCAGTTCAGCAGTGTTTTTATTAATGGAGACTTGCAGTTTAGCAGTGTTTTTATAAATGGAGAGTTGCAGTTCAGCAGTGTCTTTATTAATGGAGACCTGCAGTTCATCAGTGTTTTTATTAATGGAGACTTGCAGTTCAGCAGTGTTTTTATTAATGGAGACTGGCAGTTCAGCAGTGTTTTTATTAATGGAGACGTGCAGTTCAACAGTGTTTTTATTAATGGAGACTTGCAGTTCAGCAGTGTTTTTCCTAATGGAGACTGGCAGTTCAGTGGTGTTTTAATCAATGGAGAGTTGCAGTTCAGCAGTGTTTTTATTAATGGAGACTTGCAGTTCAGCAGTGTTTTTATTAATGGAGACTTGCAGTTTAGCAGTGTTTTTATTAATAGAGACTTGCAGTTTAGCAGTGTTTTTATTAATGGAGACTGGCAGTTCAGCAGTGTTTTTATTAATGGAGACGTGCAGTTCAACAGTGTTTTTATTAATGGAGACTGGCAGTTCCGAAGTGTTTTTATTAATGGAGACCTGCAGTTCAGCAGCGGTTTTATCAATGGAGAGTTGCAGTTCAGCAGTGTTTTTATTAATGGAGACTTGCAGTTCAGCAGTGTTTTTATTAATGGAGAGTTGCAGTTCAGCAGTGTTTTATTAATGGAGACTTGCAGTTCAGCAGCGGTTTTATCAATGGAGAGTTGCAGTTCAGCAGTGTTTTTATTAATGGAGACTTGGAGTTCAGCAGCGTTTTTATTAATGTAGACTGGCAGTTCAGCAGTGTTATATTAATGGAGAGTTGCAGTTCAGCAGTGTTTTTTATTAATGGAGACTTGCAGTTCAGCAGTGGTTTTTTTAATGGAGACTGGCAGTTCAGCAGTGTTTTTATTAATGGAGACTTGCAGTTCAGCAGTGTTTTTATCAATGGAGACTTGCAGTTCAGCAGTGTGTTCATCAATGGAGACTTGCAGTTCAGCAGTGTTTTTATGAATGGAGACTTGCAATTCAGCGGTGTTTTATCAATGGAGACTGGCAGTTCAGCAGTGTTTTTATTAATGGAGAGTTGCAGTTCAGCAGTGTTTTTTATTAATGGAGACTTGCAGTTCAGCAGTGTTTTTATTAATGGAGAGTTGCAGTTTAGCAGTGTTTTTATGAATGGAGAGTTCCAGTTCAGCAGTGTTTTTATTAATGGAGACTTGCAGTTCAGCAGCGGTTTTATCAATGGAGAGTTGCAGTTCAGCAGTGTTTTTATTAATGGAGACTTGGAGTTCAGCAGCGTTTTTATTAATGTAGACTGGCAGTTCAGCAGTGTTATATTAATGGAGAGTTGCAGTTCAGCAGTGTTTTTTATTAATGGAGACTTGCAGTTCAGCAGTGTTTTTATTAATGGAGAGTTGCAGTTTAGCAGTGTTTTTATGAATGGAGAGTTCCAGTTCAGCAGTGGTTTTTTTAATGGAGACTGGCAGTTCAGCAGTGTTTTTATTAATGGAGACTTGCAGTTCAGCAGTGTTTTTATCAATGGAGACTTGCAGTTCAGCAGTGTTTTTATCAATGGAGACTTGCAGTTCAGCAGTGTTTTTATGAATGGAGACTTGCAATTCAGCGGTGTTTTATCAATGGAGACTGGCAGTTCAGCAGTGTTTTTATTAATGGAGAGTTGCAGTTCAGCAGTGTTTTTTATTAATGGAGAGTTGCAGTTTAGCAGTGTTTTTATGAATGGAGAGTTCCAGTTCAGCAGTGTTTTTATTAATGGAGACTTGCAGTTCAGCAGTGTTTTTATTAATGGAGACTTGCAGTTCATCAGTGTTTTTATTAATGGAGACTTGCAGTTCAGCAGTGTTTTTACTAGTGGAGACTTGCAGTTTAGCAGTGTTTTTATGAATGGAGAGTTGCAGTTGAGCAGTGTCTTTATTAATGGAGACTTGCAGTTCATCAGTGTTTTTATTAATGGAGACTTGCAGTTCAGCAGTGTTTTTATTAATGAAGACTTGCAGTTCAGCAGTGTTTTTATTAATGGAGACTTGCAGTTCATCAGTGTTTTTATTAATGGAGACTTGCAGTTCAGCAGTCTTTTTATTAATGGAGACTTGCAGTTCAGCAGTCTTTTTATTAATGGAGACTGGCAGTTCAGCAGTGTTATATTAATGGAGAGTTGCAGTTCAGCAGTGTTTTTTATTAATGGAGACTTGCAGTTCAGCAGTGGTTTTTTTAATGGAGACTGGCAGTTCAGCAGTGTTTTTATTAATGGAGACTTGCAGTTCAGCAGTGTTTTTATCAATGGAGACTTGCAGTTCAGCAGTGTGTTCATCAATGGAGACTTGCAGTTCAGCAGTGTTTTTATGAATGGAGACTTGCAATTCAGCGGTGTTTTATCAATGGAGACTGGCAGTTCAGCAGTGTTTTTATTAATGGAGAGTTGCAGTTCAGCAGTGTTTTTTATTAATGGAGACTTGCAGTTCAGCAGTGTTTTTATTAATGGAGAGTTGCAGTTTAGCAGTGTTTTTATGAATGGAGAGTTCCAGTTCAGCAGTGTTTTTATTAATGGAGACTTGCAGTTCAGCAGCGGTTTTATCAATGGAGAGTTGCAGTTCAGCAGTGTTTTTATTAATGGAGACTTGGAGTTCAGCAGCGTTTTTATTAATGTAGACTGGCAGTTCAGCAGTGTTATATTAATGGAGAGTTGCAGTTCAGCAGTGTTTTTTATTAATGGAGACTTGCAGTTCAGCAGTGTTTTTATTAATGGAGAGTTGCAGTTTAGCAGTGTTTTTATGAATGGAGAGTTCCAGTTCAGCAGTGGTTTTTTTAATGGAGACTGGCAGTTCAGCAGTGTTTTTATTAATGGAGACTTGCAGTTCAGCAGTGTTTTTATCAATGGAGACTTGCAGTTCAGCAGTGTTTTTATCAATGGAGACTTGCAGTTCAGCAGTGTTTTTATCAATGGAGACTTGCAATTCAGCGGTGTTTTATCAATGGAGACTGGCAGTTCAGCAGTGTTTTTATTAATGGAGAGTTGCAGTTCAGCAGTGTTTTTTATTAATGGAGAGTTGCAGTTTAGCAGTGTTTTTATGAATGGAGAGTTCCAGTTCAGCAGTGTTTTTATTAATGGAGACTTGCAGTTCAGCAGTGTTTTTATTAATGGAGACTTGCAGTTCATCAGTGTTTTTATTAATGGAGACTTGCAGTTCAGCAGTGTTTTTACTAGTGGAGACTTGCAGTTTAGCAGTGTTTTTATGAATGGAGAGTTGCAGTTGAGCAGTGTCTTTATTAATGGAGACTTGCAGTTCATCAGTGTTTTTATTAATGGAGACTTGCAGTTCAGCAGTGTTTTTATTAATGAAGACTTGCAGTTCAGCAGTGTTTTTATTAATGGAGACTTGCAGTTCATCAGTGTTTTTATTAATGGAGACTTGCAGTTCAGCAGTCTTTTTATTAATGGAGACTTGCAGTTCAGCAGTCTTTTTATTAATGGAGACTGGCAGTTCAGCAGTGTTTTTATCAATGGAGAGTTGCAGTTCAGCAGTGTTTTTATTAATGGAGACTTGCAATTCAGCAGTGTTTTTATTAATGGAGACTGGCAGTTCAGCAGTGTTTTTATTAATGGAGACTGGCAGTACAGCAGTGTTTTTATCAATGGAGAATGGCAGTTTAGCAGTGTTTTTATTAATGGAGACTTGCAGTTTAGCAGTGTTTTTATTAATGGAGACTTGCAGTTCAGCAGTGTTTTTATTAATGGAGACTTGCAGTTCAGCAGTGTTTTTATTAATGGAGACTTGCAGTTCATCAGTGTTTTTATTAATGGAGACTTGCAGTTCAGCAGTGGTTATATTAATGGAGACTGGCAGTTCAGCAGTGTTTTTATTAATGGAGACTTTCAGTTCAGCAGTGTTTTTATCAATGGAGACTTGCAGTTCAGCAGTGTTTTTAGTAATGGAGACTGGCAGTTCAGCAGTGTTTTTATTAATGGAGACTTGCAGTTCAGCAGTGTTTTTCCTAATGGAGACTGGCAGTTCAGCGGTGTTTTTATTAATGGAGACTTGCAGTTCAGCAGTGTTTTTCCTAATGGAGAGTTGCAGTTCAGCAGTGTTTTTATTAATGGAGACTTGCAGTTCAGAAGTGTTTTTATTAATGGAGACTTGCAGTTTAGCAGTGTTTTTATTAATAGAGACTTGCAGTTTAGCAGTGTTTTTATCAATGGAGAGTTGCAGTTCAGCAGTGTTTTTATTAATGGAGACTGGCAGTTCAGCAGTGTTTTTACTAATGGAGACTGGCAGTTCAGCAGTGTTTTTATCAATGGAGACTGGCAGTTCAGCAGTGTTTTTATTAATGGAGACTTGCAGTTCAGCAGTGTTTTTATTAATGGAGACTTGCAGTTCAGCAGTGTTTTTATTAATGGAGACTTGCAGTTCAGAAGTGTTTATATTAATGGAGACTTGCAGTTCATCAGTGTTTTTATTAATGGAGACTTGCAGTTCAGCAGTGTTTTTATTAATGGAGACTGGCAGTTCAGCAGTGTTTTTATTAATGGAGACGTGCAGTTCAACAGTGTTTTTATTAATGGAGACTTGCAGTTCAGCAGTGTTTTTCCTAATGGAGACTGGCAGTTCAGTGGTGTTTTTATCAATGGAGAGTTGCAGTTCAGCAGTGTTTTTATTAATGGAGACTTGCAGTTCAGCAGTGTTTTTATTAATGGAGACTTGCAGTTTAGCAGTGTTTTTATTAATAGAGACTTGCAGTTTAGCAGTGTTTTTATCAATGGAGAGTTGCAGTTCAGCAGTGTTTTTATTAATGGAGACTTGCAGTTCAGCAGTGTTTTTATTAATGGAGACTTGCAGTTCAGCAGTGTTTTTCCTAATGGAGACTGGCAGTTCAGCAGTGTTTTTATCAATGGAGAGTTGCAGTTCAGCAGTGTTTTTATTAATGGAGACTTGCAGTTCAGCAGTGTTTTTATTAATGGAGACTTGCAGTTTAGCAGTGTTTTTATTAATAGAGACTTGCAGTTTAGCAGTGTTTTTATCAATGGAGAGTTGCAGTTCAGCAGTGTTTTTATTAATGGAGACTGGCAGTTCAGCAGTGTTTTTACTAATTGAGACTGGTAGTTTAGCAGTGTTTTTATCAATGGAGACTGGCAGTTCAGCAGTGTTTTTATCAATGGAGAGTTGCAGTTCAGGAGTGTTTTTACTAATGGAGACCGGCAGTTCAGCAGTGTTCTTATTAATGGAGAGTTGCAGTTCAGCAGTGTTTTTATCAATGGAGAGTTGCAGTTCAGCAGTGTTTTTATTAATGGAGACTTGCAGTTCAGCAGTGTTTTTATTAATTGAGACTTGCAGTTCAGCAGTGTTTTTATCAATGGAGCCTGGCAGTTCAGCCATGTTTTTATTAATGGAGACTTCCAGTTCAGCAGTGTTTTTATTAATGGAGACTTGCAGTTCAGCAGTGCTTTTATTAATGGGGACTTGCAGTTCAGCAGTGTTTTTTATTAATGGAGACTGGTAGTTCAGCAGTGATTCATTAATGGACTTGCAGTTCAGCAGTGTTTTTATTAATGGAGACTGGCAGTTCAGCAGTGTTTTTATTAATGGAGACTTGCAGTTCAGCAGTGTTTTATTAATGGAGACTTGCAGTTCAGCAGCGGTTTTATTAATGGAGACTTGCAGTTCATCAGTGTTTTTATTAATGGAGACTTGCAGTTCAGCAGTGTTTTTATTAATGGAGACTTGCAGTTTAGCAGTGTTTTTATAAATGGAGAGTTGCAGTTCAGCAGTGTCTTTATTAATGGAGACCTGCAGTTCATCAGTGTTTTTATTAATGGAGACTTGCAGTTCAGCAGTGTTTTTATTAATGGAGACTGGCAGTTCAGCAGTGTTTTTATTAATGGAGACGTGCAGTTCAACAGTGTTTTTATTAATGGAGACTTGCAGTTCAGCAGTGTTTTTCCTAATGGAGACTGGCAGTTCAGTGGTGTTTTAATCAATGGAGAGTTGCAGTTCAGCAGTGTTTTTATTAATGGAGACTTGCAGTTCAGCAGTGTTTTTATTAATGGAGACTTGCAGTTTAGCAGTGTTTTTATTAATAGAGACTTGCAGTTTAGCAGTGTTTTTATTAATGGAGACTGGCAGTTCAGCAGTGTTTTTATTAATGGAGACGTGCAGTTCAACAGTGTTTTTATTAATGGAGACTTGCAGTTCAGCAGTGTTTTTCCTAATGGAGACTGGCAGTTCAGTGGTGTTTTTATCAATGGAGAGTTGCAGTTCAGCAGTGTTTTTATTAATGGAGACTTGCAGTTCAGCAGTGTTTTTATTAATGGAGACTTGCAGTTTAGCAGTGTTTTTATTAATAGAGACTTGCAGTTTAGCAGTGTTTTTATCAATGGAGAGTTGCAGTTCAGCAGTGTTTTTATTAATGGAGACTGGCAGTTCAGCAGTGTTTTTACTAATGGAGACTGGCAGTTCAGCAGTGTTTTTATCAATGGAGACTGGCAGTTCAGCAGTGTTTTTATCAATGGAGAGTTGCAGTTCAGCAGTGGTTTTTTTACTAATGGAGACCGGCAGTTCAGCAGTGTTTTTATTAATGGAGAGTTGCAGTTCAGCAGTGTTTTTATCAATGGAGAGTTGCAGTTCAGCAGTGTTTTTATTAATGGAGACTTGCAGTTCAGCAGTGTTTTTATTAATGGAGACTTGCAGTTCAGCAGTGTTTTTATCAATGGAGACTGGCAGTTCAGCAGTGTTTTTATCAATGGAGAGTTGCAGTTCAGCAGTGTTTTTATTAATGGAGACTTGCAATTCAGCAGTTTTTTTATTAATGGAGACTTGCAGTTCAGCATTGTTTTTATTAATGGAGACTGCAGTTCAGCAGTGTTTTTATTAATGGAGACTGCAGTTCAGCAGTGTTTTTATTAATGGAGACTGGCAGTTCAGCAGTGTTTTTATCAATGGAGACTGGCAGTTCAGCAGTGCTTTTATCAATGGAGACTGGCAGTTCAGCCGTGTTTTTATTAATGGAGACTTCCAGTTCAGCAGTGTTTTTATTAATGGAGACTTGCAGTTCAGCAGTGTTTTTATTAATGGGGACTTGCAGTTCAGCAGTGTTTTTTATTAATGGAGACTGGTAGTTCAGCAGTGCTTCATTAATGGACTTGCAGTTCAGCAGTGTTTTTATTAATGGAGACTGGCAGTTCAGCAGTGTTTTTATTAATGGAGACTTGCAGTTCAGCAGTGTTTTTATTAATGGAGACTTGCAGTTCAGCAGTGTTTTTCCTAATGGAGACTGGCAGTTCAGCGGTGTTTTTATCAATGGAGAGTTGCAGTTCAGCAGTGTTTTTATTAATGGAGACTTGCAGTTCAGCAGTGTTTTTATTAATTGAGACTTGCAGTTTAGCAGTGTTTTTATTAATAGAGACTTGCAGTTTAGCAGTGTTTTTATCAATGGAGAGTTGCAGTTCACCAGTGTTTTTATTAATGGAGACTGGCAGTTCAGCAGTGTTTTTACTAATTGAGACTGGTAGTTTAGCAGTGTTTTTATCAATGGAGACTGGCAGTTCAGCAGTGTTTTTAACAATGGAGAGTTGCAGTTCAGGAGTGTTTTTACTAATGGAGACCGGCAGTTCAGCAGTGTTCTTATTAATGGAGAGTTGCAGTTCAGCAGTGTTTTTATCAATGGAGAGTTGCAGTTCAGCAGTGTTTTTATTAATGGAGACTTGCAGTTCAGCAGTGTTTTTATTAATTGAAACTTGCAGTTCAGCAGTGTTTTTATCAATGGAGACTGGCAGTTCAGCCGTGTTTTTATTAATGGAGACTTCCAGTTCAGCAGTGATTTTATTAATGGAGACTTGCAGTTCAGCAGTGCTTTTATTAATGGGGACTTGCAGTTCAGCAGTGGTTTTTTTTAATGGAGACTGGTAGTTCAGCAGTGATTCATTAATGGACTTGCAGTTCAGCAGTGTTTTTATTAATGGAGACTGGCAGTTCAGCAGTGTTTTTATTAATGGAGACTTGCAGTTCAGCAGTGTTTTATTAATGGAGACTTGCAGTTCAGCAGCTGTTTTATTAATGGAGACTTGCAGTTCATCAGTGTTTTTATTAATGGAGACTTGCAGTTCAGCAGTGTTTTTATGAATGGAGAGTTGCAGTTCAGCAGTGTCTTTATTAATGGAGACCTGCAGTTCATCAGTGTTTTTATTAATGGAGACTTGCAGTTCAGCAGTGTTTTTATTAATGGAGACTTGCAGTTCATCAGTGTTTTTATTAATGGAGACTTGCAGTTCAGCAGTGTTTTTATTAATGGAGACTTGCCGTTCAGAAGTGTTTATATTAATGGAGACTTGCAGTTCATCAGTGTTTTTATTAATGGAGACTGGCAGTTCAGCAGTGTTTTTATTAATGGAGACGTGCAGTTCAACAGTGTTTTTATTAATGGAGACTTGCAGTTCAGCAGTGTTTTTCCTAATGGAGACTGGCAGTTCAGCGGAGTTTTTATCAATGGAGAGTTGCAGTTCAGCAGTGTTTTTATTAATGGAGACTTGCAGTTCAGCAGTGTTTTTATTAATGGAGACTTGCAGTTTAGCAGTGTTTTTATTAATAGAGACTTGCAGTTTAGCAGTGTTTTTATCAATGGAGAGTTGCAGTTCAGCAGTGTTTTTATTAATGGAGACTGGCAGTTCAACAGTGTTTTTACTAATGGAGACTGGCAGTTCAGCAGTGTTTTTATCAATGGAGACTGGCAGTTCAGCAGTGTTTTTATCAATGGAGAGTTGCAGTTCAGCAGTGTTTTTACTAATGGAGACTGGCAGTTTAGCAGTGTTTTTATCAATGGAGAGTTGCAGTTCAGCAGTGTTTTTATTAATGGAGACTTGCAGTTCATCAGTGTTTTTATTAATGGAGACTTGCAGTTTAGCAGTGTTTTTATGAATGGAGAGTTGCAGTTCAGAAGTGTTTTTATTATTAATGGAGACTTGCAGTTCATCAGTGTTTTTATAAATGGAGACTGGCAGTTCAGCAGTGTTTTTGCTAATGGAGACTGGCAGTTCAGCAGTGCTTTTATCAATGGAGACTGGCAGTTCAGCCGTGTTTTTATTAATGGAGACTTCCAGTTCAGCAGAGTTTTTATTAATGGAGACTTGCAGTTCAGCAGTGTTTTTATCAATGGGGACTTGCAGTTCAGCAGTGTTTTTCATTAATGGAGACTGGCAGTTCAGCAGTGTTTTATTAATGGAGACTTGCTGTTCAGCAGTGTTTTTATTAAAGGAGACTTGCAGTTCAGCAGTGTTTTTATTAATGGAGACTTCCAGTTCAGCAGTGTTTTTATTAATGGAGACTAGCAGTTCAGCAGTGTTTTTATGAATGGAGACTGGCAGTTCAGCAGTGCTTTATTAATGGACTTGCAGTTCATCAGTGTTTTTATTAATGGAGACTTGCAGTTCAGCAGTGTTTTTATTAATGGAGACTTGCAGTTCAGCAGTGTTTTTATTAATGGAGACTTGCAGTTCAGAAGTGTTTATATTAATGGAGACTTGCAGTTCATCAGTGTTTTTATTAATGGAGACTTGCAGTTCAGCAGTGTTTTTATTAATGGAGACTGGCAGTTCAGCAGTGTTTTTATTAATGGAGACGTGCAGTTCAACAGTGTTTTTATTAATGGAGACTTGCAGTTCAGCAGTGTTTTTCCTAATGGAGACTGGCAGTTCAGTGGTGTTTTTATCAATGGAGAGTTGCAGTTCAGCAGTGTTTTTATTAATGGAGACTGGCAGTTCAGCAGTGTTTTTACTAATGGAGACTGGCAGTTCAGCAGTGTTTTTATCAATGGAGACTGGCAGTTCAGCAGTGTTTTTATCAATGGAGAGTTGCAGTTCAGCAGTGTTTTTTTTACTAATGGAGACCGGCAGTTCAGCAGTGTTTTTATTAATGGAGAGTTGCAGTTCAGCAGTGTTTTTATCAATGGAGAGTTGCAGTTCAGCAGTGTTTTTATTAATGGAGACTTGCAGTTCAGCAGTGTTTTTATTAATGGAGACTTGCAGTTCAGTAGTGTTTTTATCAATGGAGACTGGCAGTTCAGCAGTGTTTTTATCAATGGAGAGTTGCAGTTCAGCAGTGTTTTTATTAATGGAGACTTGCAATTCAGCAGTGTTTTTTATTAATGGAGACTTGCAGTTCAGCATTGTTTTTATTAATGGAGACTGCAGTTCAGCAGTGTTTTTATTAATGGAGACTGCAGTTCAGCAGTGTTTTTATTAATGGAGACTGGCAGTTCAGCAGTGTTTTTATCAATGGAGACTGGCAGTTCAGCAGTGCTTTTATCAATGGAGACTGGCAGTTCAGCCGTGTTTTTATTAATGGAGACTTCCAGTTCAGCAGTGTTTTTATTAATGGAGACTTGCAGTTCAGCAGTGTTTTTATTAATGGGGACTTGCAGTTCAGCAGTGTTTTTTATTAATGGAGACTGGTAGTTCAGCAGTGCTTCATTAATGGACTTGCAGTTCAGCAGTGTTTTTATTAATGGAGACTAGCAGTTCAGCAGTGTTTTTATGAATGGAGACTGGCAGTTCAGCAGTGCTTTATTAATGGACTTGCAGTTCATCAGTGTTTTTATTAATGGAGACTTGCAGTTCAGCAGTGTTTTTATTAATGGAGACTTGCAGTTCAGCAGTGTTTTTATTAATGGAGACTTGCAGTTCAGAAATGTTTATATTAATGGAGACTTGCAGTTCATCAGTGTTTTTATTAATGGAGACTTGCAGTTCAGCAGTGTTTTTATCAATGGAGACGTGCAGTTCAACAGTGTTTTTATTAATGGAGACTTGCAGTTCAGCAGTGTTTTTCCTAATGGAGACTGGCAGTTCAGTGGTGTTTTTATCAATGGAGAGTTGCAGTTCAGCAGTGTTTTTATTAATGGAGACTTGCAGTTCAGCAGTGTTTTTATTAATGGAGACTTGCAGTTTAGCAGTGTTTTTATTAATAGAGACTTGCAGTTTAGCAGTGTTTTTATCAATGGAGAGTTGCAGTTCAGCAGTGTTTTTATTAATGGAGACTGGCAGTTCAGCAGTGTTTTTACTAATAGAGACTTGCAGTTTAGCAGTGTTTTTATCAATGGAGAGTTGCAGTTCAGCAGTGTTTTTATTAATGGAGACTGGCAGTTCAGCAGTGTTTTTACTAATGGAGACTGGCAGTTCAGCAGTGTTTTTATCAATGGAGACTGGCAGTTCAGCAGTGTTTTTATCAATGGAGAGTTGCAGTTCAGCAGTGTTTTTTTTACTAATGGAGACCGGCAGTTCAGCAGTGTTTTTATTAATGGAGAGTTGCAGTTCAGCAGTGTTTTTATCAATGGAGAGTTGCAGTTCAGCAGTGTTTTTATTAATGGAGACTTGCAGTTCAGCAGTGTTTTTATTAATGGAGACTTGCAGTTCAGCAGTGTTTTTATTAATGGAGACTTGCAGTTCAGCAGTGTTTTTATCAATGGAGACTGGCAGTTCAGCAGTGTTTTTATCAATGGAGAGTTGCAGTTCAGCAGTGTTTTTATTAATGGAGACTTGCAATTCAGCAGTGTTTTTTATTAATGGAGACTTGCAGTTCAGCATTGTTTTTATTAATGGAGACTGCAGTTCAGCAGTGTTTTTATTAATGGAGACTGCAGTTCAGCAGTGTTTTTATTAATGGAGACTGGCAGTTCAGCAGTGTTTTTATCAATGGAGACTGGCAGTTCAGCAGTGCTTTTATCAATGGAGACTGGCAGTTCAGCCGTGTTTTTATTAATGGAGACTTCCAGTTCAGCAGTGTTTTTATTAATGGAGACTTGCAGTTCAGCAGTGTTTTTATTAATGGGGACTTGCAGTTCAGCAGTGTTTTTTATTAATGGAGACTGGTAGTTCAGCAGTGCTTCATTAATGGACTTGCAGTTCAGCAGTGTTTTTATTAATGGAGACTTGCAGTTCAGCAGTGTTTTTATTAATGGAGACTTGCAGTTCAGCAGTGTTTTTATTAATGGAGACTGGTAGTTCAGCAGTGCTTCATTAATGGACTTGCAGTTCAGCAGTGTTTTTATTAATGGAGACTGGCAGTTCAGCAGTGTTTTTATTAATGGAGACTTGCAGTTCAGCAGTGTTTTTATTAATGGAGACTTGCAGTTCAGCAGTGTTTTTCCTAATGGAGACTGGCAGTTCAGCGGTGTTTTTATCAATGGAGACTTGCAGTTCAGCAGTGTTTTTATTAATTGAGACTTGCAGTTTAGCAGTGTTTCTATTAATGGAGACTGGCAGTTCAGCAGTGTTTTTATTAATGGAGACTTGCAGTTCAGCAGTGTTTTTATTAATGGAGACTTGCAGTTTAGCAGTGTTTTTATTAATTGAGACTTGCAGTTTAGCAGTGTTTCTATTAATGGAGACTGGCAGTTCAGCAGTGCTTCATTAATGGACTTGCAGTTCAGCAGTGTTTTTATTAATGGAGACTTGCAGTTCAGCAGTGTTTTTATTAATGGAGACTTGCAGTTTAGCAGTGTTTTTATTAATAGAGACTTGCAGTTTAGCAGTGTTTTTATCAATGGAGAGTTGCAGTTCACCAGTGTTTTTATTAATGGAGACTGGCAGTTCAGCAGTGTTTTTACTAATTGAGACTGGTAGTTTAGCAGTGTTTTTATCAATGGAGACTGGCAGTTCAGCAGTGTTTTTAACAATGGAGAGTTGCAGTTCAGGAGTGTTTTTACTAATGGAGACCGGCAGTTCAGCAGTGTTCTTATTAATGGAGAGTTGCAGTTCAGCAGTGTTTTTATCAATGGAGAGTTGCAGTTCAGCAGTGTTTTTATTAATGGAGACTTGCAGTTCAGCAGTGTTTTTATTAATTGAGACTTGCAGTTCAGCAGTGTTTTTATCAATGGAGACTGGCAGTTCAGCCGTGTTTTTATTAATGGAGACTTCCAGTTCAGCAGTGTTTTTATTAATGGAGACTTGCAGTTCAGCAGTGCTTTTATTAATGGGGACTTGCAGTTCAGCAGTGGGTTTTTTTAATGGAGACTGGTAGTTCAGCAGTGATTCATTAATGGACTTGCAGTTCAGCAGTGTTTTTATTAATGGAGACTGGCAGTTCAGCAGTGTTTTTATTAATGGAGACTTGCAGTTCAGCAGTGTTTTATTAATGGAGACTTGCAGTTCAGCAGCGGTTTTATTAATGGAGACTTGCAGTTCATCAGTGTTTTTATTAATGGAGACTTGCAGTTCAGCAGTGTTTTTATTAATGGAGACTTGCAGTTTAGCAGTGTTTTTATGAATGGAGAGTTGCAGTTCAGCAGTGTCTTTATTAATGGAGACCTGCAGTTCATCAGTGTTTTTATTAATGGAGACTTGCAGTTCATCAGTGTTTTTATTAATGGAGACTTGCAGTTCAGCATTGTTTTTATTAATGGAGACTTGCAGTTCAGAAGTGTTTTTATTAATGGAGACTTGCAGTTCATCAGTGTTTTTATTAATGGAGACTGGCAGTTCAGCAGTGTTTTTGCTAATGGAGACTGGCAGTTCAGCAGTGCTTTTATCAATGGAGACTTGCAGTTCAGCAGTGTTTTTATTAATGGAGACTTGCAGTTTAGCAGTGTTTTTGTTAATAGAGACTTGCAGTTTAGCAGTGTTTTTATCAATGGAGAGTTGCAGTTCAGCAGTGTTTTTACTAATGGAGACTGGCAGTTCAGCAGTGTTTTTATTAATGGAGACTGGCAGTTCAGCAGTGTTTTTATTAATGGAGACTTGCAGTTCAGCAGTGTTTTTATTAATTGAGACTTGCAGTTCAGCAGTGTTTTTATCAATGGAGACTGGCAGTTCAGCCGTGTTTTTATTAATGGAGACTTCCAGTTCAGCAGTGATTTTATTAATGGAGACTTGCAGTTCAGCATTGTTTTTATTAATGGAGACTTGCAGTTCAGAAGTGTTTTTATTAATGGAGACTTGCAGTTCATCAGTGTTTTTATTAATGGAGACTGGCAGTTCAGCAGTGTTTTTGCTAATGGAGACTGGCAGTTCAGCAGTGCTTTTATCAATGGAGACTTGCAGTTCAGCAGTGTTTTTATTAATGGAGACTTGCAGTTTAGCAGTGTTTTTGTTAATAGAGACTTGCAGTTTAGCAGTGTTTTTATCAATGGAGAGTTGCAGTTCAGCAGTGTTTTTACTAATGGAGACTGGCAGTTCAGCAGTGTTTTTATTAATGGAGACTGGCAGTTCAGCAGTGTTTTTATTAATGGAGACTTGCAGTTCAGCAGTGTTTTATTAATGGAGACTTGCAGTTCAGCAGCGGTTTTATTAATGGAGACTTGCAGTTCATCAGTGTTTTTATTAATGGAGACTTGCAGTTCAGCAGTGTTTTTATTAATGGAGACTTGCAGTTTAGCAGTGTTTTTATGAATGGAGAGTTGCAGTTCAGCAGTGTCTTTATTAATGGAGACTGGCAGTTCAGCAGTGTTTTTACTAATGGAGACTTGCAGTTCAGCAGTGTTTTTATTAATGGAGACTTGCAGTTCATCAGTGTTTTTATTAATGGAGACTTGCAGTTCAGCAGTGTTTTTATTAATGGAGACTTGCAGTTCAGAAGTGTTTATATTAATGGAGACTTGCAGTTCATCAGTGTTTTTATTAATGGAGACTTGCAGTTCAGCAGTGTTTTTATTAATGGAGACTTGCAGTTTAGCAGTGTTTTTATGAATGGAGAGTTGCAGTTCAGCAGTGTCTTTATTAATGGAGACCTGCAGTTCATCAGTGTTTTTATTAATGGAGACTTGCAGTTCATCAGTGTTTTTATTAATGGAGACTTGCAGTTCAGCATTGTTTTTATTAATGGAGACTTGCAGTTCAGAAGTGTTTTTATTAATGGAGACTTGCAGTTCATCAGTGTTTTTATTAATGGAGACTGGCAGTTCAGCAGTGTTTTTGCTAATGGAGACTGGCAGTTCAGCAGTGCTTTTATCAATGGAGACTTGCAGTTCAGCAGTGTTTTTATTAATGGAGACTTGCAGTTTAGCAGTGTTTTTGTTAATAGAGACTTGCAGTTTAGCAGTGTTTTTATCAATGGAGAGTTGCAGTTCAGCAGTGTTTTTATTAATGGAGACTGGCAGTTCAGCAGTGTTTTTACTAATGGAGACTGGCAGTTCAGCAATGTTTTTACTAATGGAGACTGGCAGTTCAGCAGTGTTTTTATTAATGGAGACTGGCAGTTCAGCAGTGTTTTTATTAATGGAGACTTGCAGTTCAGCAGTGTTTTATTAATGGAGACTTGCAGTTCAGCAGCGGTTTTATTAATGGAGACTTGCAGTTCATCAGTGTTTTTATTAATGGAGACTTGCAGTTCAGCAGTGTTTTTATTAATGGAGACTTGCAGTTTAGCAGTGTTTTTATGAATGGAGAGTTGCAGTTCAGCAGTGTCTTTATTAATGGAGACTGGCAGTTCAGCAGTGTTTTTACTAATGGAGACTTGCAGTTCAGCAGTGTTTTTATTAATGGAGACTTGCAGTTCATCAGTGTTTTTATTAATGGAGACTTGCAGTTCAGCAGTGTTTTTATTAATGGAGACTTGCAGTTCAGAAGTGTTTATATTAATGGAGACTTGCAGTTCATCAGTGTTTTTATTAATGGAGACTTGCAGTTCAGCAGTGTTTTTATCAATGGGGACTTGCAGTTCAGCAGTGTTTTTATTAATGGAGACTAGCAGTTCAGCAGTGTTTTTATTAATGGAGACTGGCAGTTCAGCAGTGCTTTATTAATGGACTTGCAGTTCAGCAGTGTTTTATTAATGGAGACTTGCAGTTCAGCAGTGTTTTTATTAATGGAGACTTGCAGTTCAGCAGTGTTTTATTAATGGAGACTTGCAGTTCAGCAGCGTTTTTTATTAATGGAGACTTGCAGATCATCAGTGTTTTATTAATGGAGACTTGCAGTTCAGCAGTGTTTTTATTAATGGAGACTTGCAGTTTAGCAGTGTTTTTATGAATGGAGAGTTGCAGTTCAGCAGTGTTTTTATTAATGGAGACTTGCAGTTCAGAAGTGTTTTTATAAATGGAGACTTGCAGTTCAGAAGTGTTTTTATTAATGGAGACTTGCAGTTCAGCAGTGTTTTTATTAATGGAGACTTGCAGTTTAGCAGTGTTTTTATTAATGGAGACTTGCAGTTCAGCAGCGTTTTTATGAATGGAGAGTTCCAGTTCAGTAGTGTTTTTATCAATGGAGACTGGCAGTTCAGCAGTGTTTTTATCAATGGAGAGTTGCAGTTCAGCAGTGTTTTTACTAATGGAGACTGGCAGTTTAGCAGTGTTTTTATCAATGGAGAGTTGCAGTTCAGCAGTGTTTTTATTAATGGAGACTTGCAGTTCATCAGTGTTTTTATTAATGGAGACTTGCAGTTTAGCAGTGTTTTTATTAATGGAGACTTGCAGTTTAGCAGTGTTTTTATGAATGGAGAGTTGCAGTTCAGCAGTGTTTTTATTAATGGAGACTGGCAGTTCAGCAGTGTTTTTGCTAATGGAGACTGGCAGTTCAGCAGTGCTTTTATCAATGGAGACTGGCAGTTCAGCCGTGTTTTTATTAATGGAGACTTCCAGTTCAGCAGTGTTTTTATTAATGGAGACTTGCAGTTCAGCAGTGTTTTTATCAATGGGGACTTGCAGTTCAGCAGTGTTTTTCATTAATGGAGACTGGCAGTTCAGCAGTGTTTTATTAATGGAGACTTGCTGTTCAGCAGTGTTTTTATTAAAGGAGACTTGCAGTTCAGCAGTGTTTTTATTAATGGAGACTTCCAGTTCAGCAGTGTTTTTATTAATGGAGACTAGCAGTTCAGCAGTGTTTTTATTAATGGAGACTGGCAGTTCAGCAGTGCTTTATTAATGGACTTGCAGTTCAGCAGTGTTTTATTAATGGAGACTTGCAGTTCAGCAGTGTTTTTATTAATGGAGACTTGCAGTTCAGCAGTGTTTTATTAATGGAGACTTGCAGTTCAGCAGCGGTTTTATTAATGGAGACTTGCAGTTCATCAGTGTTTTATTAATGGAGACTTGCAGTTCAGCAGTGTTTTTATTAATGGAGACTTGCAGTTTAGCAGTGTTTTTATGAATGGAGAGTTGCAGTTCAGCAGTGTTTTTATTAATGGAGACTTGCAGTTCAGAAGTGTTTTTATTAATGGAGACTTGCAGTTCAGCAGTGTTTTTATTAATGGAGACTTGCAGTTTAGCAGTGTTTTTATTAATGGAGACTTGCAGTTCAGCAGTGTTTTTATTAATGGAGACTTGCAGTTCAGAAGTGTTTATATTAATGGAGACTTGCAGTTCATCAGTGTTTTTATTAATGGAGACTTGCAGTTCAGCAGTGTTTTTATTAATGGAGACTGGCAGTTCAGCAGTGTTTTTATTAATGGAGACGTGCAGTTCAACAGTGTTTTTATTAATGGAGACTTGCAGTTCAGCAGTGTTTTTCCTAATGGAGACTGGCAGTTCAGCGGTGTTTTTTTATCAATGGAGAGTTGCAGTTCAGCAGTGTTTTTATAAATGGAGACTTGCAGTTCAGCAGTGTTTTTATTAATGGAGACTTGCAGTTTAGCAGTGTTTTTATTAATAGAGACTTGCAGTTTAGCAGTGTTTTTATCAATGGAGAGTTGCAGTTCAGCAGTGTTTTTATCAATGGAGAGTTGCAGTTCAGCAGTGTTTTTATTAATGGAGACTGGCAGTTCAGCAGTGTTTTTACTAATGGAGACTGGCAGTTCAGCAGTGTTTTTATCAATGGAGAGTAGCAGTTCAGCAAGGTTTTTATCAATGGAGAGTAGCAGTTCAGCAAGGTTTTTACTAATGGAGACTGGCAGTTTAGCAGTGTTTTTATCAATGGAGAGTTGCAGTTCAGCAGTGTTTTTATTAATGGAGACTTGCAGTTCAGCAGTATTTTTATTAATGGAGACTTGCAGTTCATCAGTGTTTTTATTAATGGAGACTGGCAGTTCAGCAGAGTTTTTGCTAATGGAGACTGGCAGTTCAGCAGTGTTTTTGCTAATGGAGACTGGCAGTTCAGCAGTGCTTTTATCAATGGAGACTGGCAGTTCAGCCGTGTTTTTATTAATGGAGACTTCCAGTTCAGCAGTGTTTTTATTAATGGAGACTTGCAGTTCAGCAGTGTTTTTATTAATGGGGACTTGCAGTTCAGCAGTGTTTTTCATTAATGGAGACTGGCAGTTCAGCAGTGTTTTTATTAATGGAGACTTCCAGTTCAGCAGTGTTTTTATTAATGGAGACTTGCAGTTCAGCAGTGTTTTTATTAATGGAGACTGGCAGTTCAGCAGTGCTTTATTAATGGACTTGCAGTTCAGCAGTGTTTTATTAATGGAGACTTGCAGTTCAGCAGTGTTTTTATTAATGGAGACTTGCAGTTCAGCAGTGTTTTATTAATGGAGACTTGCAGTTCAGCAGTGTTTTATTAATGGAGACTTGCAGTTCAGCAGTGTTTTTATTAATGGAGACTTGCAGTTCATCAGTGTTTTATTAATGGAGACTTGCAGTTCAGCAGTGTTTTTATTAATGGAGACTTGCAGTTTAGCAGTGTTTTTATGAATGGAGAGTTGCAGTTCAGCAGTGTTTTTATTAATGGAGACTTGCAGTTCAGCAGTGTTTTTATTAATGGAGAGTTGCAGTTTAGCAGTGCTTTTATGAATGGAGAGTTCCAGTTCAGCAGTGTTTTTATAAATGGAGACTTGCAGTTCATCAGTGTTTTTATTAATGGAGACTTGCAGTTCAGCAGTGTTTTTATTAATGGAGACTTGCAGTTCAGCAGTGTTTTTATTAATGGAGACTTGCAGTTCATCAGTGTTTTTATTAATGGAGACTTGCAGTTCATCAGTGTTTTTATTAATGGAGACTTGCAGTTCATCAGTGTTTTTATTAATGGAGACTTGCAGTTCAGCAGTGTTTTTATTAATGGAGACTTGCAGTTTAGCAGTGCTTTTATTAATGGAGACTTGCAGTTCAGCAGCGTTTTTATGAATGGAGAGTTCCAGTTCAGTAGTGTTTTTATTAATGGAGACTGGCAGTTCAGCAGTGTTTTTACTAATGGAGACTGGCAGTTCAGCAGTGTTTTATTAATGGAGACTTGCAGTTCATCAGTGTTTTTATTAATGGAGACTTGCAGTTCAGCAGTGTTTTTATTAATGGAGACTTGCAGTTCAGAAGTGTTTTTATTAATGGAGACTTGCAGTTCATCAGTGTTTTTATTAATGGAGACTGGCAGTTCAGCAGTGTTTTTGCTAATGGAGACTGGCAGTTCAGCAGTGCTTTTATCAATGGAGACTGGCAGTTCAGCCGTGTTTTTATTAATGGAGACTTGCAGTTCAGCAGTGTTTTTATTAATGGGGACATGCAGTTCAGTAGTGTTTTTATTAATGGAGACTGGCAGTTCATCAGTGTTTTTATTAATGGAGACTTGCAGTTCAGCAGTGTTTTTTATTAATGGAGACTTGCAGTTCAGCAGTGTTTTTATTAATGGAGACTTGCAGTTCAGCAGTGTTTTTATTAATGGAAACTTGCAGTTCAGCAGAGTTTTTATTAATGGAAACTTGCAGTTCAGCAGTGTTTTATTAATGTTGACTTGCAGTTCAGCAGTGTTTTTATTAATGGAGACTTGCAGTTCATCAGTGTTTTTATTAATGGAGACTTGCAGTTCAGCAGTGTTTTTATTAATGGAGACTTGCAGTTCAGAAGTGTTTATATTAATGGAGACTTGCAGTTCAGCAGTGGTTTTATTAATGGAGACTTGCAGTTCAGAAATGTTTTTATTAATGGAGACTTGCAGTTCATCAGTGTTTTTATTAATGGAGACTTGCAGTTCAGCAGTGTTTTTATTAATGGAGACTTGCAGTTCAGCAGTGATTTTATTAATGGAGACTTGCAGTTTAGCAGTGTTTTTATGAATGGAAAGTTGCAGTTCAGTAGTGTTTTTATTAATGGAGACTGTCAGTTCAGCAGAGTTTTTGCTAATGGAGACTGGCAGTTCAGCAGTGTTTTTATCAACGGAGGGTTGCAGTTCAGCCGTGTTTTTTATTAATGGAGACTTGCAGTTCAGCAGTGTTTTATTAATGGAGACTGGCAGTTCAGCAGTGTTTTTATTAATGGAGACTTGCAGTTTAGCAGTGTTTTTATCAATGGAGAGTTGCAGTTCAGCAGTGTTTTTATTAATGGAGACTTGCAGTTTAGCAGTGTTTTTATTGTAACAGGCAGTCTTGTATATATTTGGTATTTTATCTTATGTTAGAAAACACGGGTAGGGTTTATCAATATATGTCTATAGTTTTGTACATGTTATTTTATTCCAGCAGACTGCGCTTCCTTTGTATTACATATGCCCATGATTATGCCCATACACATGCCAATTTATTGACGACTGATAACTTTAAGTTCCTAGCGACATGGCTAGGAATTGCGGTACTGAGTTTTACTCCGTTACTAACCAAGCGCACAACTAACAAAGTCACCCATACCATTGTACGATTCTATTTTGCACTGCAAAGACACATTTTCACGGACGAAACGATTTGCATTTTACAGATGTTTGATTTGATCACCAAGCATATTGTACGACGCATTACACCCCAGTATAACCCACCGGGGTGTCTTCACTTCGCTACATGAATTGTCTTAAATTCTTCTTGATCACGTGTCACACCTCTCTGTCATCGATCGAGCAATACAATACGACCTCTACCCCGTAATCTGCGTTGGTGTTATTTGGGAGCACCCTGCCAATGCAAGTCAGGTTACAAATGGAGCCCGAACAGGGACGAATTGTGTTGCTGCCTTCGTGAACTGTGAGCGCCGGTGAACGCGGTATATGTAACGGTTCCAATGGCACGTTACTGCAGACTGCGCTATATAGTGTGCGTTTATATTCGTGTTTCCCGCGTTTTATAATTGTGATAATTCAGCCCTCAATCGGTGACGTTTATTTGCGCGAATTCTATCCTGTGCCAAACGACTTTAGAATACTCTATACAGCCAACAATTCGCGATCGTATCAACAGACTTTCACATCGGACACTCGCGTATTTTACATCGTCATCATCATCATCATCATCGTCATAGTTATCATTATCATCATAGTTATTATTTTCATAATTATCAACATAATTAATATAATCATTAACTTATGTTCATCATCGTAATCGCTTCATATTATATTTAATCTATTAGTCAGGCGTATTATAATTATATATAATTATTATTTTTCATAAGCTGTATTAATTATACTATATTATACACAGTTAATAAATTTTATTTATTTACATGTCATAGGTCGTATTTGCAATATATCAATTGTCAGTACTGAGTGGCCTGACGGTAATCCGAATTACGTGGTTCGGCATCGACCACATATTTATTTCTATATTATTATGGTCACGTGTGTTCCCACGCCACCCCTTAGTTATCTCTTACCGTTTGTCATACTGCATATTTAGACTGTATTTTTTAAAACAAAGTTTGTGGCTGTGTACATGTAATTGTATTGTATGCCGGGCATACGAATGTACTGTTGTCAAGTACCATTATAAGTCGGATAGGATTACGCATATGTTAGTTTCAAAACTAGTGTCTTATAGGACTGCAACATATCCAATAGGGCATGCAACCCAATGTTTTATCGTTTGGATTTTTTTGTGAAACTGACTAAGTAGGTGGTCCAACATTGACTGACTGACACAACGCACTCTGTATGTCACCGCACTACTAACTTGTTTGCACTTAACTAATTCGATCGTCGCAGGTACGATCTCTTAACAATTTAACTTGCTTGAATATGGGTCTACATTGCAGTTATTATTATAATTATATTTCCGTCTGATTCAGCTTTAAAGCTGAATTGTGTTTTATTATTTGGTATAGCTACACTTTATCTTGAATTCAAGTTCATAGAGTTAATAACATGTTATCTACTACTAAGGTAATGCTTTTAATCATACTTCAATTAAAAGCTTACTAGTATTATAGGTGCCATTTGTAAGTTTGTAAGCTTTGTAAGTTACTACAACATTATTTGTACATGTATATGCAAATATTCCGGCTTTAATATGGAGCTTACCCAAAGTGAAGTAAGTAACATGTGGAAGGTATTTGAGAATATGGGATTAACACCAAATGCTGACACACCTGATGCACTTAAGCTGTGGTTGCAGGAAAAGGCATCAGAGGGCAACGCATCAATAAAAGCGGAGGTGCTTGCGTCCCCCATTCACCCATCTACTAACACAGAGTCACAATTTCAAACAACATATAACTATTTTCCCAGGTTGCCATTTTTCAGTGGAGATCCGGGATCGGATACTCATTATGATTTATGGTTGTATGAAATAGAGTGGCTGGTGCAACTTGGAAACCACTCCCCATCAGTGGTTTTGCAAGCTGTTAGGAAATCATTGAAGGGTGGGGCAGAATTACTTGCTATGAAATTTGGTCGAGACTGTTCTCTTGACAGGCTTTTATTGAAATTTAAAAGTGCATATGGTACATTAAGGAGAAAAACTGTACTTATGTCTGAATTTTACAGTGCCATCCAGATGGAGACTGAAGACGTCACTGCATGGGGCTGCCGCCTAGAACATCTTTTATTTCAGATTTCAAAGGAAATTGCACTTTCGGATGCAGAGCAGGACGAGATGCTGAGATGAAAGCTGTGGGATGGATTGAACACCAGATTAAAAGGTTTGGCTGCTCACAAATATGATAGAATATCAAATTTTGATGAGCTTAGGTTGTGCTTAAGGGAAATAGAGCACGAAATAACTAAGGGTAAATCTAATGTATCCAAAATAAAACCAGCTACATCCAAGATGGCTTGCCCTATAGGAACTACCCTCCACCCAACACAGAAACCCACTTCGCAATGCACTGCCCCACCCTGGGAGACAGAGCATTTCGAAGAACAAATTACAGATTTAAAATTGGAAATGGTTAAATTGAAAGAGCAGCATATGCAACATGCGCTTGCATGCCAGCATCATGCTAACTCTCGTGATGCTAACTACTCTACTAACAATCAACTGTTAAATCACCATTTAGCAACCATACCAAGCTAGAGACAGCTTTAGTCCAACTTATAGTCAGGTTAATCCATATAGTAACAACCACCCTCCATTCAGAAAACCTTTACAGCCTAATGAAACACAGTTATCTTCTACACCCCAATCTGTGTGGTCCAATGATGGAAATAGATTTTCAGCAAATCAGTACCACAGCAACCAACCTGTTTTCGATGTGGTTATCCTGGACACATTGCAATAGGTTGTCGTGTCCGTCTTGACCATGTACGCCATCCTTTAAACTGCCCAAGGCCCATGTACAGAGGACACACATAGGCCAGTTTAATAGTCAGATCCTCAATGAACATGTACCAGAAGGCTTGATAGGAAAATCAAATGAGACTGAAATACTTATTGATGGAATTCGAGTACAAGCATTGTTAGACACTGGTGCTACAGTTTCCATCATTTCAGAAAAGTTTTACAAAACACATTTGCAGCACATTCCTATGTCATCTCTTCAAGATATTTTGGACATTGTGTGTGCTGGTGGTGAATCATTGCCATATCAAGGATTTATTGAAGCACAAATCACGGTTTCAGGTGGAGGTGTTGATGCAGAAAACATTGTCAGCTGTTTGCTGCTTGTCGTCCCTGAAACTAATTATAACAGTCGTGTCCCAGCACTGCTTGGGACAAATGTACTAAATTGTGTGTTAGAAAAGTGCAGAGAAGCCCATGGACCCAGATTTCTACAATGTGCTACACGTCAAACGCCTCTGTACATGGCATACCAAAGCATGACATTACAAGACAGGGAGCTGGCAAGAAGCAATGGCCATCTTGGTTTTGTTAACTGTGCAGAAATGAGGACAGTTAGAGTTCCAGCGAATAGCAACATTGTCATCAAGGGACGTATTATAGATGGTCTCAGATCACCAGAAGCATGTGGACTACTGCAACCCACATTGCAGACAGCACTCCCAGCTGACGTCGATATTTTGCCAACAATTGTTTCATATAAACGTTCATCACCAGATTTCATAAATGTTCATGTATCTAACGTCACCACAAGAACACTGCTTATCCAGCCAAGAGCATTACTTTGTGAAATACACGCTGTTGCCTTTCAAGATGTTCCAGTTACCCAGCGTACTGACCCAGATACACTTGTTGATGATCTGGATATAGAGATGGAACATTTGACAGAAGAAGAAATAAAACAAGGTCTTCAAGTTATCAAAGATTTTTCAGACACATTCTCTAGAAGTGATGAAGACCTCGGACATACTTCAATGGTCCACCATCGCATAGAATTATATGATGATACACCATTTAAGCAGAGACATCGTCGCATACCTCCAGCCATGTACGAGGAGGTACGTAATCACCTACAACAACTTTTATCAGCAGGGATTATCCGGCAATCACACAGTCCTTGGGCATCCAATGTGGTGTTAGCACGAAAAAAAGATGGAAGCCTAAGAATGTGCATTGACTACCGATCTCTGAATAACCGAACTATCAAAGACTCATATGCGCTGCCACGGATCGAGGAGTTGTTTGACAGCCTAGGTGGTATGACATATTTTTCCGTATTAGATATGAAGAGTGGGTACCACCAGGTAGAGGTTGAAGAAGATCATAAACCAAGGACTGCCTTCACAGTGGGGCCACTTGAATTTTTTTAGTATAATCGAATGCCTTTCGGGTTGTCGAACGCACCAGCTACTTACCAACGACTCAAGGAGACTTGTTTAGAAGGCTTGCATCTAGACATATGCCTCGTTTACATCGATGACCTGATTATATTTTCGAGGACATATGAAGAACACATGGAAAGACTAAGATTAGTATTGGAAAGACTCCAGGGATGTGGACTTAAGCTAGCACCAAACAAGTGTAAGTTCTTTAAGCGACGAGTAAAGTATGTTGGATACATGGTATCAGAAGACGGCATCGAAGTTGATCCTGACAAGGTGGAGAAAATCAGAAACTGGCCTACTCCTTCCAGCCCAGATGCAGTAAGGCAATTTTTAGGTTTTGCTGGATATTACCGGAAATTTATTAAGGACTTTTCCAAGATTGCTCAACCTTTGAATGCACTCATGCCAAAGTGCACATCTAAGAAACGTAAACATCAGAGCTCTAACATACATTGGATATGGGGTACTGAGCAAGAAGAAGCATTTATTGAGTTAAAGAATCGACTCTCTTCGTCACCAGTATTGGGATATGCTGATTATACTAAGCCCTCTGAGCTGCATACCGATGCCAGTGGCCAGGATGTAGGCGCAGTCTTATACCAGAAACATGCCGAGAAGTTCCACGTGATTGGGTATGCCAGCAGAGGATTGAGTCAATCTGAGAGAACCTATTCAGCATATAAACTGGAGTTTTTGTGTTTAAAGTGGGCTATTTCAGAGAAGTTTCATGATTACCTCTATGGGAATGATTGTCTTGTGATTAATGACAACAACCCCTTGACATATGTGCTCACTAGTGCCAGACTTGATGCAACTGGACACAGGTGGTTAGCTGCCCTAGCCAGCTATAACTTCAGTTTTGAGTATAGACCAGGAAAGGCAAACACTGATGCAGATGTGTTATCACGATTGCCAATGAAAGAAGAGCCAGGTTCTTTGCAAATGATTCCTATGGAATCTCTCGAAGCAATTTGTAATGCCTTGAATGTCGATTCCAGCTTGGTTGAAACCCTGAGTATGTCAACAAATGTGATTGATGAAGAAATAGATGTGACAGATGAGATATGTGAGACAAATGCCAAAAACTGGAGAAGAGCTCAAGCACGAGATCCAACTCTTACCATACTTATACAACATTTGACAAATCGAACAAGGCCAGAGAGAAATCAGTTCCTTGGTGATACAGAAATGACCACACTTCTGAAACACTTTCATCAGTTTAAACTTAAGAGAGGTGTATTGTACAGGTGTTTTGAAATGGAAGGTGTATTGCAGGAACAGTTAGTTTTGCCACGCAAATGGCGACCAGCGGCCCTTCATGGATTTCATGATCAAGTAGGTCATCCTGGCCGTGATAGAACAATTTCTTTAATGAAAGATGGATTTTACTGGCCAAGAATGACTGATGACGTGGCGAAACATCTTTAGACATGTGAGCGGTGCTTACGTCGCAAGAGTTACACGAACGTCAGAGCACCTCTTGTTAATATTGTTACATCGGAGCCACTTGAACTGGTATGCATGGATTTTCTCACGCTAGAACCATCGCGAGGAGGACAAGAGCATGTCCTTGTTATTACAGATCACTTTACCAGCTATGCACAAGCTTATCCAACTAAGAATATGACAGCAAAGACAACAGCAGAGACATTTTTCAACAACTATGTAGTTCATTACGGTTTACCAAAACGTCTGCATTCGGATCAAGGTGCAAATTTTATAGGTAAAGTAATGCAAGAATTGCGCCAATTATTAAAGATAGAGCAACCCCGTACCACACCATACCATCCTATGGGCAATGGGATGTGTGAACGTTTCAACAGGACACTTTGCAACATGCTTGGCACACTGGATCCAGAGAGTAAAAGATATTGGAAGGTGCATGTCGCTCCATTTGTACATGCATATAACTGCACACGTCACGAGACAACAGGAATAGCTCCATTCTTCCTGCTATTTGGAAGACATCCACGTCTTCCAGCAGATTTAGCATTTGGTCTCGATATAGAACCAAGTAAGCCACAGTCAATTTCGAAGTACACAAAGGCAATGAAAGAAAGGCTCACACAGGCATATGAGTTAGCCTCGAGAACAGTCAGTATGTCTCAATTGAAGCAGAAATTAAACTATGACCAGCGAGCCAGAGCTGCCACACTACAAGAGGGTGACAGAGTTCTTGTGAGAATTGTAGCATTCGAGGGACGTCATAAACTGGCTGACAAGTGGGAGGAAGATGTGTATATAGTGATTCATCAACCCAATACGAATATACCAGTTTTTATTGTGGAAAAAGAAAATGGTGAAGGAAGAAGAAGAACTCTACACAGGAATCTGTTATTACCAATAAGCTCTATGCCTCATCAGAAGATATCAGCATCACAATCTGACAGAGATCTACCATCCATTATTGATTCTACAGCTCAAAGCAATATGCATGTGCCAACACCAAGAACCACAAGAAGACTGACACCAATACCGAAGAGCAGACCATCACTATCCGTTGGTGAAGCAGCGCAAGAAGAGGAAGATGATGAGGGAATGGAAGACAGCTCTCCAATGGGTTACACTGTAACTGCCATTCCTTCACTCTCAACCAATGAACCAGCAGATGAGGCCCCCCAAGTTCATAGCAATAGTGATCGTGTCAGTGGTGATGGTCAGTGAAATATCCACAATAGATTCTCATCAGCAGCTACATGAGACTGGCCAGCTTGACGAGCCTGTGCCAAGACCCCGACGATCTACACGTAGCCGTACCCAACCCAAGTGGATGACTGGAGGAGAATTTGTGTTATCAGCCGTAGCCCAGGCGGATCCAGACTGGAAAGCACGTGTAAACCATTTAAGGTCACTCATAGCTGATGGCATTTTTTCGGAAGGACCGAATCGTGCGACTGATGCTATTGTTGACATAATAACTGGGAAGATAATGAAGTGAAATTGAGTCTACCAATTGATTCACAGTCTGTGTATATATTCTTTTGTAAACTGAGTATTAATGTGGGTAGACATGCATTTAATAAATGATAAAGATACTCTATTGCCTTGTGTTGTGTCCTAAAGGGATAATCAGTAGAATTTGTGTAAATGTTATGATATATAAAATGAAATGACGAGGACGCCATTTTGTCTGGGGCGGGAAGTGTGTAACAGGCAGTCTTGTATATATTTGGTATTTTATCTTATGTTAGAAAACACGGGTAAGGTTTATCAATATATGTCTATAGTTTTGTACATGTTATTTTATTCCAGCAGACTGCGCTTCCTTTGTATTACATATGCCCATGATTATGCCCATACACATGCCAATTTATTGACGACTGATAACTTTAAGTTCCTAGCGACATGGCTTGGAATTGCGGTACTGAGTTTTACTCCATTACTAACCAAGCGCACAACTAACAAAGTCACCCATACCATTGTACGATTCTATTTTGCACTGCAAAGACACATTTTCACAGGCGAAACGATTTGCATTTTACAGATGTTTGATTTGATCACCAAGCATATTGTACGACGCATTACACCCCAGTATAACCCACCGGGGTGTCTTCACTTCACTACATGAATTGTCTTAAATTCTTCTTGATCACGTGTCACACCTGTCTGTCATCGATCGAGCAATACAATACGACCTCTACCCCGTAATCTGCGTTGGTGTTATTTGGGAGCACCCTGCCAATGCAAGTCCGGTTACATTATCAATGGAGAGTTGCAGTTCAGCAGTGTTTTTATTAATGGAGACTTGTAGTTCAGCAGTGTTTTTATTAATGGAGACTTGCAGTTCAGCAGTGTTTTTATTAATGGAGACTTGCAGTTCAGCAGTGTTTTTATTAATGGAGACTTGCAGTTCAGCAGTGTTTTTATTAATGGAGACTTGCAGTTCAGCAGTGTTTTTATTAATGGAGACATGCAGTTCAGTAGTGTTTTTATTAATGGAGACTGGCAGTTCATCAGTGTTTTTATTAATGGAGACTTGCAGTTCAGCCGTGTTTTTATTAATGGAGACTTGCAGTTCAGCAGTGTTTTTATTAATGGAGACTTGCAGTTCAGCAGTGTTTTTATTAATGGAGACTTGCAGTTCAGCAGTGTTTTTATTAATGGAGACTGGCAGTTCATCAGTGTTTTTATTAATGGATACTTGCAGTTCAGCAGTGTTTTTATTAATGGAGACTTGCAGTTCAGCAGTGTTTTTATTAATGGAGACTTGCAGTTCAGCAGTGTTTTTATTAATGGACACTTGCAGTTCAGCAGTGTTTTTATTAATGGAGACTTGCAGTTCAGCAGTGTTTTTATTAATGGAGACTGGCAGTTCAGCAGTGTTTTTATTAATGGAGACTTGCAGTTCAGCAGTGTTTTTATTAATGGAGACTTGCAGTTCAGCAGTGTTTTTATTAATGGAAACTTGCAGTTCAGCAGTGTTTTTATTAATGGAAACTTGCAGTTCAGCAGTGTTTTTATTAATGGAAACTTGCAATTCAGCAGTCTTTTTATTAATGGAGACTTGCAGTTCAGCAGTGTTTTTATTAATGGAAACTTGCAGTTCAGCAGTGTTTTTATTAATGGAGACTTGCAGTTCAGCAGTGTTTTTATTAATGGAAACTTGCAGTTCAGCAGTGTTTTTATTAATGGAAATACGCAATGCAGCAATAAACTGCAATGTAGTATGTAGTGTTCAGTGTCTTTACTGTGGTGGTGGGGTGGGGGGGGGGGGGCTATATTTGTATTTTATTTGCATGACTGCATCTATATGTACATCGAAGTGTCAATAAAGATTGATTGATTGCTATTATCTGACAGTTTAAGGGGAAGTGGAAATGTACCGTTCAGCTGGAAAAGGATCAATGGGTACTTAGGCCTATAATTTGCCGAATGCCGTTAAAAGGTAAGCCTAGGCCTAAATGTTCAGCCCAGACAGGGTAGGTGTAGGAAATCTGGTGGTTTGCATTTTTAAAGATTCAAGATTCAAGATTCAAGATGAATCTTGAATCATAGCGTCAGGTTGTGAACGACCAGGCAATTTCACGATTTACCTATCTGGCAGGTCACGTGACTTACCTGTCAATTTCGCCATTTCAAAACATACAGGTGAGAAATAGGTCGCGCTGAAAACATATTTCAAACCAGGAAATGTGAGTCCTGCAAGAATCTTCAATATGTAAATCGGTACAACATGTATCTACGGACGTATTTTGATCAGTTTTCTGTGTTAATTTTGACCTATATTGTCTCACTGCTAGGTGTGACGTACCAGTTCACTCCGACACCTAATAACGATGTATTACTAACTGTGTCTCAGTATGGGCAGGTGTCGGGGTATAGTATTCCCGCACTAAACCCACAAACTCCTGACCAAAGGACTAACATCTTTCTGGGAATTCCATACGCGAAGAGACCAAAGGATTTTACGGACAAAACGCAATTCCGATTTCAGGTAGGTTCCTTTGATGTGCGTGTTACCTGTCTGACTGCTGCATGCCACCTGACCATAATTTCAATGATCATTAACTCTGGACCTGCTGAATATTTTGAAAGCAATTTGACTGAAAGTTGTCGGTGACCTAGCCACCAACAACTTTCAATTAAGTTGTTTACAAAATATTCAGCATATCCAGAGTTAGACCTTGCAGTCTGCAGAAATTCAGAAGGTAAAGTGGATTTTTTGTAATGTTTCTATCAATAGCTTATTGTTAATCGGTACTTTATTTGGTGAAAGTCAGCAGACAATAAATTCAGTGAGCGAAAACTCTTGACTCGCTAAATATTTTGAAAACAATTTGACTGAAAGTAATTGGTGGCTTAGCAGGACCATAGATATAACCCCTGGAATATATGTCATCTGCAAAAACTCGGCCATCAGATGACAACATTGGTCAAGAAAATCAAAGGTTGTGTTTATTCACAGGCCCTTGAATTTTTGTCCATACATCCCTCTACCACATATTCCCCCTACTGTATATAATATACACAAGTATGAAACCTTCATCTGTGGACACCAAAAGCTGATTGGTTGGTTTGTTGTCAAAATCCGGTGACATCGCGATTCTGACTACAAACCAACCAATCAGCTTTCTGACAATGGCGCACACAGATGAAGGTTTCAGAACCGTGTGTATATTATATATAGTAGGGGGAATATGTGGTAGAGGGATGTATGGACAAAGATTCAAAGGCCTGTGGTTTATTGTTGTGCTGATTAAAGGATTAAGTTCATTCTGAATAGTTTAAGATTAAGTGTGGTCAGTTGCTATTGTTTGTTTTATATGTTCTTAACTGAACACTCATTAGCGTTAACCCTTTAACACTCACATTTTTTCAAAGACAATTTAAATTTTCTTATAGAAAATGTCCATTTGCAGACCAAGAGAAGACTTTTTTAAATTTACCACTGGAATGACTGGCTCGTTATCAAGCCATTCATTCCAGTGGTATTAAAAAAATAGTCTTCTCTTGGTTTCTCAAGAACACTGCGGCAGCCGTTTTTTGGGTGATATACGTGTTAAAGTGTCAATGGCATAGAAAAGCAAATAATGTATTGTTATTATACTTACTTAGGTATACTTATGATGTCTTCCAACTGCAGGCTTCATGCCTCTATGGTCGGCTCTTCAATGTCTTCTGCACTGTATTCTTTATGGTTTCCGGTTATGGTCGCCTTGTAGTTGTCGTATTGGAGTTCACTATTGTTCCAGTGACTATCAAGCATAGATTTAAATGTCTAATGTTGGTGCTTCGACGACAGTGTGAGGTAAATTATTCCATACTGAAGCAATGCGCAGTGGGAAGGAGTGCTTGTGGATATTTGAATTGGCTCTCTGTTGGAATAATTTGTACCTAGATGTCCTCTGGTGATCTCTCTGGCTACACAGTCTTTCTGTAATTGCAGTATATTTGAAACTTCAGCATCATATTTGCCTCGCAAGATCTTGAATACCTCGATCATATCACCTCTTACTCTCCCGTATGCCAGAGTTGATAGTTTGAGCTTCTTTAGCCGTTCAGGATAAGAAAGTTCCTTCATTCCTGGTAACTGACACATGGCATGACGTTGGACATTCTTAATCGCTTCCTATATATTTCATTTTATATGGGCTCATAATGGTGGTGCATGTGATCTTACCAAGGCTTTGTAGAGAACGCTGAAGTTTGTGTCGTCCAGAAAACTGAAGGATCTAATGGATGCCATTATACTGTTAGCTTTATTGATTTTCTCACTTATGTGCCTTCCGAACTCTAATTTTGAATCTATTACAACCCCTATGTCTTTTTCTTCATCTATTGATTGTAGCTCATGGGATATTCCATTTGTTGTTAAGTTGTATTTATAGTCGAAGTCATGTGCTCTTCCTAATCTCATATGCTTGCACTTATCTGGATGGAAACGTAATAACCATGTATCTGACCAGGCAGTTAGCATATTCAGGTCTTTCTGTAGAACCTCACAATCGTTTTGATTGGCTATTGATTTGGAAACATTTGTGTCATCTGCGAACAAGTATCCCTCTGCTTTTAGGTTTGCTGGTAGATCGTTTATGTATAATACAAATAGAACAGGCCCAAGTACGCTGCCTTGTGGTATGCCACTCGTTACATTCTTCCAGTCTGAACTCACTCCATTTACACAAACTTGTTGGACTCTATCCATCAAATATGCCTTGATCCAGCCAAGGACTGAGTCCGTTATACCGTAAGCCTCTAGTTTGCCTACTAGCCTTCTATGTGGGACATTATCAAAGGCCTTCATGAAATCTCAGTGTACTGTGTCGACCGAGTCTCTCTTGTCTAGGGTTTCTGTCCATGAATTCATTATGTGTAGGAGTTGTAACACCGTTGATCTTCCTTTCACAAATCCGAACTGTTTGGTGCTTAGGAGTTTGATATCGGTCATATGGTTTATTACATAGTCCCTAATAATCTGCTCCATACATTTTCACAACACATTGGTCAAGCTAGCGGGTCTATAGTTTCCTGCCAATTTGCGGCTTCCCTTTTTGAAAATTGCTTAGATTTTCCCTTGTATCCATTCTCCCGGTAGTTCTTTTGACCTCAAACTATAGTTATATATCATGCATAATGGTCTACTAAGTGGTATTGCTAATTCTTTTAGGAACCGCGGATGCATTCCATCAGGTCCTGGAGACTTGCAGCTATTCAGGTTTTCTAAGGTCTTTTGGACAGCATTTTCTGTAACTTCTAAAATATCATTGTCTTGTTGAAGTTGACACTTTGTAATTCAGGGTATCTCTCCATCTGGTTCATTGGTAAAAACACTGCAGAAAAATGTTCCTAATATGGCTGCCTTTTCCTTGTCTGATGTAGTTAAACGTGAATTGCTATCTCCAGGCTCTACCTCGAGGTTATAAACACCTTCCCTTGTCTTGGACCAGAAGTTCATGTATTTCCACACTGCTTTGGGGTTTTTCTTTACCTCCTTAGCTAGGTTGGTTTCAAAGACTTTCTGGAGTTGTCTAGTTATCTTGCGTATTTGATTCCTCATCTTGCAGTATTCCTTGTAGTACTTGGCATCTTTAGTCTCCAAAAATCTTTTCCATAGAACATGCTTCTTCTCCTTCGATCAATACTCACCATTCTATTACTACTGATACAGCTAGCCGTGATAGCTGGGCCCTAGGACTATAGACTTAGTAAGCTTTACCGACTCCTGGAACCGGGTACTCGGCTCCCAACTGCCGAGTACCCGTTTGCCATGAAGCTCATTCTTGTTTGCATAGCAACAAGAGACACATGCTTTTTTGCAGTTGGAAGTCTTGAGATTATATTAAGTCTTTTTTCTGTGTAAATTGTGATAGCTTTGTGCGCTCTCTAAAGGATATTTGGATTACCATGGATGCTTCTGATGATTTAACCAGGTTGTCTATTTCCATGTTATTCCATAGTTAAAAGACTTAGGTCTTCAAGATTTTGTCTGTGTCACATGTTCCAATTTCTAACCCCAACGAATCTGGGACGTGTGTTAACAACGAAATATGCCAGATGATCGCCTTCCTTTAACCCCAACAGGTGATCGGCAGATATGAAATAAGGTGTTGGCTTATCAGTGTTTTAAACACGAAAATCGGCTGACGTCGTTCTCCGTAAGTTCCGAGCGGGTGACATCACACCGTGTTACTCGGATATTTATGTGAAGAAAATGTTTCATTAATTCGTGCATCTGATTCTAGGTGCTGCGTACTTTTATTAGTACCAGAAAACTTTGGAATTTTCAAGTTGTGCGTGTTATCACGATCAGTTTGCAATGATCAGTGGTTTCAAAATTCTTGATTTAGATGTGTGGTCTGCGGTTTTACCGTGTGCTACAGCAGTTTGTTTCATTTTGTTGTTTCTTCACATATCGTTTGGGCCTTCGTTAGGAGTATGATTCCTGGTTCCGTTATACATCCTTGAGGATCAGTGTATGGGTGTATTATTGTCCGCTTCGTTCTTGTCATCATAATCAATGTGATCTTTGCTGTAACGTTGCGGGGTGGGGTGCGGGAGGGTTTACAGTTAATTTATGGTCAAAATATTTGAAAATTAATTGTCTGCCTTCCATTTCTGTTTCGTTCCGCTTGCTTATTGTAGGTTTGTGCTTATTTATAGTCCAAGCCAGCCCCACCATCATGTGACGAGTGCCACAAATTCGTTCGGGTTCTATCCAAGGACCATGTCTGTTTCTGCTGTACTAAGTGTAATCTTGACAGTAGGTGTAACATTTGCACAGTGTGGGCGGTCGATATGATGCTTAAGTTCCTTGCCCAGAAGGACTTGGGAGGGTCTGACATGGGGTCAGACGGTCCGAAAGTAAATCGTGGAGCATCCGTTTCGGCCCTTGGGAGCGTTCCACATCTGCAACCGGAGGTGGCGGAGATGGCACAGCTGGTGTGGTTTGGTCCTGCTATGCAAGGCTTCTTGCATAGCATTCTGCCCATGCTGGTGTCGTCCCTGCTGCCAAAAGTTGTAGGGCAGTCTCACCCCCTGTTTGATTCGGACCCTGTCCTTGGACAGGGTTCTAGACTGGCCACCGAGGGAGCCATCTCATATGGCCCCCCTGGCAGTCCCGTCGGGCTCCGGCCTGATGGGCTCTGTCTCTCTGCGGCCACCTCCGGAGGAGAGGTTGCTGCGGCCTGTGATGCAGCGGGTGGAAAGCATGGAGGTCGATTCCATCCTGGACAGACCCGTCCTCCATCTGTCTGGCTTGGCGCAAGCCAGGGCAGCGGCTCCGCCCGTGGTTGAGGCCACTCCATTGGTCCCGTGATGGTTGGTTTGCCGCCAACCGACACGGTGACGGGTGTGGCTGGCCAGGCGTCGTACTCACCGATCTCGCCTGGTCCGGCGGTCAGATATGGAGGTGCCGTTGACACCCGTGTTTGGCCACGGGTCCTCAACCGCTATGGGTCCGCACGGTTTTCCGTGAAGGCCTACTCCGTGGACTGGTGTGTTCCATGGGGTGGCGGCGGAACCGTACGGTACCGGAGTTCCTGGCATATCAGCAATGGCTCCTAGCCGGGAGGCCGTTGCTGGTAGGGCCATGAACATGTCAACGGGTGACGTGTTCACGGGAGTGTCCTCCTCGGAGACAAATTGCTCTGGCTTGGCTAGCCAGGGTAGACCCGTCTGTGGTTTCGACCACGGCTGAGGAGGATGCACCCCGTCCATCGGTTGCATCGATTAGGACAAGGATCTTGCCCGCAGCCCGGATCCAGTCTATTGGACTGGATCCAAGGTTTATGGAATTGCTTGATGCTATTTATAGCAAACAACTCATGACCAAGGGCCAGCTTCCTGCGGCCTCCAGGGAGGTGCGGGTGAGGTGTCGTATTCCATGGGGGGAATACAACAGGTATGGTGTTGTCTCGTCGGTCACCAAGGATGACCGCTGGGTACTGGGTGTCCAGAGTGCTGGAGCGGGTGGCCCCGCCCCGCCACGGGTGGACAAAGCTCAGGTACACCATGATGAAGTCCTGTCCCTATGTGATGAGGGTGTGAGGACAGCAATGAGTGCTGTCAACCACTCTTATCGTTTTCTTCAGTCGGTGTTGGCTGAAGCGGGGGCAGGCCACCCTGTGCCACCTGTGGCACTTTCGTGCGTTAATGACGGCCTGGTGCTGTCTATGGACGCATTGGCAAGGGTGCAGGTGCATGTGACTAAGTCTGAACTGCGTGGATGTTATCAAACAATGTTCCATGTCGGAAGGTTTTTCTCGACAAGCTGCGAAATTCATCGCAACTGCGGGAAGGAGGTCAACCTTCAAGTCATATAACAACAAGGTTAACAGATTTGCAGACTGGTGTTAAGGAAAGGGTATTGATACCTTTCAATCCACTATTCAGCAAATAGCAGACTTTCTCTGTAAGCTGTTCTTTTCAGGACTAGCTCCTGTCACAATTGCTGGATACAAGTCAGCTTTGGCATCAGTTATCCCTTGTCTAGTCATCAGGGATAGTCCAGAGGTGGCCCAGTTAAATGTGATGTGAAGGGAATGAGCAATCTCCGACCGAGACAACCGGTAGTCATTCCAGCCTGGAGTCTATCTTTAGTGCCTAATGTACTGGCCAAGCACCCATTCGAACCATTGCATTCGGCTAGTCTAAAGCATTTGACTCTAAAGGCGGTCTTTCTATTGGCAGCTCCCTCAGCTAGAAGGCGCAGTGAGATCCATGCACTTTCAGCAGAGAGGGACTGATTTATTGTCTCCGGAGAGGGTCTGCGTCTACTGCCAAGAGCAGAGTTTATGTCAAAGAATCAATCTTTGAAATATCCCGGCAAACCAATCATTATACCGAAACTAACTAGGTTTGATCGTGATGCCAGTGTCTGGTGCCCAGTCCGTGCTTTGACTAAGTACAAAAAATGGACAGACTCGTTATGGTCGAATGATAGACATCTGTGGATCTGCCATAAGAAGCCAGATGCCGCCGCATCCATGGATTCTATCTCTCGTTGGGTAGTCGAATGCATTCAGACTACCCATGAGATTGCGACTGGGCACCTGGTGCAATGCGCAAGGGCACACAATGTTAGAGGAATAGCCACCTCGACCGCCCTTTACAATGGCGTTCTGTTAGAGGACATTATGGCCGTTTCACAATGGCACTGTGAGTCCTCTTTCACGGATTACTATATGAGGGATGTGTCAGACTCTGCCAATCCACTCGCTTTAGCTGTTTTGAAACGGTAGTTAAACGACCACACTGCAATTCTCAATTTTTGGCTTTTGTAAGCAAGAATAGGAAGGAGACATGGTCAAGCGAGAGTATGTCAACCAGATTGTGTCACTGATGGCCGGACAAGGCATTGGTTGGAGGCTCCACGTCTGGAATCCAAATATCATGGGGTAATTCAAGATTGAGAGTTTTTTGTATTATGTCTATATATCATGTTCATTCATCTTATATATTCATGCTCATTCCCAGGCTGATATATGCAAAGAGCAGTTAACCCTCTTGGCATATTTGTGTTTTCAAGCGATATGCATGTTCGTGAGTTCTCTCCCTTTTCTTAGGAGAAAAAAAGGGGGGGGGAGGGGCAGTGATGCGAATGTGATTCGGTCCCTTTAACTTGATGGTCCTTTTAGGTCTCCATTTGTCAAGTTTAAGTCTAAGCTCCTTCTCCAAGGGGCAAAAGTAGCAATTGATGTTTTGCCCCTTCCTACCAGGTTACTGTCTAAATCTGGTGTATATCAGAAGTAATAGAATGGTGAGTATTGATCGAAGGAGAATGAAGGAAATTTCAATTTCCTTTCTCCGAGATCTAACAATACTCACCATTCTATTACGGACCCAGCTTCCCAGCCCCACAGAGGCAAGCCATGGGTATCTCTTGTTTGGTGGCTATGCAAACAATATGAGCTTCATGGCAAACGGGTACTCGGCAGTTGGGAGCCGAGTACCCGGTTCCAGGAGTCGGTAAAGCTCACTAAGTCTATAGTCCTAGGGCCCAGCTATCCAGGATAGCTTGTATCAGAAGTAATAGAATGGTGAGTATTGTTAGATCTTGGTGAAAGGGAAATTGATATTTCCTTCAATCTAGGGAAGTGCATGGGCAAGGTTATAGACTGGTGATCCACTAACACGGGTGGTCTTAATAATTGTCAATTAGTGGTAATGTAAGTTAATTAGGGGGGAAAATGCTATCAACAAAAAATGTTATTTAACGGGTACCAATTATACGGGATGGATTAAATGTGTAATACTCGGTTAACATCACGTAATGATTATATATACATAGTACATTCCGAATTCCCGAGTCCAGTATATTAGGTCCGTAAAATGCAGAGGATTCTACCGAGTAGTAATCAGGTTTCCGCTATAGGATGAGTTTGCGCCGTCACTCTCATAGCTACTCGAAGCTACCCTCCTATATATATATGGATTGCGTAGGTTTCTACCCGGGTACTAATATTAGTGTATTCGCACTACTCGAGTAACGACTTAAATTCATCCTCTAGCGGAAGCTGATACATCACATGATTTATATTTTCATTCGTCGACATTTTATGTCAAAATTAGGATTAAATTTCATGAAATAAACGATGGTCAATAAAGTATACACACTATTTAGGCGATCCCAATTAATAATTTCACTTCCGCAATGATGGATATATTAGGTATACATTAAGCGTAGGCATAAGATGGTAAGAATTTGTAGCGTGAGAATGCATGTTAAATTTTCGTGCTATTTTTTTTAATGTAGATTTCTCAGTATATTTTTTTCACTAGTCGCAAAAACTTGGACGTGGTATAATTGGGAGGGGCGGTTAAATTAGGATAAATATGGTATATTGTCATAGGAAGGTCTGTATTCTGGTGATGTAAGATAGTGGTTCTCTGTTAGCCAAGTGGTCACTTACTAGAGGTAGATTATCATAGGAAGGTCTGTATTCTGGTGATGTAAGATGGTGGTTCTGTTAGACAAGTGGTCTCTTACTAGAGATAAATTGTCATAGGAAGGTCTGTATTCTGGTGATGTAAGATGATGGTTCTCTTAGACAGGTGGTCAGTTACTAGAGGTATATTATAGGAAGGTCTGTATTCTGGTGATGTAAGATGGTGGTTCTGTTAGACAGGTGTTCTCTTACTAGAGGTAGATTATCATAGGAAGGTCTGTATTCTGGTGATGTAAGATGGTGGTTCTGTTAGACAGGTGGTCAGTTACTAGAGGTATATTATAGGAAGGTCTGTATTCTGGTGATGTAAGATTGTGGTTCTCTTAGACAGGTAGAGGTAGATTGTCATAGGAAGGTCTGTATTCTGGTGATGTCAGATGGTGGTTCTCTTAGACAGGTGGTCTCTTACTAGAGGTAGATTATCATAGGAAGGTCTGTATTCTGGTGATGTAAGATGGTGGTTCTCTTAGACATGTGGTCAGTTACTAGAGGTATATTATAGGAAGGTCTGTATTCTGGTGATGTAAGATGGTGGTTCTGTTAGACATGTGGTCAGTTACTAGATGTATATTATAGGAAGGTCTATTCTGGTGATGTAAGATGGTGGTTCTCTTAGACATGTGGGCAGTTACTAGAGGTATATCATAGGAAGGTCTGTATTCTGGTGATGTAAGATGGTGGTTCTGTTAGACAGGTGTTCTCTTACTAGAGGTAGATTATCATAGGAAGAAGCATTCTGTAGCCCTAGGATGACATTCTATAAAACAGATGGTCTAAAAAATTTACCATTTTACCCATAAATTTCCAGAATCTCAATTAATTTAGGAGGCTAATGTATATGAAATCTGTTGATTATTTTGAGATTTAAATAACTGGAATCCATTGCTGCCTTATGCAGCAATGACTTCCAGTCATATTAATCTCAAAAATGTTTAAGAGTATATACTTTAAAATTGTACAGAATTTATTTTATCATGTATTTATCATTGAAAGTGGTAATACAGGTAGATTATTCAAGGAAGATGAATTCTGGGAAAGGGGAATATAAGATGATGGTCCACGTAGACAGGTGGTTACTCAATACAGGTAAATTATTACAGTAAAACCAAGGTTCTCTGTGACTCTGCTTGTATTCACATTCTACTGTGTATTATAATATATGAGAGATATGTTTGCTTGCAGAAACCCGTCCCTGAGCCGAGATGGGATGGTATCCTGGATGGTAAGAATTGGCCGCCAGCATGTCCGCAGATGACCTGGTTTGGTCGACAAACTATCCCAGGGTTCAATAGAATGGATGAGGACTGCCTCTTTCTGAATGTATTTGCTCCAAATGTAAGTTTAAACGATATTTACCATTTTTTACTTTTAATTAAAACCCGTTAACACTCATATCAGCCAAACAACGTCTTCGGCAGTGGTCTCGAGAAATATCCATTTGGAGACCAAGAGAAAACTATTTCTGAAAATTTACCACTGGAATGACTGGCTCGATAGCCGGTAAATTTTCAAAAATAGTTTTCCTTTGGTCTTTCAATTTTGTGTAACTAATTTGAGGCGGCGTTCGATATTAAGTCATGTCCGCTAGTCTGAGACTACCTGATTCCCACACGGACTACTCATAGTCTATTAGTCACATGTCCGGTGGACTAGTGCAAAATTCTTGTCAAAATTATTTATTAGACTCGCCAAAATGAAATATTCCATAGCGTTGATAGACCTAATGCTTAAAATTGTGGGAAACATGCACCACTGTTCGCAACATAAGCCAATTATCCAATTTCCATATATAATATGACAGTTGTTATTACACCACAAAAACATCCATTACCGTTCAATCACTACTTGCTAAATCAATTATCTGCATTTAGCTATCAGAATAAGATTTTTATGCCTGCATACACACCTCCCCATGCCTATTCCTATTAATATGGACCTTCAACCAGGCTACTGGTTGAGTCCATCTCCAGCCTACTGACAGATATAGACTGGTAGCAGTCTATACTCACCCCATAGTGACGCTTGTCACTAAGCGTGCTTGCGCATGCGCACTGGAGCCCAAATAGGAAGCGGATTCACTTTTCTAAATTTAAGTGCTAAATATTAAAGGCCAATTCTCAAATCCTACCACGCGGGGTGGCTGAGACCAGGTCGTAGTGATTGAGTGGTAAGTATGTTTCTATAGTGGTTAATAAAACAACAGACCAACCCACAAGGGGGTCTGGGGGGTGGGGGGTTGCCTAAATGCAGATAATTGATTTAGCAAGTAGTGATTGAACGGTAAGTATGTTTTTATAGTGGTTAATAAAACAACAGACCAACCCACAAGGGGGTTTGTGGGGTTTTTTAAAATGGCTATTCTCCTTCGATCAATACTCACCATTCTGTTACTTCTGATATACAGCTGGCCCTGACAGCGGCTCTAGGATTATAGACTTAGAAAGCTTTACCGACTCCTTGGAACCGGGTACTCGGCTCCCAACTGCCGAGTACCCGTTTACCGTAGAGCTCATTTTTGTTTGCATAGCAACAAGAGCAATACATGCTTTCTGCATTGAGGATTTTAGTGTTTTTTTGTGAAAGAAAATCTAAGTCTTTAATCTGTGATAGTTTGTGTGTTCGTGAAAGGATTAACTAAGGATACTATGGAGAATACCGCCGAAGATAACCAGGTTGTATCGTTCTTTATTATCCATAGTTAAAAGACTTAGGTCTCTAAATTTTGTTGTGTCGCATGTTCCAATTTCTGACCCCATAGAATCTGGGACATGTGCTAACAACGATATATGCCAGACGATCGCCTTCTTTAAACCCCAACAGGCGATCGGCAGATATGAAAATAGGTGTTATGCTACAGTATTTCTAACACGAATATCGGCTGACATCGTTCTCCGTAGAAGCCGAGCGGGTGACGTCACACCCGGTCGCTCGGATGTTTATGTGAAGAAAAATTTTTCATTAATTCGCGCATCTTATTCTGGGTGCTGCGTACTAAAAATGGTACCGGAAACTTTAGAATGATCAAGTTTACGTGCGATCACGATCGGTTTGCAATGATCGGTGGTTTCAAAATTCCTGAGTAGATGCGTGGTCTGCGGTTTTACTGTGTGATACAGCAGTTTGTTATACATTTTGTTGTTTTCTTCACATATCGTGCTGCTTTCGTTAGGAGTATAATTTATATTGATTAGTAAATATACCCCGAATGCTATGCGATATGATTCCTGGAGCCGTTACACATCCTGGAGGATCTATTATGGGTGTGTTTGATGCCCGCCGCGTTCTTGTCGTCATAATCAATGCGATCGTTGTTGTAACGTGGCGGGGTGGGGTGCGGGGAGGTTACGGTTAATTTATGAGTCAAAATTATTTGAAAATTAATTGTCTGCCTTCCATCCGGGTCTCGTTCCGCTTGTTTATTGTAGGTTTGTGCTTATTTTATAGGCCAAGCCAGCCCCGCCATCATGTGACGACTGCCATAAGTTTGTCCGTGTAATGTTCAAGGACCATGTCTGTTTTAGGTGTTCCCTGTGTAATATAGATCATAGGTGTAATGTTTGTGCAGTGTGGTCCGTCGAGATGATGGTTAAGTTCCTTGCCCAGAAGGACTTGGCTGGGTCTGACGCGGGGTCAGGCGGTCCGAGAGGTCCGTGGAGCGCCCGGTTCGGCCGGTGGGGGTGCTCCACGTCCCCAGCTGGAGGTGGCGGAGATGGCACCGCCGGCGTGGTTTGGTCCGGCTATGCAGGGTTTTCTGCATAGCATTCTGCCCACGCTGGTGTCGTCCCTGCTACCAAAGGTTGGGGGGCAGTTTCTCCCCATGCCTGGTACGGATCCTGTCCTCGGACAGGATTCTGGACTGGTTACCGAGGGGGCCGTCTCGTACGGCCCCCTGGCAGGCCCGTCTGGCCGAAGTCTCTCTGCGGCCACCTCCGGGTGGTCCAGTAGCGGTGGCCGGTCCGTCAGGTGTGGGAGCCGTCCGCCAGGACGGCTCCATGGTTGACTCGGCTAGTGACGGCTCTTCGGAGTCTGAAGACGAGGAGGCCGAGGAGGAGAGGTTGCTGCGGCCCGTAAAGCCGCAGGTGGAGAATATGGAGGTTGATTCCGTCCTGGACGGAACCGGCCTCCATTTGTCTGGTTTGGCGCAAGCCAGGTCAGCGGCTCCGCCTGCGGCTGAGGCCAATCCGTTACCGTGCACCGGTTCCGGGCGGCTTGGTTTGTCACCAGCCGTCACGGGAACGGGTGTGCCGGGCCAGGCGTGGTACTCACCTATCTCGCCTGGTCCGGCAGCCGGACGTGGGGTGCCGTTGGCGCCCGTGTCCGGCTATGGTTCAGCGACTGTTACGGGTCCATACGGTTTTCCGTGCGGACCTACCCCATGGACCGGAGTGTTTCATGGGGTGGCGGCGGAACCGTGTGGTAGCGGAGTGCCTGGCGTGTCAGCCGTGGCTCCTTGCAGGGAGCCCGTGGCTGGCAGACCCGTGAGCACGTCAACGGGTGACGTGTTTGCGGGGGTGTCTTCGTCGGAGGTAGATTGGTCAGATGCTCTGGGATGGCTAGCCAGGGCTGACCCGTCTGTGGTTTCGGCCACGGCCGATGAAGATGCGCCCCGTCCGTCGGTTGCGTCGATTAGGACGGGGATTTTGCCCGCGGCCCGGATCCAGTCAGTGGGACTGGATCCACGGTTCATAGATTTGTTGGATGCTATTTATGGCAAACAACTAATGACCAAGGGTCAGCTCCCTGCGGACTCCAGGAAGGTGCGGGCAAGATGTCGTATTCCGTGGGGGGAATACGACAGGTATGATGTAGTCCCGTCGGTCACGGAGGATGACCGATGGGTACTGGGAGTCCAGAGTGCCGGGTCGGGTGGCCCCGGTCCGGCACTAGTGGATAAGTCCCAAGTACACCAGGAAGAAGTCTTGTCCCTATGCGATGAGGGTGTGAGGGCAGCGATGAGCGCTGTCAATCATTCTTATCGTCTCCTTCAGTCGGTGTGGGCTGAAGCGGGGGCAGGCCACCCTGTGCCACCTGTGGCGCTTTCATGTGTTAATGACGGCTTGGTGCTGTCAATGGACGCATTGGCAAGGGTGCAAGCACGAGTGACGAAGTCCAGGAGGCAAATGGTCATTGACCATATGCGTCCGGCTACGGCAGTCAGGGAGCATCTTCTTGGGACGCCCCTGACAGGGCCTAGCATCTTCGGTGGCCAAGCGCGGGCCATCTTAGAGGATACCGCCAGTATCGCGCAGAATCGGTTAGCGGGAAACCTACAGCTAGAGCTAGTGCGGCAAGCGCACGCACTAGGGGCTGTGGGGAAACCGCTAACGGGACAGCCTTCAAAGAAGCAGAAGAAGCATAAGAGCAAGGCGAAAGCCAGGCCTGTTGCGACTTCTGCTTCAGCTGGGTTCTCGGAGCCGCCACCGGCGAAGAAGCCCAGGAAGGTTGTAGAGGCGCTTACCCTCCCCAATGTTGCTCCTGACCGCCCTAGGGGTGGGAAGGGCAAGGGGAAGGGTAAGGCCTCAAAGGGCGGACAGAAGGGGCTGAAGCGTACCTGAGGGTACGAAAGCCCCCTTCATATCCGCCTGGACCACGCCTGTGCGACAGGAACAGCGGTGCCAGTTATACCTGTCGTGCCTAGAACGAAATGGTTCTCACTCTCTCTCGTTAAGAAAGAGGGGGGGGGGGCGGACTGCGAGCCGGACAACCCCGTTAGACATCGAGGCGTCTATGGTGGGTGGAAGGCTCATGCGTTTCGTCGAGGCCTGGCGAGGTGTGACGTCAGACAGTCTGGTCCTGGGATGGTTATCCCAGGGTTACATGCCGGAGTGGTGGGACTTTCCACCACAAAATCTGTCTTTGGCATCTGTCTGGACACCCGTACCAAGGGAGCCAGACAAGTTAGAAGCCGTTCAAAAGGATTTGTTTCTGAAGGGAGCAATAAAACCAGCAAACCGGAACACTCCAGGCTTCTATTCAAACATGTTCCTTGTCCCCAAGAGCACAGGGGGATGGAGACCCATACTCAATCTCAGGCCATTAAATTGGTTTATCCATACGCCTCGGTTCCAGATGGAAACGCCGAGGTCGGTAATGGCGGGATTGAGGAAAGGAATGTGGTGTGTATCGATCGATCTGAAAGATGCATATTTCCACATTCCTATGAATCGGAGTTGGCACAGGTTTCTGAGATTTGCGTTTCAGAATCAAGTATGGGAGTTTACAGTTCTCCCGTTTGGCCTGTCGACAGCTCCGAGGGTTTTCACAAGAGTGATCCTTGTGGTGACAGCGTTTCTCAGAAAAGAGAACGTGGCGCTACACACCTACATAGACGACTGGCTGCTCAAGGCAGACTCGGCAGCCAGGTTGAACGTGGATTCTGCTCTGACTCTGATGTTACTTTCAGATCTAGGCTGGATAGTCAACGAGGAGAAATCCGAGTTGATGCCCACTCAACATTTCGTTTATTTGGGGATGCGATTTGACCTCGAGGAGGGCAGGGTTTACCCGTCAGAGCCCAGAGTGGTGTCTCTGTTAGCCATCCTCAGGAGTTTTCGAGTGGGAAACCACATTCAGGCGAGGCGGTTCCTTCAGATGCTGGGCATGATGGTCTCCATGGAGCAGGTTATCCCGTACGCTGCTCTAATGCGAAGGCCTATCCAGTTGTATCTGATGTCTCTGTGGAAACAGAGAACAGAACCCCTGTCAAAACTGGTGCCAGTTTTGGAGCCGATAATATCGCATCTTCTATGGTGGAAACAGCGTCAGAATCTCCTATTAGGGGTTTCGCTGCACCTACCCCACCCCCAGCTGTCCGTCTACACGGATGCATCGCTGGAGGGGTGGGGTGCCTGCCTGGGAGAACACCAGGTCTCAGGCACATGGACTCTCCCGGAGAGTCAGCTGCATATCAATCTGTTGGAAATGATGGCAGTGGAACTGGCGTTGGAAGAGTTCCTTCCGATGATCAGGGGCAAGGTGATATTGATACGGTCGGACAATTCGACAGTAGTATCATATATAAATCGCCACGGCGGGACCAGGTCGCCCACTCTGTGCATCAGGGTGTGGCACTTGATTCAATGGTGCAGGAATTACTCGGTTGTTTTGAAAGCAGCTCATATTCCTGGCCGATTGAACATTCTGGCGGATGCTTTGTCTCGCAGACAGAGAATCTTGCCAACAGAATGGTCCCTCAACCCTCCGGTTCTGCGACGGATCTTCGAGCATTGGGGCAAACCCAACGTGGACTTGTTCGCCACAAAGGAAAATGCTCAAATCATAACATATGTCTCGCCGATTCCAGATCCAAATGCCGTCGATACAGACGCTCTGGCGATAAGCTGGAGAGGGATGCACGCTTACGCGTACCCATCCACCATTCTTCTACCGAAGGTATTGGTGAAGGTCAGGGAGGAGCCATGTCTGGTCCTGCTAATAGAGCCGTATTGGCCGAGCAGGGCGTGGTTCACGGATCTTCTAGATCTGCTGGTGGAAAATCCTGTGCAGTTGCCCGAGATTCCGAACATAATCTCCCAGGCCAAGGGATGCTTCCTACACGAGCGTCCCGAAATGTTCAAATTGACTGCGTGGATGTTGTCAAACAACGTTCCACGTCGGAAGGCTTTTCTCGACAGGCTGCTGATTTCATCGCGGCTGCGAGAAGGAGGTCAACCTTCAAGTCATATAACAACAAGGTTAACAGATTTGCAGACTGGTGTGAAGAAAAGGGTATTGATACCTTTCAATCCACTATTCAGCAAATAGCAGACTTTCTCTGTGAGCTGTTCTTTGCAGTACTAGCTCCCGTCACAGTTGCTGGATACAAGTCAGCTTTGGCATCAGTTATCCCTTGTCTAGCCAACAGGGATAGTCCAGAGGTGGCCCAGTTAAATGTGATGTTGAAGGGAATGAGCAATCTCCGCCCGAGACAACCCGTAGTCATTCCAGCCTGGAGTCTATCTTTAGTGCTTAATGTACTGGCCAAGCACCCTTTTGAACCGTTGCGTTCGGCTAGTCTAAAGCATTTGACTCTAAAGGCGGTCTTTCTATTGGCAGCTTCCTCAGCTAGAAGGCGCAGTGAGATCCATGCGCTTTCGGCAGAGAGGAACCGATTTATTGTTTCTGGAGAAGGTCTGCGTCTTCTGCCAAGAGCAGAGTTTATGTCAAAGAACCAATCTTTGAGATATCCCGGCAAACCGATCATTATACCGAAGTTAACTAGGTTTGATCGTGATGCCAGTGTCTGGTGCCCGGTCCGTGCTTTGACTAAGTACAAGAAACGGACTGACTCGTTACGGTCGAACGATAGACATCTGTGGATCTGCCATAAAAAGCCTTATGGCGCCACATCCATGGATACTATCTCTCGTTGGGTGGTCGAATGCATTCAGACTACTCACGAGATGGCGACTGGGCACCAGGTGCAAGGATTAAGGGCACACGATGTCAGAGGAATAGCCGCCTCGACCGCCCTTTACAATGGTGTTCCGTTAGAGGACATCATGGCCATTGCACAATGGCACTGTGAGTCCTCATTTACGGATTACTATATGAGGGATGTGTCAGACTCAGCCAATCCACTCGCTTTAGCTGTTTTGAAACGATAGTTAGTGACCACACTGCTTTTCCCCTTTTTTCACTTTGGTAAGAAAAGAACCTAAAGCAGGCATGGTCAGGCGAGAGGATGTCAACCAGATTGTGTCACTGATGGCCGAACCGGTGAATGGTTGGAGGCGGTACGTCTGAAGTCCTGTTATCATAAGGTAATTCAATGAGTGAGAGTTTTTTGTATTATGTATATGTATCATGTTCATTCATCTTATATATTCATGCTCATTCCCAGGCTAATATAGGCAATATGCAGGGAGTAGTTAACCCTCTTGGCATATTGGTGTTTTCAGGCGAGATATACACCTGTGCAAAAGTTAAGCACCAGCAAAAACAATAGAACGTAGAAACATGATGGTACAACTAGGCTGCCATACTTTTTGTCCCCGCGTTAGCTGACATAATTCCAAGTACGAAATGCACATGCATGCATGACTTCACGCCGCTTGATGTCCGTGCGTGGCGGGAAACAGCACACGTGTTCAGTTATGTAAAAGTCCAGTTTGAGGTGTAGAACATTACATACAGATTTAGGCGACAAGATTAGGAATTTTGTGTTCATGACCGTGGTTTATTTGTACAGAGAGAATTAGCTCTTGATTGTGAACCGCTATGGCAAGACGAAGGTTAAGTGATCGTGTGAAATGGCAAATCATAGGCATGCATACCACTGGTATGTCATGCAGAGAGATTGGCAGACAGCTGAACATTAACCATACTGTAATCAGTCGTTTGATTGCAAAACATGGGCAAACTAACGAGGTGAAGGACAGGCCTAGATCTGGAAGACCGAAGAAGACTACTGCCTGTGATGATCGAGCCCTAGTACGCCTTGTTAGGAGATCTCCATTCACCAACAGCAGAGTGCTCAGCCAGCAATGGGAAACGCGCAATAGAGTGTCAATGTCTACTGTCAAAAGGAGACTGTATGCTGCTGGCATGAAAGCTAGGAGACCTGTCAGACGTCCTCTCCTCACTGCACACCACAAAGAGGAGCGTCTGAGGTGGTGCAACGAAAGAAGACACTGGAACATGAGATCCTGGAGACGGGTACACTGGTCCGATGAAAGTCAGTTCCTGCTTCATGCCACAGATGGTCGAACTCGTGTATGGAGGTCCAGACGCACGGCGTACGACCAACGTAACATCATGGAAGAAGTTCCATTTGGTGGAGGTTCCGTTATGATATGGGGGTGCATCTCATTTGATTGTAAGCTGGATCTGTTGACTGTACCTGGAACACAAAATGGACAAAGATATCAAGATTCCATACTGGATAGAGTTGTGGTCCCTCATTTTGTAAATCATGCACCTGGAACCCACCCTATATTCATGGATGACAACGCCCGACCACATCGTGTTAGAGCTGTGCATGAATACCTCCGCCAGAATGCCATCGAAACCCTACCATGGCCAGCAAGGAGCCCTGACATGAACCCTATTGAGCATATCTGGGACATTCTGGGAAACATGGTGAGAAGGAGGGATCCTCCTGTGCAGAACCTACAGGAATTAACAGACGCACTCCATCTTGAATGGCAACGAATATCACAATGGCGTATCAGTCGGTTGGTGACCAACATGAGACGTCGTGTCCAGGCCGTCATCCAGGCACAAGGTGGATATACCTGGTATTAATAATGACAGTCTCAAACTCGTGCACAGATGTTAAACTTCGTTTTCAGACACCATTAATGACAATCTAGTCAGTTGTGTCAACGTAACCATATTCAGGCCTCGTTTTCAAGTTCAAACAAAAACATACAGTGTTTCCCCACCATCATAATCAGCATTCCTCTAGTTGCATTATTACCTCTTGCACTAAGATGGATGGGTACATAAATGTTTATGCTATTGCTTTCTTCATAGCACATGAATATACCCTCGCATGTGCGTAAAAATAGGGTGGTGCTTAACTTTTGCACAGGTGTATACATGTTTGTTAGTTCTCTCCCTTTTCTTAGGAGGAAAAAGGGGGGGTGGGCTGTGTCGCGAATGTGATTCGGTTCCGTGAACTTGACGGTCCTTTTAGGTCTCCGTTAGTCAAGTTTGAAGTCTAAAATCTTTCTCCAAGGTGCAAAATTAGCATGTATGGCTTGCCCCTTCCCACCAGGTTACTGATCAAATCTGGTGTATATCAGAAGTAACAGAATGGTGAGTATTGATCGAAGGAGAATGGAGGAAATGTCAATTTCCCTTTCTCCGAGATCTAACAATACTCACCATTCTGTTACGGACCCAGCCTCCCAGCCCCACGGAGGCAAGCCATAGTTTTCTCTTGTTTGGTGGCTATGCAAACAATATGAGCTCTATGGTAAACGGGTACTCGGCAGTTGGGAGCCGAGTACCCGGTTCCCAGGAGTCGGTAAAGCTTTCTAAGTCTATAATCCTAGAGCCGCTGTCAGGGCCAGCTGTATATCAGAAGTAACAGAATGGTGAGTATTGTTAGATCTCGGAGAAAGGGAAATTGACATTTCCTGCAGTCTAGAGTTATCTAAAGCTGTTGCTTCGTATTATTCAAAACAACTAAACTGAACAGTTGAGATAATAAGAGGTTCGTTTTTTAGATACTTCACAATAGAAATTTTACGCTCCTTATGTTGCGCAGTCATTGTTCAGAAAAGATCGTTAGAGATAAGAAGTTAGTTTTTACGACACTTCAGTGTAAATTTGGCACGTCTTATGTACTGTGGTGTTCGGGCATCATATTACTCTGAAAGACTGTTCGAGATCAGAAGTGGGCCTGTGCTGTTATGGTGAATGGCTGAACGTGTTCACCATGAGCGAGCTCCCGCCTTATTTATTTTTTGCCGACCTAAAATGGTTTACCATAACAGCTGATTTTCGGTCACCTCAGATATTTTCCCGCAATTTCATTTTGGAAAGAAATAATTGATCAATAAATTCTTCCGAGATGAACAAACATGACAAATGAATATGCAAACTAAAAATAGAGGCGTGGCTTGGTGATCGAGTTCGTATCAAAGGCGATTCCGCAAGACATGAATGATAAATGTTTCCCTGAGTTTCATTCATTATATGTCTCCGCGCAATCAACACGCTAGTCACACAGCTGGCTGCAACAATTTCGAGTTTGTCTTTCAGACACTGAATCTCCACGAAGGCATATCTTAAATTTCATTTTATAATTATGGATAACATATGAGTGGAGATGGAAGATTTTTCAATTGCGAAAATATTTCTTTAAATACGGCAAAATATACATAACTATTTCTAAAAACAAGTTTTATCACACTATAGCAATAACTCCTAATATGAAATTTACAACAATAACAATTGCAAGTTCTCTTCACATGATTTAGTTTACCCATGCGTATTAAAACATCTGCTCTCTTGTTACAGTAAACAATATATTAGCGCTTCTAACCGGGAATTATATAGGTAAAACACTGGCCAAGATTAAATAATTTGTAGAAGGGAGAATTTAATCAACATCACTGATAAAAATTAGATATTAAATCATAGGTCACTGATTTTAACTTATTAAATAAAATATTACAAGTTATACATGTCAGACTGTATAATCATTAATATATTATTTAATAAGTATAAATTAGTATGTCATTAATTACAATTGATATGTTAACCGCTATCGATGATCTTGATTATGTAGCTTTAATACGTGCTATTACGTCATGACAACAAGTTGCCCAAACCTCTATCATGCCTTTGGTACAACAACTCCGTCTTGAAGAATCAAGAGGAAGACCTGGTTAGACGTCACATAAGGTCTGGTTGGTAAATATACTAAAGTGGAATCAAGATGGAGACTGCATTTTTTAATTTTATATTATAGTATTTTATTTCATTAACCAAACAACATTTTTTACAATTTTAATTTGATAAGATGATAAAGATATAAATGCACATGCATATCATTATCAGTACTAGAGATACATATTTCCATTGTTATAATATATCGCAATGACTAGACATTTCTAAGAACAAACTGTAGTATAATTGCCTTAATATATCTTATATATTGTCATAAAAGTAAGGTAAATACCTTTTTGCACAAGTAAACCTAGCATTAAGCATGTGTAGAAAAATTTTTTACACCAGTATTACTGAAAATCATTGTTACTTACAGTAACAATGACTGACACTCATACTAATTTAAAAAATCAACATATATGCATGAAAATATTTCAACAAAACTTGTTAAACAAACTATGGCAATGGAAGGTATAAATAGTTATATACCAATACATACTCTACATATAAGTGTATCCTGCGTTGTACGGTTGGAAGATTTCTACATTAGCACGATGGTCAACAGCGACACATTCTGAAAATTTTAAATTAACTTAGTGAGATATGATAAAAAGAGACATGCATATATATCATATATATAAAGCTTAAATAATATATTAACATTTATACCACAAGCTATGCGAACGAAAGTCAATCTTTTGTTATCAGTCATTACAGGTCAAAGATTGTTGAATATGAATGACCAAGTCATAAATTGTTGAATACGACTGACCAAGTCATAATGATTCATATCATATTGAAAAAGAAAATTAATACAAATAATATATATATATATATAACAAAAAATTAATCAACAAATATACACACATGTATTTATAATTTAATAGTCAATATTTTGTCAACATTAACCAAGAAAGAAAACTTGTCTTGTTACAGTAAACAATATATTAGCGCTTCTAACCGGGAATTATATAGGTAAAACACTGGCCAAGATTAAATGAATAATATTCTAATTACAATAACCTATCTTGTCAGCACTTCTATACCGTAGTCCCATCTTAATCAAATAGGAAGCAAAAACAGGAATTCTCCTTCGATCAATACTCCCCATTCTGTTACTTCTGATATACAGCTGGCCCTGACAGCTGGCTCTAGGACTATAGACTTAGAAAGCTTTACCGACTCCTTGGAACCGGGTACTCGGCTCCCAACTGCCGAGTACCCGTCTACCATAGAGCTCATTCTTGTTTGCATAGCAACAAGAGCAATACATGCTTTTTAGCAGTTGGAAAGATTGAGAAATAAAAGTCTAAGTCTTTGTGTAAACTGTGATTGTGATAGCTAGTGCTCTTCTGCAAGGATATTTGGATTAATATAGATACCGCCGATGATAACCAGGTCGTATATTTCCTTATTATTCCATAGTTAAGACTTAGGTCTCTAAATTTCCTTTGTGTCGCATGTTCCAATTTCTAACCCCAAAGAATCTGGGACGTGTGTTAACAACGAGATATGCCGGATGGTCGCCTTCTTTAACCCCAACAGGCGATCGGCAGATATGAAAATAGGTGTTTGCTACGGTATTTGTAACACGAATATCGGCTGACGTCGTTCTCCGTAAGATCCGAGCGGGTGACCTCACACCCGTGGTGCTCAGATGTTTATGTGAAGAAAAGTTTTTCATTAATTCGCGCATCTTGTTCTGGGTGGTGCGTACTAAAAAATGGTACCAGAAAATTTTGGAATGTTCAAGTTTTGCGTGTTATCACGATCTGTTTGCAATGATCGGTGGTTTCAAAATTCTTGATTTAGATGTGTGGTCTGCGGTTTTACCGTGTGCTACAGCAGTTTGTTTACATTTTGTTGTTTCTTCACATATCGTTTTGGCTTTCGTTAGGAGTATAATTTGTATTGATTGGTAAATATACCCCGAATGCTATGCGATATGATTCCTGGTTCCGTTATACATCCTGGAGGATCAATTTATGGGTGTATTTATGCCCGCTTCGTTCTTGTCGTCATAATCAATGTGATCTTTGCTGTAACATTGCGGGGTGTGGTGCGGGAGGGTTTCAGTTAATTTATGGTCAATTTATTTGAAAATTAATTGTCTGCCTTCCATCCTTGTCTCGTTCCGCTTGCTTATTGTAGGTTTGTGCTTATTTATAGGCCAAGCCAGCCCCGCCATCATGTGACGAGTGCCACAAGTTCGTCCGGGTCCTGTTTAAGGACCATGTCTGCTTTAGATGTACCTCATGTAACCTTGATAGTAGATGTAATGTGTGTGCAGTGTGGTCCGCGGATATGATGTTGAAGTTCCTTGCCCAGAAGGATTTGGCTGGGTCTGACGTGGAGCGTCCGGTTCAGCCGTTGGGGGCGCTCCATGTCTTCAGCTGGAGATGGCACCGCCGGCGTGGTTTGGTCCGGCTATGCAAGGCTTTCTGCATAGCGTTCTGCCCACGCTGGTGTCATCCCTGCTGCCGAAGGTTGTTGGGCAGTCTCTCCCCATGCTTTGTACGGACCCTGTCCTTGGACAGGGTTCTGGACTGGTCACCGAGGGAGCCGTCTCGTACGGCCCCCTGGCAGTCCCGTCGGGCTCCGGCCTGACGGGTTCTGTCTCTCTGCGGCCACCTCCGGGTGGTCCAGTAGCGGTGGCCGGTCCGTTAGGCATGGGAGCCGTCCGCTCCACGGTTTCTTCATCTAGTGACGACTCTTCGGGGTCTGAAGACGAGGAGGCCGAGGAGGAGAGGTTGCTGCGGCTTGTGATGCCACGGGTGGAGAATATGGAGTTTGATTCCGTCCTGGACGGAACAGTCCTGGACGGAACCGTCCTCCATCTGTCTGGCTTGGCGCAAGCCAGGGCAGTGGCTCCGCCCATGGTTGAGGCCAATCTGGTACCGGGCACCGGTCCCGTGATGGTTGGTTTGATGCCAGCCGACACAGTGACGGGTGTGCCGGGCCAGGCGTGGTACTCACCTATCTCGCCTGGTCCGGCGGTCAGACATGGGGTGCCGTTGGCGCCCGTGTCTGGCCACGGTTCCGTGTCTGCTACGGGTCCGCACGGTTTTCCGTGCGGACCTACTCCATGGACTGGTGTGTTCCATGGGGTGGCGGCGGAACCGTATGGTACCGGAGTTCCTGGCATGTCAGCCACGGCTCCTAGCCGGGAGGCCATGGCTGGTAGGTCTGTGAATGCGTCAACGGGTGACGTGTTCACGGGTGTGTCCTCCACGGAAGTAGACTGGTCTGAGGCTCTGGCTTAGCTAGCCAGGGTGGACCCATCTGTGGTTTCGGCCACAGCCGAGGAGGATACGCCCCGTCCGTCGGTTGCATCGATTAGGATGGGGATCTTGCCCGCAGCCCGGATCTAGTCTATTGGACTGGATCCACGGTTTATCGAGCTGCTAGAGGCTATTTATAGTAAGCAACTCATGACCAAGGGCCAGCTCCCTGCGGCCTCCAGGGAGGTGCGGGCGAGGTGTCGTATTCCACAGGGGGAATACGACAGGTATGGTGTGGTACCATCGGTTACCGAGGATGACCGATGGGTTCTGGGTGTCCAGAGTGCTGGAGCGGGTGGCCCCGGTCCGGCACTGGTGGACAAATCCCAGGGACACCATGAGGAAGTCCTGTCCCTATGTGATGAGGGTGTGAGGGCAGCTATGAGTGCTGTCAACCACTCTTATCGCCTTCTTCAATCGATGTGAGCTGAAGCGGGGGCAGGCCACCCTGTGCCACCTGTGGCGCTTTCATGCATCAATGATGGCCTGGTTCTGTCTATGGACACACTGGCAAGGGTGCAGGCACGTGTTACTAAGTCCAGGAGGCAAATGGTTCTTGACCATATGCGTCCGGCGACGGCCATCGGGGAGCGTCTTCTTGGGACGCCCCTGACAGGTCCTAGCATCTTTGGTGGCCAGGCGCGGGCCATCCTAGAGGACACTGCTAGCATTGTGCAGAATCGGTTGGCGGTAAACTTACAGCTAGAGCTAGTGCGGCAAGTGCGCGCACTAGGGGCTGTAGGGAAGCCGTTGACTGTTCAACCTTCCAAGAAGCAGAAGAAGCATAAAGGCAAGGTGAAAGCTAAGCCTAGTGCGGCTGCTGCTTCGTCTGGTTTTTCTCAGCCGCCGTCTTATCGCCTTCTTCAATCGGTGTGAGCTGAAGCGGGGGCAGGCCACCCTGTGCCACCTGTGGTGCTTTCATGCATCAATGATGGCCTGGTTCTGTCTATGGACGCACTGGCAAGGGTGCAGGCGCGTGTTATTAAGTCCAGGAGGCAAATGGTTCTTGACCATATGCGTCCGGCGACGGCCATCAGGGAGCGTCTTCTTGGGACGCCCCTGACAGGTCCTAGCATCTTTGGTGGCCAGGCGCGGGCCATCCTAGAGGACACTGCTAGCATTGTGCAGAATCGGTTGGCGGTAAACTTACAGCTAGAGCTAGTGCGGCAAGTGCGCGCACTAGGGGCTGTAGGAAAGCCGCTGACCATGCAACCTTCCAAGAAGCAGAAGAAGCATAAAGGCAAGGCGAAAGCTAAGCCTAGTGCGGCTGCTGCTTCGTCTGGTTTTTCTCAGCCGCCGCCGGCGCAGAAAGCCAGGAAGGTTGTGGAGGCCCCTACCCTCCCCAATGTTGCTCCTGATCGCCCTAGAGGCGGGAACGGGAAGGGTAAGTCCTCAAATGGCGGAAAGAAGAGAGCGGAGCGTACCTGAGGGTACGAGAGCTCCCTTCGTATCCGCCTGGACCGCACTTGTGCAACAGGAACAGCGGTGCCAGTTAGACCTGCCGAGCCAAGACCAAAATGGTTCTCTCTCTCTCTCTCTCGAGAGAGAGAGAGGGGGAGGGGAGAGTGGACCGCGAGCCGGACAACCCCGTTAGGCGTCGAGGCATCTATAGTGGGTGGAAGGCTCATGCGTTTCATCGAGGCTTGGCAAGGTGTGATGTCAGACAGTCTGGTCCTGGGATGGTTATCCCAGGGATACATGCCGGAGTGGTGGGACTTTCCGCCACAGAATCTGTCTTTGGCACCTGTCTGGACACCCGTACCAAGGGAACCAGACAAGTTAAAAGCCATTCAAAACGAAGTGTCAGGTTTGCTTCTGAAGGGAGCAATAAAACCAGCAAACCAGAACACTCCAGGCTTCTATTCAAATATGTTCCTTGTCCCCAAGAGTACAGGGGGATGGAGACCTGTACTCAATCTCAGGCCATTAAATTGGTTTATCCATACGCCTCGGTTCCAGATGGAAAGGCCGAGGTTGGTAATGGCAGGATTGAGGAAGGGAATGTGGTGTGTATCGATCGATCTGAAAGATGCATATTTCCGCATTCCAATGAACAGGAGTTGTCACAGGTTTCTGAGATTTGCGTTTCAGAATCAAGTATAGGAGTTTATTGTTCTCCCATTTGGCCTGTCGACAGCTCCAAGGGTTTTCACAAGAGTGGTCCTTGCGGTGACAGCGTTTCTCAGAAAACAGAACGTGGCGCTACACACCTACATAGACGATTGGTTGGTCAAAGCAGATATGGCAGCCAGGTTGGAGGTGGATACTGCTCTGACTCTGAAGTTACTTTCAGATCTAGGCTGGATAGTCAACAAGGAGAAATCTGAGTTGACACCCACTCAACATTTTGTTTATTTGGGGATGCGATTCGATCTCAAGGAGGGCAGGGTTTACCCGTCAGAGCCCAGAGTGGTGTCTCTGTTAGCCATCCTCAAGAGTTTTCGAGTAGGAAACCACATTCAGGTGAGGCGGTTTCTTCAGATGTTGGCCATGATGGTCTCCATGGAGCAGGTGATCCTGTATGCTGCTCTAATGCGAAGACCTATCGACCTATTGATCGAAGGAGAATGAAGGAAATTTAAATTTCTCTTTCTCCGAGATCTGACAATACTCAGCATTTTGTTATGGACCCAGCCTCCCAGCCCCATGGAGGCAAGCCATGGATTTCTCTTATTTGGTGGCTATGCAAACAATATGAGCTCTATGGTAGACGGGTACTCGGCAGTTGGGAGCTGAGTACGCGGTTCCAAGGAGTCGGTAAAGCTTTCTAGGTCTATAGTCCTAGAGCCAGCTGTCAGGGCCAGCTGTATATCAGAAGTAACAGAATGGTGAGTATTGTTAGATCTCGGAGAAAGGGAAATTTAAATTTCCTTCATTCCCCTTCTAAATAAACACAGCTAGATATAAAATAAACAAATTTTTTATATTAAAATATATTTTCATTCAGAATTAAAATTTGGTTGGCATGACTGACTAGTTAGTTGATTAATAGCAATGAGTCCCAAACACCATATCCCAACCATGACATGTAACTGTAATGGCTAAATTTAACAGTTTGCTGGCCTTAGGAAATAACATGCAGCGGTGTGGGGGGGGGGGGTGTGACTACTTTAACCCTTTAACACTAAAGCCGGCCAAAACAGCTTCTGCAGTGGTCTTGGGAAATGTCCATTTACAGACCAAGAGATGACTATTTTTGAAAATTTACCACAGCAATTATTGGCTCAAAAACTGAGCCAGCCATTTTAGTGGTAAATTAAAACAATGCAGTCTCTTGACCTCTAAATGGACATTCAATAAGCACTTAACTTGTTTTTGTGTTTTTTTCTGAGGGAGGGCGCCTGGACCCCACTCTATTATTGCAGGACTAGCAAGCTTATCTGCGGACTAGTGTATTTTATAAAAGTTAAGATCTGCCCCTGTTGAGAGTTAAATGGTTAAGGCACTTTGGCCCGTGGTTGGTTGTGTTAGGATTGCTCACCTGAAGTCAATAGATGGATGCATTTCTGGCTATGACCCGTCCATTTCTAGCTATGCCCTGCCCATTTCTATTTTGCTTTGACCACTTTGTATGTATGCTAGAATGATTTGAAACTTTTAAACCTGAATTACTAGAATCTAAATGTCAAGTTACCTATACAGGTAAGCTGTTGAATATTTTGAAACTAATTTGATTGTAAGCTGTTGCTGCTTATCTGTACCAGCTCCCAGTCAAATAGTTTCAAAATATTCAACAGCTTACCGTACCTATATAGTTAACTTTGACATTTAGATAGTGTTGGAAAACTAGCCCAAATGAATTTGCTCAATGATGTCATAATCATTCCATGGCAACAGGTGTGTGTGTTACAACACTAGCTAGAGCTTTACCAATTGAATGAGTTCATTGAGATTTGAGAAACTGTTCCAAGCCTAAATTAGTATTGAAATCAAAACATTTATGGGGCACTGTCTACCTTGTGTAGAAAAAAAATTGAAAATTTGAAATGTCAATTACATGTCTCACTCTTGCATAAAGTGTAAATAATCATGAAAAATTACTGGTCGTCTCAAATACTAATTTTGAGCTTTTCTTAATTGTCAACGTTTTAAAATTTTCAGGCAGCGTCTTGTAAATTGTAATGGACCTTTCCAGAGTAATGATGTCATAATCAGCTAACTGGCGCGTAGGATGACATCATAATCATTACTTCATAAATGATTCTATGCGGCCTGTCTTTAACTTAATAGTCTGAATTGTATGTCTCTACTATTTAATAAACATTCTGTCATAGGCAGCAACAGCACCAAGTCAAATTAGTTTCAAAATATTCAACAGCTTACCTGTGTAGTTTTCTGGAAATTGATAGTCAGGGAGGTCAGAGATCGATCGATCCCAACATGAGCGAGGTGTGGGCGGAGCTTAGCTAGAGATGGGAGGGGCATGGCTAAAAATTGAAAGGTCCATTATTAGAGAAGTGTGTTTTGGTTCATATCTCTCTCAATTAATTCATCTATGAAGCTATAATTTCAATACAGCACATGCTAAAAATTAACGTAGCCAATTTTGTAATTGGGGCGGGGATATTGTATCTATGGAAAATGAGCCTGGCTGAAATAATAGCTAACCAAGGGAGATAACTGCTATTTGTTTTAGGAGATATAGAGTTGTGATCTCCCTTGATGATCTGCATTAAATATACATTCAATGTCCAACCCTAAATCACAAGGTCAAGAAAGAGTTCTGACCCTATCTAAGGCATGCCACTGTGTGACTCAGTGTGAGGCAGGACATACGTGTGAAGAACTGACCTGACATGACTGAATGTGTACAGAAATCATAGTTTTGCTATCTAGCAGACAATATTATTGAAATTTGATACAATTTATCACATTTGTTTACCAGTATTATAATTTATATAGAGAGCATACCCAGATCATCCATCATAAAGTGGTAAAGAATAGAGGAATCCAGCCTATCACTCAAGATATGATGTCATATTTAATTATGTCAGAAGTAGGCTAATATCACATTCAAATACATCATGAATGGCATGTCTGCAATTAGTCCGACATAAAGGTGTAATAGTCCATCAGGTTCTACAAATTGTATGTCTTTACTATGTAATATACATTCTGTTGAATATTTTGAAAGTAATTTGACTGAGAGCTGTTACTGCCATATGCTTACCTGTATAGTTTTCTGGAAATTGAGATTGAGGGAGTTCAGGGTTCGATTGATCCCATCAGCTAGGAATGGGTGGGGCATAGCTAAAAGTGGATTCCAGCATTAACTATGTATGGATGTCTTTCAGTACACAAGAAATGCCATTCCACCATCTTGCACGGAGAAAGGTTCTGTACTCTACCCTGTGATGGTGTTCATACACGGAGGTGGATACGTCATGGGCACTGCACAACAATGGCCGCCAGTGTTCTTGGTTGAGAGGAATGTCGTTGTTGTGACGTTTAACTATAGACTTGGTGCTTTAGGTAAGCATAGGTAGTGATTGAAGAAGGCATAAATATTATACATATATATATATATAGGTAGTTGTGAAAGGCCTGGAGGATGGCAATCTCTGTAACAAACAAGCCGGCCAGCTCCTGCAGTGCTCTTTAACCCTCTGTAACAAACAAGCCGGCCAGCTCCTGCAGTGCTCTTTAACCCTCTGTAACAAACAAGCCGGCCAGCTCCTGCAGTGCTCTTTAACCCTCTGTAACAAACAAGCCGGCCAGCTCCTGCAGTGCTCTTTAACCCTCTGTAACAAACAAGCCGGCCAGCTCCTGCAGTGCTCTTTAACCCTTTAGCCATGAATTTATTCAAGAAAATTTAAATTTTCTCAGTGAAAATGTCCATTTGCAGGCCAACAGTAGACTATTTTTGAAAATTTACCACTGGAATGACTGGCTCGGTTATCTGCAAATGGCCATTTCTCAAGACCACTGCAGAAGCCGCTTTCGGCTGATGTGAGTGTTAAAGGGCTCAACCTCAAATTTCTTCAAGAAAATTGGAATTTCTGAGCCAGTCATTCCAGTGGTAAGCTTTCAATAATAATCTTGGTCTGAAATTTTCTTGATGTGATTGACAGGTAATATTGATATGATTGACAGTAGTACAGATGTAATTGACAGGTAGTAGAGATGTGATTGGCAGGTAGTATTCACATCATTGTCTGGAAGTATTGACATCATTGTCAGGTACTACAGATTTACGAGTAATATTGGCATCAATGACAGGTAATATTGACATCATTGTCATGTAGAATTGATATAATTAACAAGTAATATTGATATCATTGTCATGTAGAACTGATATCATTGTCATGTAGAATTGATATAATTGTCAGGTAGTATTCACATCATTGTGTCAGGTAGTATTGACATCATTGTCATGTAGAATTGACATCATTGTCATGTAGAATTGATATAATTGACAGGTAATATTGACATCATTGTCATGTAGAATTGATATAATTGTCAGTAGTATTCACATCATTGACAGATAATATTGGCATCATTGTCATGTAGAATTGATATAATTGACAGGTAGTATTCACATCATTGTCAGGAAGTATTGACATCATTGTCAGGTACTACAGATTTGCGAGTAATATTGGCATCATTGACAGGTAATATTGGCATCATTGTCATGTAGATTTGATATAACTGTCAGGTGGTATTGAGCTTCATAAGCTTATTTAATTTTCGTACTAAGGCATGTATTTTTTTTTTTGACTTCTGGGCATTTTAAAAGCAATGTACCCCTTAGCACACTGATGTACATATTCTATATTTTACAGGTGTCAATGGCAAAGAAACTGGTGTACATTTTTCAACAATTTTGGTGGAAGATGTTGCTGTCTACGAAAGCACCATCTTCCACCAAATTTGTTGAAAAATAAACACCAGTTCATCTTTTACTTTAATTTGAAAATTTAAAATTTTCACATCAGAGTGGTAAGGGTTAATATTTAAATGTTCAAAACTGGTCAAGAAAAATAAAATTGCTTATTTACATACTATTTAAGCTTTAATAGAAAATCTTTGCTCCGAGACAAAGCACTAGCTATCAGTCAAGCTGTTATCATCATGATAATATTCCACGGAATTAATATTCAACCTGTTCCTTGAAGGTTCCTTTTGAATTCTCTTAGCATCATCTTTATTTATGTTTTTATTTTACCGTGCAGGATTTCTAAGTACGGGAACAAAAGATTCAGTTGGTAATTATGGCATGTGGGATCAGGTCGCAGCCTTGGAGTTTGTCAAAGATAATATCCAATGTTTTGGCGGTGATCCTGATAAAGTTACCTTATTTGGTCATTCGACTGGAGCAGCTAGTGTGGGATTGCACATTTTATCACCATCTACCGGCCACGTTAGTAGTAAGTGTGTATATATTGGATATAAATTTCTGAATGCACTATGCACAATGTGCACATGGCTCAGAATTTGAGCCTGTAACTCTATATTCACAGGTTAACTTCTCTACTGGTACACAGCATTGTATCCTTGACTAAGTCAGTTAACACTGCTTGTCCGCTATATTGTATCCATGAGTAAGTCACTTAAAGGGATGCTAATCTCATTTCAAGTGTTATACTGCACCAATAGATTATGGTTTATAGAATCCATTTCATTCATATCCTGTCACATTCCCGTACTTGTATCACAACTATCTGATTTGTAATATGGCGTAAATGATGAACAGTGATCGCCACCATTTTGTCTCCTCAAGCGATAGTGTGTGATGTCATGTAAGTGCCAATGCATTAGATTCCTTATTATGTAATACTCATCTCGTTGAATATTTTGCAACTAATTTGACTGGAAGTTGTTGCTGCCTATTTAACAGCTTACCCTTATGCTTGCTTTTATACCACATTGCCAAACCATAGGTGGTACGTCTATGACTGATCGTATATCCCGAAGCAGACACGTTAGGCTTTTTCTGATTGGCAGAAAAGTAAATCATGACAGCCATCATAGGCTGGAGAAATGTAGCGACATTTAGCTACTAAAGCCTGGATATCTTTCTTTAGCGGCATGATAAAAGACTTAAAAGTTACCTGTATAGTTTATGAGTGGCGTATTAGATTGCCTGAATAGCTTTCAAGAGATGAGATTAATTATCCTTTAACACTGCGTTGCTCCAGTTGACGTAGCTGTAAATAGGTACCTGGTTGGCATATCTCTCTGTCAGGCTTGGACTGTCAAATGAGCAGAGTATGAAATGTATAGCTCAGAGCATACACTCATGTGGGATTCATATCTCTCTGTGCACTGTCAGGCTTGGACTGTCAAATGAGCAGAGTATGAAATGTATAGCTCAGAGCATGCACTCATGTGGGATTCATATCTCTCTGTGCACTGTCAGGCTTGGACTGTCAAGTGAGCAGAGTATGAAATGTATAGCTCAGAGCATGCACTCATATGGGATTCATATCTCTCTGCACTGTCACAGGCTTGGACTGTCAAATTTCCTTTAAATGTGTGTCAGATACTGAACAATCATGCATCATGTTGATGCCAGTGAACCATTATTGTGTACCTAAAATGATGTACTGCTTGCTAATAGAGATTTCATTGTCACTGAAACATTTCATTGTAATTGGAACATATATAACTCCATATATGGAGGTACTTTTGAAAGTCAATATCGCTGTAAGTAAGCAAACTTACAACACAGGCATTCTGATCATATATCAGAAATACGAGATGTTTGAATGTGGTCCCTATCATCCAGATGACTGTGTCCTGACAATATTAGGTTGATTCATGTGGGTATAAACTGTGTTTATGGCCTGTTTAATTTTGGAGATATTAAAGCAGTTAGTTATTGAACGGCGGCCATCTCGAAATCCAATATGGTGCCCAATGCAGCGTTTTTGAATTGGTACTAACATATTTCTTGACACCCCCAAAATTTTGGTCTAGCCACTGAAATTTTGTTCCAACCATGTTTAGTTTTGGAAATATGAAGGAAATTAGATCTTGAGCGGTGGCCATCTTGAAATCCGATATGGCGGTTAAAGTAGCATTTTGAAATTGGCATCATCTGATTCCTAGACCCCTAAAATGTAGGTATAGCCGATGGAATTTTGTTCCTAGCTTGTATACTTTAGGAGATATAGCGGAAACTGTGTCTTGAATGGTGGCCATTTTGAAATTCAAGATGGCTGCACTACGCGTACATATTTTAGATGCCTCCCGATCTTAAAATGATCGCCTTATCATAATGTTCATTTGAGCCAACTTTGGTGCTTTTATGAAAAAGTGCACAATTAAAATGCTAAGCTGCCCCGCTACTGTCGTAGACAGAAACATCTACCAAAGTTGTTGAAAAATGTACACCAGTTTCTGTGCTATTGATACCGTAAAAGATAGAATATTGACATCAGTGTGCTAGGGTCAATGCACTATAGCATCTTGGTTACTTAGTAACCATTTCTAATCGATTATCTACCACATGATATGTTTCTGTTTTATTTTTAACCTTTTACTGGATAAAAATGGCTTGTGCTCTCATCTTTTTTAAATGTCAATTTGCAAGACTATTTTTTAAACCTTTCTCTGGAATGACCGGCTCATTTATAGATGTCTTTTGTGAATTTACAATTTAATAAGCCTTATGTTGAATATTTTGAAACTAATTTGACTGGGAGTAGTTTCTGCCATTGGAAACAATAGCCCCCAGTCAAATTAGTTTTAACAAATTTATCAGTTTACCGTATATAGTTACCTTGAAATTTAGATTCTATAAATTCAGGTTTCAAAGTTTCAAATTAATTCCAAACCACATACAAAGTATGTGCGGAGCTTATCTAGAAATGAGCGTGGCATAGCGAGAAATGGCCGAGAAATGCATCCCTCTATACTAGGGCCTACCGCTGTGACTGTCAAGTTTGATGCTTGTAAACTTTGTAAATACTCAGTGCTATGTATGTGTCCATTTAAAATCAATATCTGACTTGTTTAGTCTCCTTTCACCGGGAATTGGGGGAATTCATATTTCATGCAATATCGGATTATCTGTCTGTCTGCTGAATTTCTGCAGACTACATTTTCCATGGGGTTTAACTCTGGATATGGTGAATATTTTGAAAACAATTTAACTGAAAGTTGTTGGTGGCTGGGCCACCAACAACTTTCAGTCAAATTGTTTTCAAAATTTTCACCATATCCAGAATTATTGCTCCTTGAATTTATTGTCTGATGGCTTGCAGCGGTTAGACAATTAAAGTCTCGATTTGATCGCCTTAATTCACGCTTGCTTATTGCAGCACAGCGGTTATTCCACCAGGCGATTATGATGAGCGGTTGCGATCGTAACGAGTGGGCACTCATACGACAAACATGGCATGCACAGGAATACGCACAACAACTCGCAATGCTACTCAACTGTCCATCCAATGATAACTACCAGATGATACGGTGTATGCGCATGCAAAAAACATGGCAAGAAGTAGCGAATGCCTCGGCGCGTGTTCAACTCATGGTTAGTGTGGTGTTAATGTTGAAATGATGGGTGGTTTGTGTAATGATTGGTGCTTAAGGTCAATGTCATCTTAAGGTAGTTAGTTGCATGTTACATCTATTATAAATTTGTCTACCCATCTGATTGTCAAATTTCTGAAAAAGCCATCTACATCACGGCTATATGCATGGATGTATAGTACAAGCGCATGCACCTGTTTATATAGCATATTCCAATAGTACATGTAGTATGGGTGTAAATAAGCAGGAATCGATCAGGCTAGTTTTGGACAGTCTGGGACACTTTGGGCTTGATTACAAACCTTTAGACATGTCTTAGACACTGTCCAGTCAAAATTTTATTTGAACATTCCAAAATGCCCATTCCTTACAGAGGTCCAATAAGACTGGACTAGAAAGATAATGTGTTCATACATGGACATGTAAATGGCCAAGCCAGTCAAACCCACCATCTGCAGTGCCGACAAGTATTTTTGAAAGTTTATCACTGAAATAGCTGGCTCGGTAACCATGCCAGTCATTTCAGTGCACAATTTTCAAAAATAGTCTATGCTGGCAATCTGATTCTTTTGACCAATCTTAACCATTAAGCAATTAAAGGTGTTCATTCATCAAGCTTGCGCTAAATTCATATAAATTGTTTGTTTTTTCCGCAGGAGGGTCACCTGGGCAGTCCATGGGGTCCTGTCGTTGATGGATTCATCGAAGGCACATACTTAGCATTTCTTCCTAATGACCCGAAGACACTGAGAGAAGAGTTGAACTTCCCAACGATGCGCGTCATGGCAGGTTTAGTCAAGGATGAGGGATCCTGGTTTATTCGTAAGTCTCGCATTCGTGTTGGTGTTGATGACGATGTAGTCATTGTTTTCATTATTGTCATCATCATTATTGTTGCACTTTAATAATTAGTTCCTTGTACTCAATGTTTAGTTCTCTAACTAGAAATGGGTGGGGTACATCTAGAATTGGCTCCCTCTATTTTAACAACCATGTCTGTTCGTGCGTGCGTGCGTGCGTGCATGCGTGCGCGTGTGTGTGTGTGTGTGTGTGTGTGTGTGTGTGTGTGTGTGTGTGTGTGTGTGTATGCATGCATGTGTGTGTGTCTCTGTCTGTCTGTCTGTCTGCGTGCGTGTCTGTGTGTGTGGCTGGCTGTCTGTCTGTCTGTCTGTGTGTGTGTGTGTGTCTGTCTGTCTGTCTGTCTGTCTGGTGTGTGTGTTTGTGTGTCCGCAGCTGTCACTATTTACCTGATCTGTGTCTGTCTGTCTGTGCGTGTGTCTGTCTGTCTATGTGTGTGTTGTGTGTCCGCAGCTGTCACAACTTACCTGATCTGGTTCTGTCTGTGTGTCTGTCTGTCTGTCTGTCTGTCTGCCTGTATGTGTTTGTGTGTCCACAGTTGTCACTATTTACCTGATCTGGTTACAATTTTAGCACGCAGGAGGTTGCTATTTGTAGTGATAAGAGAGAATTTGTAAACATTGGCTGTGCTCCAGATTAAAAATAGCTGAATCCAGAGTGGATCAACTTCTACATCTATGGATATCTCAGCAAGTTTCGATCCAATTTGGCTCAGATTTTGTCAGACAATAGCTTGTTACCACAGATGCAGGATTCCACAATTTCTGTCTTGATCTGAAAAAGAATGATCTGGAAGGTCGGTAATTAAGTGACTGTGCAGACAAACATGGGTGGGTGAATGTGTGCAATGTGTGATTTCTCATGTTCTTATTCACAGCTGATTTGCCCACTCTTCCTGACGGCATCACACTTACAGAGTTTGAACAAATTATTCGTGAATTCTTAGAAGATCGTGGTTCAACGAATATTGTAGAGTCGATGGAAGCGATGAAGTTCCAATACACGTACTGGCCAGATCCTCTAGACATGTTGCATAAGCGGCAGATGTTGACCGATGTAAGTTTTACTGACCCCCCACCCCCTCTCACTATCTGAGTAATTAACTGGATGGCATATTATCTCTCATTAAGGTTCAGAGACACAGGCCCAGGCCTTTAGCTGAAGATTTACTACTGGAATGCCTGACCCACTCAGACACCTGATAAGTGAGCCAGTCATTCCATTTGTAAATTCTTCCACAATACCCTTCTCTTGCCCTGTAAATGGGCAAAGATTCTGATTTTCTAAGTACAATCACACCAATTCTGATTTTCTAAGTACAATCACACCAATTCTGATTTTCTAAGCACAATCACACCAATTCTGATTTTCTAAGTACAATCACACCAATTCTGATTTTCTAAGTACAATCACACCAATTCTGATTTTCTAAGCACAATCACACCAATTCTGATTTTCTAAGTACAATCACACCAATTCTGATTTTCTAAGCACAATCACACCAATTCTGATTTTCTAAGCACAATCACACCAATTCTGATTTTCTAAGCACAATCACACCAATTCTGATTTTCTAAACACAATCACACCAATTCTGATTTTCTAAGTACAATCACACCAATTCTGATTTTCTAAACACAATCACACCAATTCTGATTTTCTAAGCACAATCACACCAATTCTGATTTTCTAAGCACAATCACACCAATTCTGATTTTCTAAGCACAATCACACCAATTCTGATTTTCTAAGCACAATCACACCAATTCTGATTTTCTAAACACAATCACACCAATTCTGATTTTCTAAGCACAATCACACCAAAATACTTGAAAGTAATATTGTTAAGATTGCATAGGCCTATGATTAGAGGCTTAAATTGTGTGTATCAATGAAGCGAATCCAATCTTGACATACGATGATTTCATTCTGTGAATAAATTAATATATTTCTTTGAATTGTAAAGTTCAATTATGGATATGTGTCTCTTATTCCATTTTACAACTTAAATCTTTTTATTAATTTATGATGGGTGGATGGATAGATACAGGCAGACAGACAGACAGGCAGGCGGGCAGAAGTCTGACAGAAGTCTGACAGATAGAGACAGACGTGTCTGTCTAAGATGTATCTAAATCATGGCGTGTTTTATTTTGTTCTAGTTGATGTCTGACTATATGTTTGGTACCGGCGTGAATGAGGTTTTGCAGCACAACTCGGTTAAGAACCGCACCGGAACATTTGGTTACATATTTGATTACAAATCATACATGGATTACATGCCATCCTGGAGAGGTATGTTAAGGGGGGGGGGGGGGGGTGGTGGTGGGGGGGGGGGGGGGGGGGGGGGGGGGGCATGTCACATATTCTATTAACATGCTGGATAGGATGTATTTATGCCTGACAACAAGGTATAGTATTGCATAAAATAAAGATAATCCTTAAAGTATTGTCAATCTCGGGTACTATTTCTGACATTTTGTTGTAAAACTGTACCATTCTGAAATCGACATTGGTCGAAGACATAAGTATATTGGACAGTCAATGGCATGCCATTGCAAGTCTGTATTCACTGCTCTGATGTTTAGACGCCACCCCCTATCACTCACCTCCCTGGAACTCAGTCAAATGTAAATGGACCTGTGCACTCCACAATCATATTGGGAACTCACATACCAAATTTGGTTTAATTCTGTCCAATGGTTTTGGAGTGATATTACAATCAATTTGACCTTTTGACACCCCCCCCCCAAATGTAAATGTCCTTTTGCACTCAGCAGTTATATGGGTGACCGACATATCAAATTTGGCTGAATTCTGTCCAATGGTTTCGGAGGAGTTGCTGTACAATCAATTTCCGCATATGGCAGGATGGCATAATCCCCACGTTTCTTTGAAAAACATGGGAATAATAAAATAGATTGACTGGAAAATATATGGAATTTCATTCTGTAGAATTAGCTTTCCCAAAAACTTGATGCGTTGCTTGTTTGTCCTGACACGAACTGAGGTGTCAGTTGAGTCTGGATGCCGATGTGCTGTTTGCGCCCTCCTTTTATACCTTTTGGCTACACCAAATGTACCCGGTTGGTTGTGTACTTGTACCCATTTGTACCCGTTAGGGTGTTTACTTATACCCGGTTGTTGGGGTAGTTCATCTGCGATGTAAATCACAGATTATTGTTTTCTTACCGGATCTTTCTTCTTTCTTTCTTTCTTTTTCTCGGTAACAATTTTCTGGAACTATCTCCTCCTAGAGTTTTCATCTGATCAACTTCAAACTTGGTCAACCTCTGGTACCCAGTGGGATCTTTCTTGCTATTGTTTTTGTTTTTGTTTTTGAGCTGCCCAATGGTTTTCAAGCTACCCACCTTTGAGGGGGCAAAAAAGTCCCATAGGAAATGTATGGGATTTTCAAAATTGATGTTTGAAGTGCGACTACAGCCAAAGTTTTGAACGGATCACTACCATATTTGCTGAGGATGTTACGATGTTTCCGAAAATCTGCCAGACCTTTGACCCCAGAATGCATGGAAAACAAAAGTTCCATAGGAAATGCATGGGGATTTCAAATGAATGTTTGAAGTGCTACTACACCTAGATTTATGATCGGATCACTCCCACACTTGGGTGTAGGATGTTACCACTGATGATTATATTTTTTTAAACTATTTTTTTCAAAATGGCCACCATGAAAAAATTTTGGGCAAAAATACCAGTTTTGCGCCGATCAACTTGAAATTTTGTGAAATTCTAGCTCTCATATTGACTTGATTTGGTATCAAATTTAAAGTTGATCCGACCAATAGTTTTCGAGAAAATCAGCTTTTGGGTGCCACATATCCCCATAGTAAGCCTATGGGAGCAATATTGGAAGAGTGTTATCTCATATAGTTTTCTTCCGATTCTCTTCAAACCTGGCCAGATTCTAGAACATTGAGGGATCTAAAAAAATTCCAATGAAAGTTTTAATATCTCCCTGGGGTCAAGGTCATTCAGATAAAGCTTTCCAGTTTTCATGTTTGGCATAAGTTACCTGCCTTTCACATGCAACTTCAAAGATCATGTTAGAAGACATACTTTATTTTATCCTTAGTGTCAAGGTGACCTTTTAGTTTAAACCTATGGCCATTTCCAGCATGAGCCGTGACTACACATAGAGTTTGTATTAGATCATCATCAGACGTGCTCAATGGCCTTAGAAGAGGCCTTATACGATTTCTTCATGGCCAGACATCGCAGATTTACAGTTACTTCAGTAAATGGTCTCTAGTTTTTAATTGTTCTTGTCCTTGTATACCCGTTTGGCTGTTTATAAATATTTCCCATGTACCCGTTTGGCTGTGTATACGTATTTCCCATGTACCCGTTTGTACCCGCTTGTTTGTTTTTTGTGTACTCAAAATGTTGGAGTATTTGTACATATTGTTAGTTGCGTATACCTGGTTGGTTGTATATATGACTAAATGTACTATTTGTACATTTGGTGTGTATATACTTTGCGGGTAGTTTGAGCAAAAAGCAATGGGGGGATGACAATGAATTTTTGTGGCTCTGCAAGTTATGCATTTATCATTTTTGGTGGTAAAAAGGAGTATGACGGTCATTGTTATGCGGTTTTGCGTAAATGGTCCATTGTTGCTCCAGACTCGTATGTCGTTTCTTGCCATGTTATGGCTATACTCATCAGAGGACTGATGTTTCTATTCTATTAGTTCTGTAGAATGTTAATGTGTATGGGCTCTATTCACGTGACTACAGCACATATGACCTTAAGATGAGCATGGTGGTGTCATACACAGAAAATAAAATAAACCTAGATTGTCATTCACATACATGTACAAAGCAATAATGATTTAAATGTGTCTTTGTGCCACTAGGAGTCGCTCATGGTCAGGAACTTCAGTACGTGTTTGGCTTCCCATTTTTCGATGAATCCTATCAGAAACAGTTTCAGGTGACACCACGTCAGACGTACTCATACGGTGATCAAGACACGAGTAAGATGATGATGGCCATGTTTACAAGCTTTGCATCATTCGGGTAAGCTGCTGTACAATTACTGGTTGCTAAATTTCTGCAGACGGCATTTTCCATGTGTTTTAACCCTGTTTAGGTTTAATATATTGAAAACAATTTGACTGAAAGTTGTTGGTGGCTAAGCCACCAACAACTTTCAGTCGAATTGTTTTCAAAATATTAACCAAGTCCAAAGTTATTGTTCACGCAAGTTATTGTCTGCTGCCTTGCAACATTCAGACAAATAAGCAGTTAACATTGTTTAATGGCTAAATTTCAGCAAGAATAGTAAAATAATTGCGTATTGAATGTCGATCATATGGAGGCCAAACAAAGACTATTCTTTGAAAATTTATCACTGAAATGACTGACTCGGTTATCAAGCTAGTCATTCAAGTGTTAATTTTTTTTAAATAGTCGTCTCTTGGACATTTCTCAAGACCCTTGCAGAAGCATTTTTTGGCCAACATGAGTGCAAAATGGTTCAATGTAAGGAATGATATATCAAGATACATTTGGAGCAAATACATTCAGAAAGAGGCAGTCCTCGTCCATTCTATTGAACCCTATAACACTCATACGAGACAAAAATGACTGCTGCAGTGGTCTTGGGAAATGTCCATTTGCAAACCAAGAGAAGACTATATTTGGAAATTTACCACTGGTTCTGCAAATGGATATTGTCTATGAGAAAATAAAAATATTCTTGAACTAATTTGAGGTTTAAAGGGTTAATGCTGTAAATGGACATTGGTCAAGACAATGGACCTTTCCGGTTTTAGCTATGGCCCGCCCATCTCTAGCTAAGCTCCCCCCACACCTCACTCATGTTGGGATCGATCGATCTCTGAACACCCTGACTATCAATTTCCAAAAAACTACACGGGTAAGCTGATGAATATTTTGAAACTAATTTGACTGGGTGCTGTTGCTGCCTAACAGCATGTTTATTAAATAGCAAAGAATTACAAACACATACAATTCATACAACGTGTCGGACTGTTTGAGATTTGATGATGGTGTATATGGAACCCTTTGTGATGTAATGATTGTGATGTCATCATACAAGCGCTGAGCTGATTATGACGTCATACGAGGTCAGATGATGGATGGATACTCTGGAAACATGAATTGCAGAGACCAGTTTTGTCCTCAATAACCATGAAAGCATTAACCCTTAGCACGCTGATGTCAACATTCTATCTTTTTACAGTAGCAAAGAAACTGGTGTACATTTTTAAACAATTTTGGTGGATGATGTTGCTGTCTACGACACCAGTTCATCTTTTAACTTAGTTTAAAATTTTAAAATTTTTACATCAGAGTGGGAAGGGTTAAAGGCTTGACCAGTGTGTGCCTAATTTCTTCACAGTCAGCCTACAGCCATCTCATACCACAATCAAGAGGAACTTGCGCATGTCACATGGCAACCATTTAACGCTGACAAGGACATCCGAAGTAATTCTATCCTCGTCATTGCAAACCAGTCACGGAGTCACATGGTCGATAATTATCGTCTCTCTTATTATGGCTTTTGGCGGGAAACTATGGGCCTAGAGAATGTACATGATACAGGTAGGTAGAATGCTGATAAAGTGGATGTTAATGTTACAGTGCAGCTGATATATAACTTAACACATGATACAGGTAGGTAGAATGCTGATAAAGAGGATGTTAATGTTACAGTGCAGCTGATATATAACTTAACACATGATACAGGTAGGTAGAATGCTGATAAAGAGGATGGTACAGTTAGTACAATTTTGAACACTATGTAAGACATGTTCTGTGGAATACTTTGGACATAATTGGATTTGGTTTCAAAGTATTTCAGCAGCATGTTTTATTCTGTTTTGGAAACTTTCTAAGTTATTTTTAACTTATATTGTAGCAATACGAGGAGCTTGTCAAACTGGTTAATTGCGATAACAGAACTCTTCACATGGTTGTTGTTTCCCTCGCTAAATTATCAAGTCTGTATTCACCAAAGTTAGACGATATATATAATTGTTTTGTGTGTGGGGGTAAAATTTGCATTTGGCCGTAAGTTATGCACCTTTCTAAATACATCCTAGGCCTTTGCTAATCTCAATTAATAATTTAGCCAGAACATAACATATCAGACGGACAACGACCTCTATAATTGTTCATTGTTTCACAGGTAAAGCAGCAATAACAGACCCAGAGGATGAGTTCAAGATTGCCACATATTGCCTTGTCGCCGCCCTTATCCTCCTCGTCATCATGATTATAACATTCACAATAATGTATTGTACAAATAAGCGTGCCGCTAATGATCCATTCTCCAGCACCGCTACTCCTCATGGCAGTAAAGCTGGAACATTGGCAGATCTCCGGCTAAGTCGCGGCTCCTTAGCAAGTCGAGAGTACTATATATAGAAACCATTTAACATTCAAGATGGCCAGCGACGGCTACTGCAGATGAAGAGAAGACTATATTCTTTAAAATGTATCTCTAGAATTACTGGCTCGATAACAGAGCCAGTCATTCCAGTGGTACATTTTCAAAAATAGTCTTCTATGGATGTTTTCTATTAGAAAATTTACATCTTAAACAAATTTTACGGTTAAGCTGTTAAAGTTCTCGTGTACCAAGGTCCGTTCGCATGAGATTCAGGATATTTGTGCGTTTCTGAGAAATTTACCCAGCATGCAATGTTCAAGCGTAATATACATTGCAACCATTAGATGCCATATTATTTGATACTGTTGTCTGTACTGACTGGAGAATTCTCAAACAAAAGCATCTCGTAGTCTGTGTAACTGATAATTTTTGTCTCGCCTGCGAAGCAGAAAAATGAGACATAGGTATCACTTCCGATGGCGACGGCGTCAACATTAGGTTTTTGCATTTAGCAAAACTTCTCAGCTTGTATTTCTGGATTTATTTAAGCCTATTGCAACTTGGATACATGGTTACCTATAATGTTAGGAAGCAGCATGATGATGTTGGGGTCACAAAGTCAAAGGTAAAGGTCACTGTGACCTTGATACATAACTCTGTTATTTCAACATTAAATTTTTGCGTTTCAGGATTGGTTAAGCCTATTGCAACTAAACTTGGATACCTGGTTACCTATATTCTTAGGAAACAGCATGATAAGATTGAGGGCAGAAGGTCAAAAGTCAAGGTAACTGTGACAAACAGGAGACAGGCGAGACATCTAATTCCGCAGAATTCTTGTTTAGTTACCTAGCACTTGAGGTGTAAGCACACAGGATGGATTCATGTCAGATCAGAAACTCCTTTGTCCATGTCTATCATGGCATCTAAATGTTGGAGGTCCAAGGGACCTTAGACCATGAAATCTAGGGTCGCAAACTGATATCTGGGCATCTAAGCTGAACATCTTGGGTTCCAATGCAATTTTAGTTATTTAATATTTAATAAACATACCAAATTTTTAGGGGTTCCATGGGACCAAAGACCACTACATTTGGGGGTCCCAAGCTGCATGTTAGGGGTCCCAAGCTGCATGTTAGGGGTCCAAATCTGCATGTTAGGGGTCCCAAGCTGCATGTTAGGGGCCCCAAGCTGCATGTTAGGGGTCCCAAGCTGCATGTTAGGGGTCCCAAGCTGCATGTTAGGGGTCCCAATCTGCATGTTAGGGGTCCCAAGCTGCATGTTAGGGGTCCCAAGCTGCATGTTAGGAGGGGTCCCACGCTGCATGTTAGGGGTCCCAAGCTGCATGTTAGGGGTCCCAAGCTGCATGTTAAGGGTCCCAAGCTGCATGTTAGGGGTCCCAAGCTGCATGTTAGGGGTCCCAAGCTGCATGTTAGGGGTCCCTCAAAAGGCCCCTTATACAATTCTGTGCTTGTGTATATTCTTTTTTTTAAACATACAGAACAGCTGTTTACACTGAAACTTTAAAGCTTTTAATTATCACGGTCCATCGAGGATTAAAATGCTTGCTTAGTGAATGTGCATTTGCAGGCCAAGAGAAGACTATTATTTGAAATCGTACCACTAGAATGGCTGGCTCGGTTATCGTGCCAGTTATTCCAGCAGTAAATCTTCAAAAATAGCCTTCTCTTGTCCTACAGATGGTCACTCAATAAGTTGAAATTTAGATTTTGCTGACCATTTAAAGATTACTGGTGTTTTTATTTGCACCTGTGTGTGCATTTGTTGTGTGTGCGTGAATGTGTTCATTTCATGTGTTTGTGTGTGCATGCGTGCGCGCCTGCGGGTACATATTTTGAAAATTTGTTCATATACATAAATGAAGTAGAATCTTAAAACTAATGAAAGGAATAAAACAGTCAAATAGACTTATTTTACTATTAAGTGCTCCTTATCTTCCTTTGATGATGGTAAAAGATATATCTGTATATTTTAACTATTTGTTTAGAATCATGACTGTTATGTATTCCTGTATCTTGGTTCATTACAATTCAGTACTTGATTATCTGTGTGTTTATGCTCAAAGTCTTGCCTTACTATGTATTTATCTTATTTCTATGCCTTAGCTAATTAATGGACATGTCGGTCAAAACTGACCTGAATGCTTGTCTCATGACCATTTAAAGGTAACGGCCAAGAGAGTTTTTTGAAAATTTACCACTTGAATAACTGGCTGCATAACCAATTCCAGTTCATCATATTTAACCATTTAAGCCTCAAATTTATTCAAGTAAATTTCAATTTCCTCATAGAAAATACCCAATTACACACCAAGAGAAGATTATTCTTGAAGATATATAACTGGAATTGGTTATGTAGCCAGTTATTCAAGTGGTTAATTTTCAAAAAACTCTTGGCCTTTACCTTTAAATGGCTTCCAGTTCTTGATTGACAGCGGTTAACCTGTGATCATATATGGCCACTGTCAATCAAGAACTGGAAGCAACAGGTAGCATATAAGTCTACCCATTGTAACATCAATTTAACTGTAATCCCCGAATATTTTCAAGAAATTTTCAATTTTTTCATAGAAAATGTCATTTGCAGATCAAGAAGCTTATTTTAAAAAAAAATTACAATTGGAATGAATGGCTCAGTTATCGAGCCGGGTCATTCCAGTGGTAAATTTATTTTAAAATTAGAAAAAATAGACCACTGCAGAAGACTACCTCAGGAGAGTCTATTTTCATGCCTGAGTTAAGATGCTGGTAGGCAACACATTCAAAATAGTCAGCAAAATATTTCTTCTTAAACTAATTAATTGTCTGATATAATTTTTTTAAATGTTAAACTTTATATTGAATCAAAGATTTTGATTTACAATGTTGATGTTAGACTAACTCACTAGATCCCACATAGAGGTGACGATTGACCGTGACGCTAGTGTGGTTGACTGGTAATCAGCCAGACGGGGTTCAAATCCAGCTCGACTGGCAGGCGATCAGGTGGCTTATGAGCAATCAGTGGAAACATAGGCAATCGCCTTCACTCCTCATTAACTTTCTCCACCCAGGAGTATAAATGCGTACCAGTGTAAAAACTGGAGAAGTTACCAATAATAGACTGAAATATAAATCAGCCTAGATAGCGCATGAATGCCACCTGGAGTCGGGGACTATACACTCCAATCAAAACAATAATTTCTTCACTAGACCCCACATGTGGATACATTTAAGTTCATGATTTGCTGTTATGAATGCAGGTTTTAATTGTCAACATGCTGAATTTCCATGAGGTTTAGCTCTGGACCCACTGACTATTTTGAAGACAATTTGACTGATAGTTAACAACTTTCAGTCAAATTGTTTTCAAAATATTCAGCAGGTCCAGAGTTATTGTCCATTGAAATAAGTATCTGGTGGTTTGGGGCAATCAGACAGTATCTACTAGATAATGATGCTAAATTTTTCTAGATGAATTGCTATAGTATTTTATATTTATATTTATGTTGTTGTTTTGACTTATTGTTTGTCTTCATTCTAAAGTTTGTACATTCCACAGAGAAGGTGATGTATGGCCCACACTAACCTTATACACTATGACATTAAACATAGACTATGACACTAAACATAGACTATGACACTAAACATAGACTATGACACTAAACATAGACTATGACAGTAAACATAGACTATGAGACTAAACATAGTCTATGACACTGAACATAGACTGTGACACTAAACAGACTATGACACTAAATATAGACTATGACATTAAACATAGACTATGAGACTAAACATAGACTATAACACTAAACATAGACTATAACACTAAACATAGACTATGACACTAAACATAGACTATGACAGTAAACATAGACTATGAGACTAAACATAGACTATGAGACTAAACGTAGACAATGACAGTAAACATAGACTATGATACTAAACATAGACTATAACACTAAACATAGACTATGACACTAAACATAGACTATGACAGTAAACATAGACTACGAGACTAAACATAGTGAGTGATGCAGGCTCAATGGCCATTCTTTATTGACAGTATATATTCCATCAGCCAAGCGAATTATTAGGCACTTTCGATTGGGCTAGTGTTGTCAACGCTAGTGGAGAGTTTAGCAGACTTTAACAACAATCATGATAATGCAGGTTCAGGGACACCCGGTATTGACACAGTAAAGACTCATAACCTGCGTTATCATGGCATGACTATGGTGTCATAATTGAATCTACATGTATGTGACATCACAAGTCTTGCAGCTCTCACGCAAACGAATGTTAGCTAAAATGTATTCACTTGCGTGAATTCTGCAACACGCTTGGTGTGAGGTCACATAGATTCAAAATGGCCAGAGCTTAGCTAGAAAGGGGTGGAGCTTAGCTAGTAAGGGGCAGAGCCTAGCTAGGAATGGGTGGAGCTTAACTAGAAATTGATGGAGCTTAGCTAGAAAGGGGCGGAGCTTAGCTAAAAATTGGCAGAGATTAACTAGAAATTGGTAGAGCTTACCGTATTCCTCCTATTAGAAGCCTAGGCTTCTATTAGGATAGTGATGAAGAAATTTCACCAGCAGAATGTCCGAGAAAGGGGGTAGGCTTCTATTAGGGAGTTTTCCCCAAAAAATATTTAGTCAACCCCCAAACCGGCTTCAAATATGCTCATGTTAGACATCTACATGTATTGACGTCTATATGTATTTCCGGGATTCCATGAAATTACATCAGAAAACCAGTACATGCATGTAGCAGACTAATTATAGGTACTGAGTCACGAGTTCCTCACACGATCGTCTATTTAGAAAAGAATTCTGAGATATATTGTTTGATTAGCCATTGAATACAGTCACATTCTGTTGACTATCCACAATTTAAAACGCACACAACTAAAAATAGAGGCCTGGCTTCATGCATTCTCGATCCCGTTTCGAAGGGAATCTTGCGAGACACGAATGCAAAACGCTGTAAAGCCCATTATCCCAATCTCATTTAACATACAGTTCTGGGTTATCATCACACAAAATAGTAATTTCTGAGTTCCGAGTCTAAAACCACAGGTCCGTGAATCTGCCGAGTACTCGCTCTACATATTAAGTGTATATTAAGTCTATGCTCAGCTTCCTGATATCACATGATTTGCATTTTTCACGGTGCCATTTTGTTACATTTAATGTTTTTATGTGGCCCTACATAATAATTTGACTCCCACAGTTATTGGCATAGTATATACTAAGCGTAGTTGTCTGATGGAAATAATTTCTAGCGTGAAATGTTTTCTATTTTCATGCTATACAAGATTATTTTTAGCTCATCTGGCCTGAATCGATTTCAACTTTTATGACGAATTTTGAAGTAATAAGCGACAAATTATGTATTAATGTCAATATTTGGAAAAAGTTTATCAGACCAAGATGTCAAATTTGGGGGTAGGCTTGTATTAGGGTTTTTCCTGTTTTTAAAGTGCTGGAAAATCTAGACTGACATTGCCGGGTTTGGGGGTAGGTTTCTATTAACGCATAGGCCTCTAATAGGAGGAATACGGTAACTAGAAATGGGTGGAGCTTAACTAGAAATGGGTGGAGCTTAGCTAGAAAGGAGTGGAGCATAGCTAGAAATGGGCGGAGCATAGCTAGAAATGGATCCTTCAATTATTCATACTGTTGTATAAATTGTGTACTTTATGATTTGTGTAAAGTATTTTTATATGAATAAAAGCCGCCACTGATATTGTATATCAGTCGTCTCTCGATACAAACTCCTCTCTAGTAATTAAAGGAAAGGATCAGGGAACTAACATATGCTTGAATGACAGCTTTATATAATAATCAAATTCTTCAAACACTTGGTAGCGCTTATTGTTCCTGTAGGAACAATAAGCGCTACCAAGTGTTTGAAGAATTATATCATTTCAAAGAAGTTTAGCGTGATTCTTTCCAAGAATCAACAGTATGGAATCAGCAAGCACGTCTTCCATCAACCCAACGGGATTCACAGAAACCATTGTGAAGCCACGCCACGACCCTGACAGCATGGAAGCAACTGCTTTCCGCAAGGATCGTGAAGAATTCTGGATCCATCAATCACATTGCATGTATCCTATAGGCATCAATTACACTGATTGATAATCTCACTCTACCTCTGGTAGTAAAACAACAAATTTTATATAATAATCAACCTACACCCACCAGTGAAAAACAGAAATAAATCAGAATAATTAGAAAAAAGCAGCTAAATACCATTTATGGCATTCTGGCAGGAACCAATTAGTGACAAAGTGGGACCCATGTACTCTGGTGTATGTGGAGCGAATGAATAATACCCGCTATAGCCTGTCATATCAGTTCGTTATGTTCGCAGCAGTTGACACACGGCGGAGTGAGAAGTACCAGCTTGGTCACTAATTGGCTCCATGTTAAGCACTCTTATATTTAGTAAATGCCTTTGCACAAATATTCTTGATTCATTTCCATTTTTACTGGTGGTATTTTATTTAATATTGTATGGAATTACCAATAAGCATCATTAGTTATCTCCCTTTTCCCTTTCTTTAACCCTTTAACCTTTACCTATCTGACTGCTGTGATTTTGCATCCAACATACCCCAACAGTTATATCTCTGCTTAGGATAAATATCTTGAAAACCAATTTCACTGAAAGTTGTTGGTGGGTAAGCCACCAACAACCTTCAGTCAAATTGTTTTCAACGTATACATGTATAGGGAGAGAAAGATAATACCTCCACGCCGGTCTCATCCAGAAGTACCAACTTTGTTGGGAAACTAAGTCATCAAGGATTGCGGGCTGACTCTGACTAGTCTAACCTTCTTCTAACAAGTAACTGTGCTCGTGATCCTGTGACGACGCAATCTTCCCAGGAGCTTAACATAGCTATGCGGAATGTACGTGGTCTGACTGAAACATCAGAGCAAACCTTGGGTGCAGACTGTGAACACTATAAAATCGATATTACATGCATTCAACAGACTATAGTAGCTAAACACTCAAAGCAGCAACTTCAGACGGGCCATAAGCTGTCGCAGAGTCAACGCATATGGGACAACTACCGAAAAAGCCAAAGAGAATCAAGCTATATTAGATTCCTTCTATGCAGAATTGAGCTCTGCCATTATTATCCCAGCTAGATGACAACTGTTCGTGTGTGGAGATTTGAACTCCAAGCTGGGTAAACTCTGCATTGCGGACAAAAGTTCAGGACTTGGCTTATGAATGGGATCATATGGAGCAGTGACACGCAACAGCAATGGAGATATACCAGTGACATTCCTTAGTTTCAATAGCCTACTTGCCACAAATACGGCTTTCAAACACCCATGCTGCCACCGGACAACATGGACTGGACACATTGCTGATCACAAAGCTCCAAAAGGTTCTAAGGCTACAACAGCTGTCTTCAACCAAATAGATTTCATACTATGCAAGCCAGCAACAAAACCCCTACTTCGGGATGCTCATTCCTATGGAGGCATACACCTCAATTCTGACCATAAGCCAGTCCATATGAACCAGCTCTACCTAATGTATAAATACTATACCAGGCAAGAGGGTAGAGTCACCTACAACTTACCCAAGCTCATCAGCGACACTGACACTCAAATGTCATACAAAAAGGCCATCGAGGAGCAGATAGCTAACATCGACGTCAGCTCTGACCCAAACGAAGCCCTAAGCAAAATACTGAAATCTATGGAATCATCAGCTACTAGCACCATAGGTGTTCTAAAAAACAACAGAACTAGGTATACTGATGACCCGCTCATAGTAAAACTGTCAGCAGAACAGAAAGCATTACAACTGTGCATCTATCAAAGTGGCCAAAGTGAAGATCGCACCAAACTATGCTAGGAACGCAATAGCATTCTGCTCCACATTAGCGAATGCTTAAAGATCTTGCTATCCAACAAGCAGACTCCCTAGCAGATGAAATCACTGCTATGGATGACTGCCACAAAATGTTTCGGGCAGCCAGAGCCCTAAGGGTTACTGACTATACACCACCGCAGCCTTAGCCCTAAGAGTTACTGACTATACACCACCACTCACTGAAGGACACATCGGAACTGACCAGGGCAAAGCCGAGGCAATTCGAGAATGGTTCAAGGAACAGTTCGCTGACCGTGATGATGCACCCATTCTCAGGAGACCCCAGGCCATTACTAACTCCAATTAATACAGCAGAAGTTGAGAAGGCACTTAAAGCCCTGAAAAATGGACGTGCATCTGGACCTGATGGCATGAGCAATGAGCTATTCAAATATGCAAGTGACTATCTCAAAACCGATCACGCACATAATCAATTCAGCTTTTATGCACCACCTTCCCATTGATGCTGTAGGCCAAGGCATCCTTATTGTGCTACCCAAGCCCAAGAAGCCACCTGCCCCCCCAGCCAATCTGTGGCCCATTGTGCTCCTTAACAGCATGCAGAAAATCCTATCCAATGTTACTCTATGCCGCATCCAAGACACGATCGATGACCTCACCGGATCATGTCAGTGGCTTCAAATGTGGACGCAGCTTCGCAGACATTGTATGGGCCCAACGCATGCTTGTGTCGGTAGTCATGTCCAAACACTGGGATTTCCACAAAATGGGCATTGACATGTCATGAGCCTTGGACACAATTATACGCTCAAAGATCCCAGATCTACTGCCCCATAGTTCAGATTTCCATGAAATCTCCGCAAACTTTCCGCGGAATTTTTACTGATGGAGTATTCGCACAAATTCTCCGCAATATCATGGAGAAATTGCGGAAAAATCAGGCATAGACAGGATAATATATGGAAAAAAGGTGGAGAAATGGCGGAGAAAATGCGGAGCTCCGTGTTATTTCCGCAATTTCTCCAGGGTTTTTTCCGGGTAGTAGCGCAGAGAATTTGCGGAAAAAGATAAGGCGCTCCATATATAATATTCCGCCTTATTTCCGTGTAATGCGGAAAGAACACGAAGAATTCTCCGCAATATTTCCGGAAAAGAATACGGAGCTCTGTATTTTAGGTGTGTGTTCCAGTCTATATTTAAGAAATTTATTATAGCTTTATAATCTGCTTTATCATAACAGACCCTTGTTTTGCTTGTAGAAGTAAATTCGCCATTTAAGCGAATCTCCATCTGTATAGTGGAATGGTCACTTTTTCCAAGTGGCGCATTTGTATGAATATTATCCACCAGGTCAGGGTAATTAGTAAATACTAAATCCAATATTGTTGGCTTGTCGGACCCACGCCCTCTAGTAGGCATTGAAATTAGCTCTTGCAAGAAACAGTCTCTTACAGATTCAATAAACTTAAACGTAAAGTCTAGGCTAGAGCTATTATATGGCATATTAAAGTCGCCTAGGATACGCGAGTGCAAGTTATTGGTGTGTATTTTCTTTAAAATATGACAGAGTTCATTATTGTGTTGGTTATTAAAGTTTGGGCTTCTATAAAACACTCCCAAACGCAGTATTTCATGTTTACATCGTATGTCGCAGAGGATGTATTCTTCGAACATATTTTGGTTAATGTTTAATAGTTTATAAGATAAAGTGTTTTTATGTATAGTAGGATACCTCCTCCTATTGTAGTAGTAATATTTTTTATCTTCAATGCTGTAGCCATCTAGATTGTAGTCAGCTATACTAGGTTGAGTTCTGTAGTTTTTTGGCTTGGCTTCAACTATAGCTATGATATCTGGTGGGTCATCTTGTATTAGGTGCAGAAGTTCGGTTTTCTTCTCACGTGTAAAGACGTCAGCATTTGTACAGAGGATCGTAATATCATTAATTGATTTTGTACATTTAGTATTTACATTATTTGGTTCATTTCCTCTGATTTTGGAGCCGACCAGAGATTGTGTCAGACTTTGGCCATGTTCATTATTTACACATTCGTCTGAAAGTAAAGTGAAACGGTTTCTAGTGGATATAGGGAAACAACGTTCCTTAAGGACACAATCATCGGGTACATTACCAGTATTTAAAACATTCCATTTAAATAGAGAATCTACAATCGCACAATGTGGCTTATCAAAGCAAAAGTTAGAACAATTGAGATGTTCTGATGTATGTAGTGTCATGCAAATTACTATGTACGCCATTAAATCTATTTACAGTTACTGGATCATTAGTTACTGTACAGTTTGACAGTTGTGATAGTACTTGGTTGGTCTGTACTGTGATTGGTGGTAGGTGGGAGCCCGATTGGCCCAGGAGCTCTGCGTTGTAGTTCTGGTGACTCCTCCCATGCATCCTCCCATTGTGAAAATATGGATTCACGAAAGGATTGTCTACATTCTGTAGCATAGGCGTCATGTACACAGTTTGTGACGTTATAAGAATTGAGCTTAAATAGTTTGTAATGTTTTCTGACAAAACACGCGTTCCATTGACATTTGGATGAATATGGTCATGGAATAGCTCTGTGTAAACTGTTCCACTAGGGTCATTCAAGAGCTGGCAATTGTCTATGAATATTGCATTTTGTGCTTCTGACAGTTTAAGCAGCATGCTGTTAAATTCCAATGTTAGACTATTTTCATGTGCATTCAGAGGTCTAGGTAGTAGTGAGGATACAAATATTTGTATGTGCGGTGAGATAGCACCGATCCTATGCAGCAGCACTGTGTAGTCTTTTACCATTTCATGTGAATTACTCTTCATGATGTCATTACTTCCGACGTGGATAACGATTGCGTCGGGACTGCTTGTAGAAAGATAACTGTCTATGTGGTCGTGTATGTCGATAATACGAGAACCTCTTAGAGTTTTAATGTTGATGTTCAAGATGTCATTGGACATATAGCGTCCACTAAACTTCCTCAACGTTGAGCTCCCTATGATTAGGACGTGTTTCCTCTAGTCCCTTGTTGGAGTAACATCTGAATGATACTGTGCTGTAGCAGTCCCATTCTGGTAAGATATATCACCTGTTGCCTTTGTGATGTTCCTATTCTGGTTATTATATTTCTGCTTATTTTGGACATTTTCTGGACGGTGATAGGCTTGTGAGTTCATACTATCACCATTGTATTTCTGTCTCATTTGAGAATGTCCTGTGGTTGGTTGATAGGTTTGCTGGTTTGTATTTATATTCAGATTTGTCTGCCTACCAGTGGATTGAAATTCCCTTGATGTTTGATAGGATTGTGAAGTTGCTGCACTGCTGGGTATTGAATTTAACTGTCGCGTTTGCATGGTTAGAACTGGTATCAGTCTGTATGTTGGTGGAGAAACATCTTTGATAACTGGGGTTATGAATGTATTATTACACTCTACACCATGGTGAGGGTTGGATTGAAGATTCTTTACTTGACAACTCAGTGATTCAAGACTCTTTTGGATTTCTTTTATTTGTCCAGCAAGATCAACTATAGTATGATTAGATGCAGGTACTGTTGTGCTCGGTGAGGATCTTTTAGCATTTGCTAGTTTTACATCATTAGTTGATGTAGCAGTTAGAGTTTGTTGCATTTCCATGTTTGTTAGGCTTACATCATTAGTATGTGTTACCGTTTGTTGGATTTGTGCAGTTGGCACGTCTGCAACTTTTGGGGATGTTCAGCACATCGAGAAACCGTAGCTCAGGTGTTATGAGGAACATGGTCTAACTAGCCTTCTTGGCGACTTTCACTGTACCTGTACTGTCAGTCAGCTCATCGACAAAGTACTTCTTGATGAGGTTCAGGTCATACCGCCCAGAGTTGAACCCCAGTACAGGCACTTGGTCACACCACTTGTTGATCAGTCGCTGCTGTTGCTTTGGGAGCGTGTCCAGGTCTGTCGGTATGTACTGTGCCCTAACCCTTGTCCGGATTAGAGCTGCTCGCCGTTGGATCTCCAGCATGAACTCTCTGATCAGTTCTTTGGGGTCAGGATTGCAGAGGTTAGTGGGCTCACTCGTGGCGCCCTCTAAGGAGCAGCCAACTGACACAGAGAAAGGTATGTGAGTACTCTCGATCATGAGAGTCTCCGTAGGATGAGTCTTGATACCATCTAGGAGTGCTTCGAAGTCGTAAACTATGAAGTGTGGGTATGGGACAGTCCAAACTCATTTAGGGACGCTTGGACAGCATTTTATACAGCACTCCCACTGTACCACAAGCGTGCATACAGAGGCTCTCAGCTTCTCCTCTTTCAGGACTGACTTGCGGTATCTTTGTTTGGCATCCTCACCTCGCTGGTGTTGTGGACACCCGTGCCAGTCACAGCCATGGAACTGGTAAACGGTGTTGGTGGTCTGATCATAACCATCTACGGGACCACCCTCAATCCAACGCTCGCCACCATGCCCACACTCTACATGGTGTAGTGTATGTGTACGTCTCTGTTTCTCGACTCATTCTCGATCCAATGAGTAGCCGCTGAACTGGATTGTTGGGGCGGATAGAAGGCTTTCTCATACGCAGACTGTGGCGCCTCAACCCTCTTGCCAGGACACACAATTTTTGTTTTGCCACCTGTACAGTGATCAGCGTGGCATTGAAGATTGCATGCCTGTGTAAACCTCTGCTGACAGTGACTGCAGACTAGTGTATGTGCCAGCTTGGAGATGTTCTTGATGTAGAAGGCATGGTGGTCCCACACTCTGATGGTCATGGTGTCACGGTAGTGAGCCGCTTGCCTGATCATGTGCCAGGTGCCCTCTTCAGTTGGTTCATACACGCGAATCCGGATCTTGGCGAAGAACTCTACCTTGTCCAGCTGATCCAGCGAGGTCTTGCGGACATCAGGTACTGTCTTGCCATAGAACTGTGTGGCAAGCTCTCGTGCAGGAGCTGACTTCTATCAGCTCTCGCTCCTCGGTGGGCTGCTAGACATCTCCAGAGACACATGTTGTCCCTGTAGGTGTCCAGGGCAGTCATACTCTTCTGTCGTAGCCAGTCGGAGAGGGGGGGGGGGCCTATCCCAAGCAGAGGTTGGCGGTCGATAACAGCCCTGACCTCAACATTGATTAATCGAACGAAAGCCCACTTGGTGTTGGGTCGGTCGATATTGTCTGTGTCGAGGCGGGCTTGCTCTCTTGCTGCCACCCAGTCCTGAGCTGCTCCTATCGTGTTCATCCACGGGCTCCCTGGAGCATTCATGTGGAAGAGCATCACCGTACCGTGACGGATGCGATAGGTATGGGTGTAGCAGAGGTAGAAGGCGTTCTGGACAGTCTACTGGATCTTTTGCATGATCTGGCCTGTGAGGTCTCCTAGACCGCTAAAGAATACCCAGCGTACTGACTGGCGTCATCTATCCTCTGTCTCCCTTTCGCCAAGACGCTGGTCGAGAATGTGTTCGCCTTCTTGCCTCATGCTCCGGGCTAAGGGTTCAGACCTCGGCCCCCTTATGCTCCGTGCTGGGCTCAGACCTCAGCATTGCTTAATGATCCTGCGTTTGAGAGTTAAGCGCTCCAGTGGATGGGCCTCCATCCGCCTCACTACAGCCTTGGCTCGCAAGCTAGCAGTCACCTCCTCGTCCATCTGACTAAACTCACGTATCCACTGCGCTTTCTTGTGGGGAGTCCAAGGATCCTCGGTAAGTGCTCGAAACCTTCCCGTATTCATTGCTCGGGAGAGTCGCTTCTGCCACTCCTCCACACGGATCTGGTCGATCATCTGGAGCAGGTCGGCTTTCTTGGCCTTAGAGTAGCCTCTAAGGCCGAATTGCTTTGCAATAGCGTGAATCTGTGCAACAATACTCATGGTGTATATCCCTGTGGATGCCTGTCTCAAAATGGGCGTTCAGACCCTATTATGTGTGGCGATCAGTACCTGTGGATGCCTGTCTGGGCGTTCAGACCTATTATGTGTGGTGCTGGTGATCAGTACCTGTCTGGGCATTCAGACCCTATTATGGGTGGTGTATATCCCTGCGGATGCCTGTCTCTAAATGGGTGTTCAGACCCTATTATGTGTGGCGATCAGTACCATGGGTGGTGTATAACCCTGTGGATGTCTGTCTGGGTGTTCAGACCCTATTATGTGTGGCGATCAGTACCTGTAGGTGGTGTATATCCCTGTGGATGCCTGTCTCTAAATGGGCGTTCAGACCCTATTATGTGGTGCTGGCGATCAGTACCTGTGGGGGTGTATATCCCTGTGGGTGCCTGTCTCTAAATAAGCGGTGCGCATGCATTCCCCCTGGATAGGATAGTACACGCGCGTGTATAAAGCCCTATGAGAGAGGTATGGCTAAGTCCATAAGAACGCGTAGCACGCATGCACACACATCAGATCCATATGTATGTCAGTATTGTGAGAGAGTGTATGCTTATATTGTACCGAGAAATCACTTCATTCTTGGCACAGATTAGGACCGGAATGAAGCGAAAATTTCAAAACTGTTTACCATTTTAAAATCGGACCAGAAATGGCTGAGTTATCCACAAATGCTAATAGTGAGATTTGAACCTGTGATTTTAAGTTTGCTAATAAACACAAAACAAGGATCCCCGCATTAACTACCTCGGCCATGTATACATTAGTAATTATAGCTGATAAGTTATGTGTTCTCATTGCTGTATTGCTGCGCTTATCAGTCCCTATAGATCTTGACGTCACTTCGAGATAACGCAGTAACAGCAATTTGACAACTCATGCTCAGCGATAAGATTACTGAGAGGCGAGATTTTAGTGGTGTTGCGGTGGGTCAATCAATAGAGTATTGAATTGCATAGGATTCCCAGGTTGCAGACTTGGGTTCAAATCCACTCAAAAGACCTCGCTAGAACTTACCTGAAATTTTGAAACTAGGTAAGACGGTAGGCCAGGGTAATATGACCAGGTTAGATAAAGACCCACCACGACACTCCCCAGTGTGGGGTCAAAGCACCACAGATGCACACACACCAGCCGGCTGGAATAGCAACAGGGTGGGGTAGGAGATAGGTGGGGTAGGATAGGTACATAGGTAGAAGTGTCCCACAGATAGAAAAACCTCCTCAGGATACCGGTCATAATAGAGAGGCCGGCCACTGGCCGGTATCCTGAGGAGTTTCTCCCGGACAGTGGGGTCCGCACGGGAGTTTTATATTCGACATGGCCTTCCATGGTCACGGATCGCCGAACGGCGGCCAGTTGAGGGAGGTGGTATCATTTTAATTCCGACACTACTACTAGAAGACATTCTGACAAGAAGCCCAAAATGGCCACCAGAAAAAGTGACAAACCTAAAGTCTGTATAGAAGTTCTGGAACCTACCACCATATGATCCTTCAGGCCAAATTTGGTTAAAATGTGCCAAGCTGGTTAGATGCGTTTTAAAGGATTTCTGGAACTTTAGGAAAATCAAGATGGCCACTGTAGAAATCGAAGTTCTACAGCATACTGCCATATGAGCCTTCAAGCCAAATTTGGTTAAAATCTGCTGAGAGGTTTAGGAGGAAATAAGTTTTTAATGACTTTGGAAAATCTTTCAGATAAACAAGATTACTGCTGGCAAAATCAACCAAATAAAATCTTTAATAGAAGTTCTGGCCCTATCACAATAGGACCCTGCCAACTAAATTTCTGGAAAATCCAAGATGTCTGCCGACAAAATTTACCAATCAAAATTCTCATTAGAAGTATTTAAGCCGACCATCATACCATTGTTCCACCAGTTTCACTGAAATCTGGCCATTGATTAAATGGTAGCATTTTAGGGGTCCACAATATTTTTGGGAAATCTAAGATGGCTGCCGATAAAAATTTGATCAATCAAAATTCTGAACAGATGTTACTACCACCAACCAAATTTTGTTAAAATCTGCCAAGCGCTTTAGGAGATATATTTTAAAGCAAAAGTTGACGGTTGGATGGATTGTCGCTATGACATCAGCTCACACTCTGGCCGGATGAGCTAAAAACAGAAAACTCAGTCAAGAATTTTGCAGAATGTTCACCTGAACCAGGACAAGTAGGTCATGCTTACCTACTTTTAAAACATGACACACATTTAGGCTAAGATGCATCCATACAGTAAGAATTCTGGGTGTATTTGACAAAGTCTTGAAACAGTAGTCTGCATAAGAACGGTCAGTAACCCATGAAGTGTAGGTCATGATGGCACACATTTTACATGGGACATCACAAAGCATGCACGCACAGAAGTTTAGTTTATATGAAAGACGACAAACTATGCTTCTTGAATAATTTACTATTAATTTCACAGCAGAAATTGACCTTTGACCCCACCTTTGAGAATTATATGGAAACTAGGTCTTTATGTTGATTGGAGCTTAAGGTCAACGGTACCCATAAACCAAGTTAGAAGTCACTCACACGAAATATGATGAACCATGCCACCAAAGGAATAGCTTACTCAATGTAGGATTCCAGTTTATCCATCAATCATATGACATGCAGGCTGATGTCATAATCAATTATGTCACGAATAACGTAGATAAGTTTGTCACAAACGCATAATATACACCTGTGCAAAAGTTAAGCACCACCCTATTTTTACGCACATGCGAGGGTATATTCATGTGCTATGAAGAAAGCAATAGCATAAACATTTATGTACCCATCCATCTTAGTGCAAGAGGTAATAATGCAACTAGAGGAATGCTGATTATGATGGTGGGGAAACACTGTATGTTTTTGTTTGAACTTGAAAACGAGGCCTGAATATGGTTACGTTGACACAACTGACAACTATTGCCCTACAGTTGACACACGTGGCTAGATTGTCATTATTGGTGTCTGAAAACGAAGTTTAACATCTGTGCACGAGTTTGAGACTGTCATTATTAATACTGGGTATATCCACCTTGTGCCTGGATGACGGCCTGGACACGACGTCTCATGCTGGTCACCAACCGACTGATACGCCATTGTGGTATTCGTTGCCATTCAAGATGGAGTGCGTCTGTTAATTCCTGTAGGTTCTGCACAGGAGGATCCCTCATTCTCACCATGTTTCCCAGAATGTCCCAGATATGCTCAATAGGGTTCATGTCAGGGCTCCTTGCTGGCCATGGTAGGGTTTCGATGGCATTCTGGCGGAGGTATTCATGCACAGCTCTAGCACGATGTGGTCGGGCGTTGTCATCCATGAATATAGGGTGGGTTCCAGGTGCATGATTTACAAAATGAGGGACCACAACTCTATCCAGTATGGAATCTTGATATCTTTGTCCATTTAGTGTTCCAGGTACAGTCAACAGATCCATCTTACAATCAAATGAGATGCACCCCCATATCATAACGGAACCTCCACCAAATGGAACTTCTTCCATGATGCTACGTTGGTCGTACGCCGTGCGTCTGGACCTCCATACACGAGTTCGACCATCTGTGGCATGAAGCAGGAACCGACTTTCATCGGACCAGTGTACCCGTCTCCAGGATCTCATGTTCCAGTGTCTTCTTTCGTTGCACCACCTCAGACGGTCCTCTTTGTGGTGTGCAGTGAGGAGAGGACGTCTGACAGGTCTCCTAGCTTTCATGCCAGCAGCATACAGTCTCCTTTTGACGGTAGACATTGACACTCTATTGCGCGTTTCCCATTGCTGGCTGAGCACTCTGCTGTTGGTGAATGGAGATCTAACAAGGCGTACTAGGGCTCGATCATCACGGGCAGTAGTCTTCTTCGGTCTTCCAGATCTAGGCCTGTCCTTCACCTCGTTAGTTTGCCCATATTTTGCAATCAAACGACTGATTACAGTATGGTTAATGTTCAGCTGTCTGCCAATCTCTCTGCATGACATACCAGTGGTATGCATGCCTATGATTTGCCATTGCACACGATCACTTAACCTTCGTCTTGCCATAGCGGTTCACAATCAAGAGCTAATTCTCTCTGTACAAATAAACCACGGTCATGAACACAAAATTCCTAATCTTGTCGCCTAAATCTGTATGTAATGTTCTACACCTCAAACTGGACTTTTACATAACTGAACACGTGTGCTGTTTCCCGCCACGCACGGACATCAAGCGGCGTGAAGTCATGCATGCATGTGCATTTCGTACTTGGAATTATGTCAGCTAACGCGGGGACAAAAAGTATGGCAGCCTAGTTGTACCATCATGTTTCTACGTTCTATTGTTTTTGCTGGTGCTTAACTTTTGCACAGGTGTATAGATCAGGGATTAAGCATTGTTGGCTTTACTATTTAATAAAGATGTTGAATATTTTGAAACTAAATTTGCCTGGGCTGTTAACAGCAACAGGACCCACCCCAATAAGTTTTAAACTATTCAACACCTTACCCGCATAGTTTTCTGGAAATTGAGATTCAGAGTGCAGGGATTGATTGATCCCATCACGGACAAACTGTGGATGGAGCTTAGCTAGAGATGGGTGGGACATAGCTAAAACAAAATTCCTCCATTGGGCCCTATGCTTGAGAAACTCTGGTATTTAGTATTGAATCAAATTCCTTTTTGTAATGTAGATAATAAATGCCTAGGATCTTCCTGACCTGATTTGGTACAAATCACTGAAAGGATGACAAAACATGCTTCTTGAATTATTTAGACATCTACACCATGACTACAGACACATGGCTAAAACTGACCTCTGTAGTGATCGAGATGAATGTCAATGGAAAATATGTTTAAAATAGTCTTACAAATGAGAGATCAGTGGTGTAGGAATGGAATGTACTTGAACCTGGTAAGGGGGGGGGGGGGGAGGGGCGGCGAGCTGAATTATGGGTGAGGCAAAAACCTAGCGGGGGCATGCTATAAGAATACTCTATGGGAATGGGAGAGCAAAGACTTGGTGGTGGGTGGGGGTAACACTAGATAAAGGGCAATGGATACAGGCAAAGATAGCTCTGCATGTCGAAAGGTGATGGATACAGGACAATGGATACAGGCAAAGATAGCACATTTGTCGAGAGACGATGGATATAGGACAATGGATACAGGCAAAGATAGCACATTTGTATTCAGAATGATAAATAAATCCCTGTCATAAAATACAAAAATAATTGAAATAAATATGAAATGTGAACCAATGTATGTATATATATATATATATACAGCTTAACGATGCATAATGTAACAAATCACTTAAAACCATTAATTTCTGACTATTAAGAAACAGCATCGTTCACAGGCTTATTTTTAAAACTACATCACTTAAATCTGACTGCCAGGTAGCAGCAACAACCATTAGTCAAATTCACTTAAAAATAATCATATGATTTTAACAGTAGAATGTATCATTATGAAATGTCATTTATATTCATGATAAGCAGGATAAAATGTGTTAAAAAAATTAAATAAATTAAGTTAAAATTTTAAATGACATTATATCAATGGAACAACAACAAGGTGTGACAAGCTATTGTTCTGTGCAGGGGTTCTCATAATGGTCCTTTTGAGGGTATATACCCCAAAATGCAACTTAGGACCCCCACATGTAGTGGTAGAGGCTCCTATGGGACCCCTGCAAATCCTGTATGATTGTTAAATAGTAATTATATGGGTTGCTGGGGTTTTGTGGGGTTTTTGGCACAAAAATACCAATAATATTTAGCATGGGACACCCATAATTCATAGCTGTGAGTCCAGGGTATGTTCTATTTTTAGCATAGATGAGAACCTCAGATTTTCAGTTTAGGACCCCTGGATTTCAACTTGGAACCCCCACTTTTCAGAGTGTGCAGTCCCTGGGACCTCCAAATTTTAGACACCATGAGAACCACTGGTTCTGTGTTATCTAGGGCTGCTTTGACAGACAGATTGACAGATGTGTGTTATCTAGGGCTGCTTTGACAGACAGATTGATGGGTGTGTGTTATCTAGGGCTGCTTTGACAGACAGATGTGTGTTATCTAGGGCTGCTTTGACAGACAGATTGATGGGTGTGTTATCTAGGGCTGCTTTGACAGACAGATTGACAGATGTGTGTTATCTAGGGCTGCTTTGACAGACAGATTGACGGATGTGTGTTATCTATGGCTGCTTTGACAGACAGATTGACAGATGTGTGTTATCTAGGGATGCTTTGACAGACAGATTGATGGGTGTGTTATCTAGGGCTGCTTTGACAGACAGATTGACAGATGTGTGTTATCTAGGGCTGCTTTGACAGACAGATTGACGGATGTGTGTTATCTAGGGCTGCTTTGACAGACAGATTGACAGATGTGTGTTATCTAGGGATGCTTTGACAGACAGATTGATGGGTGTGTTATCTAGGGCTGCTTTGACAGACAGATTGACAGATGTGTGTTATCTAGGGCTGCTTTGACAGACAGATTGACGGATGTGTGTTATCTAGGGCTGCTTTGACAGACAGATTGACAGATGTGTGTTATCTAGGGCTGCTTTGACAGACAGATTGACAGATGCGTGTTATCTAGGGCTGCTTTGACAGACAGATTGACAGATGCGTGTTATCTAGGGCTGCTTTGACAGACAGATTGATGGATGTGTGCTATCTAGGGCTGCTTTGACAGATAGATTGATGGATGTGTGTTATCTAGAGCTGCTTTGACAGATACATTGATGGATGTGTGTTATCTATGGCTGGTTTTACAGACAGATTGATGGATGTGTGTTATCTAGGGCTGGTTTGACAGACAGATTGACGGATGTGTGTTATCTAGGGCTGCTTTGACAGACAGATTGACGGATGTGTGTTATCTATGGCTGGTTTTACAGACAGATTGATGGATTGCAGGAAATGTCAATTTCCCTTTCTCCGAGATCTAACAATACTCACCATTCTGTTACTTCTGATATACAGCTGGCCTTGACAGCGGCTCTAGGATTATAGACTTAGAAAGCTTTACCGACTCCTGGGAACCGGGTACTCGGCTCCCAACTGCCGAGTACCCGTTTACCATAGAGCTCATATTGTGTGCATAGCCACCAAACAAGAGAAAACTATGGCTTGCCTCCGTGGGGCTGGGAGGCTGGGTCCGTAACAGAAGGGTGAGTATTGTTAGATCTCGGAGAAAGGGAAATTGACATTTCCTGCATTCTCCTTCGATCAATACTCACCATTCTGTTACTTCTGATATACACCAGATTTGATCAGTAACCTGGTGGGAAGGGGCAAGCCATACATGCTAATTTTGCCCCTTGGAGAAAGATTTTAGACTTCAAACTTGACTAACGGAGACCTAAAAGGACCGTCAAGTTCACGGAACCGAATCACATTCGCGTCACAGCCCCCCCCCCCCTTTTTCCTCCTAAGAAAAGGGAGAGAACTAACGAACATGTATCTCGCCTGAAAACACCAATATGCCAAGAGGGTTAACTACTCCCTGCATATCGCTTGTATTAGCCTGGGAATGAGCATGAATATATAAGATGAATGAACATGATACATATACATAATACAAAAAACTCTCACTTGTTGAATTACCTTATGATAACAGGACTTCAGACGTACCACCTCCAACCATTCACCGGTTCGGCCATCAGGGACACAATCTGGTTGACATCCTCTCGCTTGACCATGCCTGCTTTAGGTTCTTTTCTTACCAAAGTGAAAAAAGGGGAAAAGCAGTGTGGTCACTAACTATCGTTTCAAAACAGCTAAAGCGAGTGGATTGGCTGAGTCTGACACATCCCTCATATAGTAATCTGTAAATGAGGACTCACAGTGCCATTGTGCAACGGCCATGATGTCCTCTAACGGAACACCATTGTAAAGGGCGGTCGAGGCGGCTATTCCTCTAACATCGTGTGCCCTTACGCCCTGCACCTGGTGCCCAGTCGCCATCTCGTGAGTAGTCTGAATGCATTCGACCACCCAACGAGAGATAGTATCCATGGATGCGGCGCGATAAGGCTTTTTATGGCAGATCCACAGATGTCTATCGTTCGACCGTAACGAGTCAGTCCGTTTCTTGTACTTAGTCAAAGCACGGACCGGGCACCAAACACTGGCATCACGATCAAACCTGGTTAACTTCGGTATAATGATCGGTTTGCCGGGATATCTCAAAGATTGGTTCTTTGACATAAACTCTGCTCTTGGCAGAAGACGCAGACCTTCTCCAGAAACAATAAATCGGTTCCTCTCTGCCGAAAGCGCATGGATCTCACTGCGCCTTCTAGCTGAGGAAGCTGCCAATAGAAAGACCGCCTTTAGAGTCAAATGCTTTAGACTAGCCGAACGCAACGGTTCGAAAGGGTGCTTGGCCAGTACATTAAGCACTAAAGATAGACTCCAGGCTGGAATGACTACCGGTTGTCTCGGGCGGAGATTGCTCATTCCCTTCAACATCACATTTAACTGGGCCACCTCTGGACTATCCCTGTTGGCTAGACAAGGGATAACTGATGCCAAAGCTGACTTGTATCCAGCAATTGTGACGGGAGCTAGTCCTGCAAAGAACAGCTCACAGAGAAAGTCTGCTATTTGCTGAATAGTGGATTGAAAGGTATCAATACCCTTTTCTTCACACCAGTCTGCAAATCTGTTAACCTTGTTGTTATATGACTTGAAGGTTGACCTCCTTCTCGCAGCCGCGATGAAATCAGCAGCCTGTCGAGAAAAGCCTTCCGACGTGGAACGTTGTTTGACAACATCCACGCAGTCAATTTGAACATTTCGGGACGCTCGTGTAGGAAGCGTCCCTTGGCCTGGGAGATTATGTTCGGAATCTCGGGCAACTGCACAGGATTTTCCACCAGCAGATCTAGAAGATCCGTGAACCACGCCCTGCTCGGCCAATACGGCGCTATTAACAGGACCAGACACGGCTCCTCCCTGACCTTCACCAATACCTTCGGTAGAAGAATGGTGGGTGGGTACGCGTACGCGTGCATCCTTCTCCAGCTTATCACCAGAGCGTCTGTATCGACGGCATTTGGATCTGGAATCGGCGAGACATATGTCATGGTTTGAGCATTTTCCTTTGTGGCGAACAAGTCCACGTTGGGTTTGCCCCAATGCTCGAAGATCCGTCGTAGAACTGGAGGGTTGAGGGACCATTCTGTTGGCAAGATTCTCTGTCTGCGAGACAAAGCATCCGCCAGAATGTTCAATCGGCCAGGAATATGAGCTGCTTTCAAAACAACCGAGTAATTCCTGCACCATTGAATCAAGTGCCACACCCTGATGCACAGGGTGGGCGACCTGGTCCCGCCTTGGCGATTTATATATGATACTACTGTCGAATTGTCCGACCGTATCAATATCACCTTGCCCCTGATCATCGGAAGGAACTCTTCCAACGCCAGTTCCACTGCCATCATTTCCAACAGATTGATATGCAGCTGACTCTCCGGGAGAGTCCATGTGCCCGAGACCTGGTGTTCTCCCAGGCAGGCACCCCACCCCTCCAGCGATGCATCCGTGTAAACGGACAGCTGGGGGTGGGGTAGGTGCAGCGAAACCCCTATTAGGAGATTCTGACGCTGTTTCCACCATAGAAGATGCGATATTATCGGCTCCAAAACTGGCACCAGTTTTGACAGGGGTTCTGTTCTCTGTTTCCACAGAGACATCAGATACAACTGGATAGGTCTTCGTATTAGAGCAGCGTACGGGATAACCTGCTCCATGGAGACCATCATGCCCAGCATCTGAAGGAACCGCCTCGCCTGAATGTGGTTTCCCACTCGAAAACTCCTGAGGATGGCTAACAGAGACACCACTCTGGGCTCTGATGGGTAAACCCTGCCCTCCTCGAGGTCGAATCGCATCCCCAAATAAACGAAATGTTGAGTGGGCGTCAACTCGGATTTCTCCTCGTTGACTATCCAGCCTAGATCTGAAAGTAACTTCAGAGTCAGAGCAGTATCCACGTTCAACCTGGCTGCCGAGTCTGCCTTGAGCAGCCAGTCGTCTATGTAGGTGTGTAGTTTTCTGAGAAACGCTGTCACCGCAAGGACCACTCTTGTGAAAACCCTCGGAGCTGTCGACAGGCCAAACGGGAGAACTGTAAACTCCCATACTTGATTCTGAAACGCAAATCTCAGAAACCTGTGCCAACTCCGATTCACCGGAATGTGGAAATATGCATCTTTCAGATCGATCGATACACACCACATTCCTTTCCTCAATCCCGCCATTACCGACCTCGGCGTTTCCATCTGGAACCGAGGCGTATGGATAAACCAATTTAATGGCCTGAGATTGAGTATGGGTCTCCATCCCCCCGTGCTCTTGGGGACAAGGAACATGTTTGAATAGAAGCCTGGAGTGTTCCGGTTTGTTGGTTTTATTGCTCCCTTCAGAAGCAAACCCGACACTTCCTTTTGAACGGCTTCTAACTTGTCTGGCTCCCTTGGTACGGGTGTCCAGACAGGTGCCAAAGACAGATTTTGTGGCGGAAAGTCCCATCACTCCGGCATGTAACCCTGGGATAACCATCCCAGGACAAGACTGTCTGACGTCACACCTCGCCAGGCCTCGACGAAACGCATGAGCCTTCCACCCACCATAGACGCCTCGACGTCTAACGGGGTTGTCCGGCTCGCAGTCCGCCCCCCCCCCCCCTCTTTCTTAACGAGAGAGAGTGAGAACCATTTCGTTCTAGGCACGACGGGTATAACTGGCACCGCTGTTCCTGTCGCACAGGTGCGGTCCAGGCGGATATGAAGGGAGCTTGCGTACCCTCAGGTACGCTTCGGCCCCTTCTGTCCGCCCTTTGAGGCCTTACCCTTACCCTTCCCCTTGCCCTTCCCACCTCTAGGGCGGTCAGGAGCAACATTGGGGAGGGTAGGCGCCTCTACAACCTTCCTGGGTTTCTTCGCCGGCGGCGGCTCCGAGAACCCAGCCGAAACAGAAGTCGCAACAGGCCTGGCTTTCGCCTTGCTCTTATGCTTCTTCTGTTTCTTTGAAGGCTGTCCCGTTAGCGGTTTACCCACAGCCCCTAGTGCGTGCGCTTGCCGCACTAGCTCTAGCTGTAGATTCACCGCTAACCGATTCTGCGCAATACTGGCGGTGTCCTCTAAGATGGCCCGCGCTTGGCCACCAAAGATGCTAGGCCCTGTCAGGGGCGTCCCAAGAAGACGTTCCCTGACTGCCGTAGCCGGACGCATATGGTCAATGACCATTTGCCTCCTGGACTTCGTCACTCGCGCTTGCACCCTTGCCAATGCGTCCATTGACAGCACCAAGCCGTCATTAACACACGATAGCGCCACAGGTGGCACAGGGTGGCCTGCCCCCGCTTCAGCCCACACCGACTGAAGTAGACGATAAGAGTGATTGACAGCGCTCATCGCTGCCCTCACACCCTCATCGCATAGGGCCAGGACTTCTTCCTGGTGTACCTGGGACTTATCCACTAGTGCCGGACCGGGACCACCCGACCCGGCACTCTGGACGCCCAGTACCCATCGGTCATCCTCCGTGACCGACGGGACTACACCATACCTGGCCGAAACCACAGACGGGTCCACTCTGGCTAGCCACGCCAGAGCATCAGACCAATCCACCTCCGAAGAAGATACCCCCGCAAACACGTCACCCGTTGACGTGCTCACGGGTCTGCCAGCCACGGCCTCCCGGCAAGGAGCCACGGCTGACACACCAGGCACTCCGCTACCACACGGTTCCGCCGCCACCCCATGAAACACTCCGGTCCATGGGGTAGGTCCGCACGGAAAACCGTACGGACCCGTAACAGTCGCGGAACCATAGCCGGACACGGGCGCCAACGGCACCCCACGTCCGGCTGCCGGACCAGGCGAGATAGGTGAGTACCACGCCTGGCCCGGCACACCCGTTCCCCTGACGGCTGGTGACAAACCAAGCCGCGCGGAACCAGTGCAAGGTAACGGATTGGCCTCAGCCGCAGGTGGAGCCGTTGACCTGGCTTGCGCCAAACCAGACAAATGGAGCCCGGTTCCGTCCAGGACGGAATCAACCTCCATATTCTCCACCTGCGGCTTCACAGGCCGCAGCAACCTCTCCTCCTCGGCCTCCTTGTCTTCAGACTCCGAAGAGCCGTCACTAGACGAGTCAACCATGGAGCCGTCCTGGCGGACGGCTCCCACACCTGACGGACCGGCCACCGCTACTGGACCACCCGGAGGTGGCTGCAGAGAGACAGAACCCGTCTGGCCGAAGCCAGACGGGACCGCCAGGGGGCCATACGAGACGGCCCCCTCGGTAACCAGTCCAGAATCCTGTCCGAGGACAGGATCCGTACCAGGCATGGGGAGAAACTGCCCCCCAACCTTTGGTAGCAGGGACGACACCAGCGTGGGCAGAACGCTATGCAGAAAACCCTGCATAGCCGGACCAAACCACGCCGGCGGTGCCATCTCCGCCACCTCCAGCTGGGGACGTGGAGCACCCCCACCGGCCGAACCGGGCGCTCCACGATTTCCTCTCGGACCGCCTGACCCCGCGTCAGACCCAGCCAAGTCCTTCTGAGCAAGGAACTTAACCATCGTTTCGACGGACCACACTGCACAAACATTACACCTATGATCTATATTACACAGGGCACACCTAAAACAGACATGGTCCTTGAACATTACACGGACAAACTTATGGCAGTCGTCACATGATGGCGCGGCTGGCTTGGCCTATAAAATAAGCACAAACCTACAATAAACAAGCGGAACGAGACCCGGATGGAAGGCAGACAATTAATTTTCAAATATTTTGACTCATAAATTAACCGTAACCTCCCCGCACCCCACCCCGCCACGTTACAACAACGATCGCATTGATTATGACGACAAGTACGCGGCGGGCACAACACACCCATAATAGATCCTCCAGGATGTGTAACGGCTCCAGGAATCATATCGCATAGCATTCAGGGTATATTTACTAATCAATATAAATTATACTCCTAACGAAAGCAGCACGATATGTGAAGAAAACAACAAAATGTATAACAAACTGCTGTCTCACACGGTAAAACCGCAGACCACACATCTACTCAAGAATTTTGAAACCACCGATCATTGTAAACCGATCGTGATCGCACGTAAACTTGATCATTCTAAAGTTTCCGGTACCATTTTCAGTACGCAGCACCCAGAATAAGATGCGCGAATTAATGAAAAAATTTTTCTTCACATAAACATCCGAGTGACCGGGTGTGACGTCACCCGCTCGGATTCTACGGAGAACGACGTCAGCCGATATTCGTGTTAGAAATACCGTAGCAAACACCTATTTTCATATCTGCCGATTGCCTGTTGGGGTTAAAGAAGGCGATCGTCTGGCATATATCGTTGTTAGCACACGTCCCAGATTCTATGGGGTCAGAAATTGGAACATGCGACACAACGAAATTTAGAGACCTAAGTCTTTTAACTATGGATAATAAAGAACAATACAACCTGGTTGTCTTGGGCGGTATTCTCCATAGTCCTTAGTTAATCCTTTCAGAACACACAAACTATCACTGATTAAAGACTTAGATTATTTTAAAACACTAAAATCCTTAATGCAAAAAGCATGTATTGCTCTTGTTGCTATGCAAACAAGAATGAGCTCTATGGTAAACGGGTACTCGGCAGTTGGGAGCCGAGTACCCGGTTCCCAGGAGTCGGTAAAGCTTTCTAAGTCTATAATCCTAGAGCCGCTGTCAAGGCCAGCTGTATATCAGAAGTAACAGAATGGTGAGTATTGATCGAAGGAGAAGTGTGTTATCTAGGGCTGGTTTGACAGACAGATTGACGCATGTGTGTTATCTAGGGCTGCTTTGACAGATAGATTGACGGATGTGTGTTATCTAGGGCTGCTTTGACAGATGGATTGACGAATAAACTATAATTGTACTATAGTCGCTGTGAATCGCAAATAAAACTTGTATCTAAAGGCAGTAAAGTTTGATTAAAGCTGAACTGTCATACCAAAAGATTTTGTTTGTAAAATACTGCTGCAGATAAATTTCCTTTTTTAACCCTTAAATTTGTTCTCAAAGAAAATCTTCATTTCCCGATCAAGAAGACTATTTTTTAATGTTATCAAGCCAGTCATTCCAGTGCTAAATTTTCAAAAATAGTCTTCTCTTGGTTTGCAAATGGGCATTTCTTAAGACCACTGTAGAAGCCGTTTTTGGCTGGTATGAGTGTTAAAGCCTTAACTAGTCTGAACTTCACTCGACAATCAGGTCAATGGCAACTGCAGTCATGTAGTGATCAAATGTTAGAATTTCTCAATTTTAACGATGTAGCTCCCTGGACCCCTAAAAGCAATACAGTGGTTCACAAGTAGAAAAACATGATATAATAATTAAAAATTTACCAATGTATAGTTTACATGCAATATGTTAATTACACTGCTTTCAGGCTTAGTAACATTCTCTCAATCTGTAATAAGTTTAAACCAGAAATGTGGATGCAGAGCAACCATGCAGCTCGCCTGTTTTATGTCTTTGTACATATGAAGGTTGTTGACAGAAGGCTAACTAAAGTGTATTACAATACCTTATTGACAAACTCCAGAAAGAAAGAGCTTATATATGAAGTCTGCTTACAATACGCTCAATAAAAGTCTAATTAACACAAAACTTAAGCAGAAACAACAAAGTCCCTGAGCTGGAAATATAGGGATGAATGGGACTCCATTGCACAGTAATAAAGCTATATATGAAGTCTGGTTACAATAATCCTGATGTGGCTGAGCTAAACACAAACAGCTAACCTGTATGTACTAAGTCGAGGTAAACCCAAAATTTAACCAGAAACAAGACATCAGTGTTACACTAATGGGATATAGGTGAACATTTTGCATTTCCAAATGTAAATCTAGATTTGTATCAAGATGACAATGACCTTGACCTTAGAAGTGTGAATCTCTTTGTACTAGTCCTACTGGTCGATGATAATGACCGTGACCTCAGAAGTGTGAATCTCTTTGTACTAGTCCTACTGGTCGATGATAATGACCTTGACCTCAGAAGTGTGAATGTCTTTGTCCTACTGGTTGAGTTTACTGTATGCATGCTTACATGGAGTTCCAATAAATTGGCCAATTCTGAAACAAAGGCAAAATCAGCTAAGCAGAAGAACCTAACTGTCTGCATTTTATACAAGTTACAATGACCTTGACCTTTGACCGCAATATCATTGTGCTTCCTCCCCTTGATACAAGGAAACATGTGTCCATGTTTAGTTCCAATATGGTGAAGCAATGCCGAGACATAAGATGAACAGGTGAGCTAAAAATTATTTTTTGTTTACAATCTTTAAAAATATGGATGGAAAGATTTAGGTCGTAATTTGGCTAACCAGTCACTGGTATTTTTAAACATTTGGTAGGCCAGCTTACATGGGCTGATGCCTGGGTCTATTTCACACGACAAGAGAAGTGTGTTTTAATTCCCCACTGGAAGGACTGACTCAGTTATTGAGCCAGTCATTCCAGCGGTAAGCTTTCAACAAGAAACATGTCTTGGTCTGTGTGTGTCGAGCATCGGGGCATTTTGAAAAACGCTAACACACCACATAAAAGTCGAGGAGTTATACTCCACTTTGTGTAAGGCTTCTCCTGACTTGCAAATGTCCTCAAATCCACTGTAGTGGTCAGTTTTGGCCGGCTTGACCATCAAAGGTTCAATCCTATCTTACTGTCTATGACAAGAACTACTGTTTTCAATATGAGTTCAGGTATGAGTAAGATAACCCTTCACCGCTCAAGCTGACCTAAAACAGATTCTGCACTGGTCTTTAGAAATGCTCATTTGTAGAGACTATATTTTTTTAAATGAAGACTCTCTCACAAACACAGCCAATAACTCCAGTGATAAATTTTACGAAAATTTAGATTTTCTTGAACAAATTTGCGCATTAACTTGTTAAACCTTTAATGACTAAATTTGTTGAAAAAATTAAAATATTTACTTATTGAATGTCCATTTGCAGGCTAAGAGAGAACTATTTTTTAACATTTGACACTGGAATGACTGGCTCGGTTATCAAGCCAGTCATTCCACTGGTAAATTTTCAAAAATAGTCTTCTCTTGGCCTGGAAATGGACATTCCCCATGACCACTGCAGAGGCCGGTTTTGGCCGGCTTCGTCGTTAAAGGGTTAAGGAATACCATCAATGCTATACAACAGATGAAATAATTTCTCAGAAGTGTATTTATAATCTATGCATGCAGTAATGCCATAATACTGACTTAGATTCAGTGACACACATCTAGCTCTGTTAATACAGGAATCAAGTTTATCGATCAATCATATGACATCATAATCAATTATGTCACATATAGGCTGATGTCATTATCAGTTACTTCATGAATGATGTGATTTAGTCCATCATAAACACTTAATAGTCTGACACATTGTACAAATTGCATGTCTTTACTATTTAATAAACATGCTGTTGAATATTTTGCAACTAATTTGACTGGGCGCTGCTGCTGCCATAGGCAGCAACAGCCCCTACACAAGTTCGCTTCAAAATATTCAACAGCTTACCTGTATAATTTTCTGGAAATTGAGATTCAGAATGCAGGGATCGATTGATCCAAAAATGTGCAAAGCGTGGATGGAGCTTAGTTAGAGATGGGCAGGGCATAGCTAAAACTGTATTTATACATTAATTAACATTAATACACAGAGAATATAACAGCAGTGATTATATAATGTGGCCCTTTAATGGGGAGGCCGCGCAAAACTGGCCGATGTGCTGATCTTGAGAAATGTCTATATGCATGCCAAAATAAGAGTATGTGTGAATTTATACCCCTGAATGACGGACTCCATAGCTGAGGTGAATTTGTACCCCTGAATGACGGACTCGATACATGAGGTGAATTTGTACCCCTGAATGATGGACTCCATACCTGAGGTGAATTTGTACCCCTGAATGACGGACGCCATACCTGAGGTGAATTTGTACCCCTGAATGATGGACTCCATACCTGAGGTGAATTTGTACCCCTGAATGACGGACTCGATACATGAGGTGAATTTGTACCACTGAATGACAGACTCCATACCTGAGGTGAATTTGTACCCCTGAATGACAGACGCGATACCTGAGGTGAATTTGTACCCCTGAATGATGGACTCGATACCTGAGGTGAATTTGTACCCCTGAATAACGAACTCAATACCTGAGGTGAATTTGTACCCCTGAATGACACACTCGATACTTGAGCCATAATTAGTGGTACATTTTGTAGTTTTTGTAATTTTAAGTATTCTTCTGTTGGCTTGCAGATGGACATCCACTTAATGGGTTAGACGAGACTTTTGATTACCTTGACAAGGGTTGACCAGTGAAGGGTTAAGTCAGTAAATCATTTAACCCTCATATCATCCAAAATTAGCCTCTGCAGGGGTCGTGAGAAATCTCATTTTGCAGAGAAAGAGATGAGTACTTTTGAAAGTTAACGACTGGAATGACTGGCTCGATAACCGAGCCAGTCATTCCAGTGGTAAATTTTAGAAAATAGTCTTCTCTTGGTCAGCAAATGGATATTTTCTGAGAAAATTTAAATTTTCTTGAACAAATTCAAGGGTTAAAGGGTTAAGTAGGTGTCTTGAATCACATGTAGTAGTATAGCCGGTAGTAGAAAAATACCACCTCCCTCCACAGGCAACCGTTCTGTGATCCACGGCTCCCACCACCCTCTCAATTCCTGAGGTATAGGGTCATGGGCCACACAAATACATACAAGATACCCAGGCCCTACTGAACCACATCAGTTCAGGGTTTAAGATCTTGATATAGACGTTATCAAACATGCATTATAATACATGCAAATGGCTTATGCGAGGTAAGCCTTTTCGATAATTAAGGAACTGTGTTGGAGAATATTGTGCGACACACAATGCTCAGTTTCAGAAGGCGGCTGTTGAGGTGAAGCCGTGCAGAGGATGTGGGGCAGGTATTTATACAGACTGTGGACTATGTAAAGCATGCGGGGGTCGTAAACATTCCAACAGAATGAACTACAAGAAGGTCTGTGCCAGGAGAAAGTTCAGCTTAGTTATGGAAGAACTTAAACGCGTCATGCCACGCATTTAGAGACAGGCATCCACAGGGATATACACCACCCACAGGTACTGATCGCCAGCACCACACATAATAGGGTCTGAACGCCCATTTAGAGACAGGCATCCACAGGGATATACACCACCTACAGGTACTGATCGCCACACATAATAGGGTCTGAACTCCCATTTAGAGACAGGCATCCACAGGGATATACACCACCCACAGGTACTGATCGCCACACATAATAGGGTCTGAATGCCCATTTAGAGACAGGCATCCACAGGGATATACACCACCTACAGGTACTGATCGCCACTTACTGTAACACCCTCAAGATGGCCAGAAATATTTAAGATCTAATATATAGATCTTGCATCATGGTTACTGTAACACCCTCGAAGATGGTCAGAAATGTGGTTTGAAGTGTGACAGCTCACCTGTCTCCTTGTTGCTGAAGATGAAGTGGTACAGCTCAGCTGCCCTCTGTACACCTGCGATAAAGTCCCCTTTGGTCTCCTTGAGGGTTAGGCTGTCGTATATGGTCTCGAGCAGGTCAGATCCACACTTGGAGCTGAAGTATAGCAACCGGGCATTGTGGCGGATATCTGGTGAGATCTCGCGAGTGTACTTCTAAAAGAGGATGAAGACAGTTATCTTTGTGTGCCGGATGCGCCTGGTGCTGTTGCTGAGGTAGGTGACTGTCTTCTGGTCCATTGCAGGGTCATCGATAACAAGAGCAAGTGGTTCTGTCAGTCGGGCTGCCAGCAGCTTCTCCATCAGTGCTTGCAGGTTCTGCATCTTGGTGATTGGGCCATTGTACCATTGATCATTACTGTCAACCGCCTCAGCGGCGGAGTCAGACACCAGATGGATGTATTGAGAGTGTAGATGTTCGGCCAGGAGAGCCCGCAGCAAGATGTTTTTCCCATGTCCTGATGGGGCAATGATCAGCACCACCTGGCCAGCATCGGCCGGCATACTGTCGAATGGTACAGACATGCATGCAGAGGATGGTTAGCACTTGGTCGGCGGTAGCCTCGACTATATCTGGGAGACTAAACGGCAGTACTTCCTGCACCAGCTCTTTCACCTGCCGAGCGGGGAATCCTGCATCTCCGGCGGACACGAAGGATGCGATGGAGGCATCAAGCATGAAATCACAGCAACAGCTGAGAAGATAGCGTAGAGGGCCTGTGTCAACACCCACAGTGTCTAGTACATCCAGTATCTGTATGATACATGCACGGGAAGCCATGACTATCCTGTGGTCTTAAACGGCAAATTCAAGAGCCCTGACCCCTTCACCTCTGGTAGCCGGAGGATCATCCTGCCCCTCCGGCGGATACGAAGGATACGATGGAGGCGTCAAGCATGAAATCCCAGCAGCAGCTGAGAAGATAGCGTAGAGGGCCTGTGTCAGCACCCACAGTGTCTAGTACATCCAGTATCTGTATGATACATGCAGAGCCATGACTATCCTGGGGGCTTACTTACCCGGCAAATTCATGAACCCTGTCCCCAGCACCTCTGGTAGCCAGAGGCTGTCGACAGCACCTGCACCTGTTTGGCTGTCGACAGTGATACTGTTCAGGCTGAGGGTGCCTATCTTGAGATTCACTCCATCCTGGATGAATGTGTTCCGTGGTCTCAGGAGATTCTTAACCAGGTCCTGTGCATAGGACTCAGCCATAACCTTGATGGCTCCAGCCTCATCGACTCCGAGCATACCTCGCATCGTCGCCCTCTCCTTGATGCCCATCCCCTTGTATACAGTCTTGGCCTTGTTAATGGTCGATTGTCCTACTGTAGTAGTGATCCCGATGAGATCGCGGGCTGGGATGGTACCTCAGATCTCCTGCGGGTCTCCCTTCTCATCGAAGTCTAGGAAGGAGATAGGGGCAACAGTGTCCCTTGAACCGAGGCGTGCCTCGCCCAAGTGAGCAAGATCGCCTAGCACTGCTTTCTAGGTCTGTGAGTGACAGAGTCATAGTCATATACAGACGGCTTAAACCTACTAGTCATACCTCCAGTGAAATAGTTGGGCATAGGAGGACCATGCAGTCGGCCAAGGGAATAGGTAGCAGTGCTCAGGGTACTGGCCCTCTCTGCAGGGGCATGCCTTGTGGGCGGTCCACCATTCCCGGGCATTGGCAATCCTCAGTCCGCGTGCTCGACTATGGGCTACACACCGCCCTCCGGCATGCCATGCCTCATATGCTGCAGGGGTCTCATGATCCATCTCTCACTATTCAGAGGGGTTAAATGTAGGCGACGATGATCTCAGCCATTGCACTCGTTGCTAGCCCTAGAACCGCGGCCTCCATTAGTGTAACACGTTCACCCATGATCTTGGCGGCAACAGTGTAGGAGGCCCCACTGAGGGCGATCTTTGGGATGGGGTGAGTTATTCCGAGACAGTTCCCGGCCACCCCACTCACCACTGTAGCGAGGACAGCCGCAGTGGCGGCAGGAAGAACCGTACTTCCCCCTGTCATCTTCACAATGGCCACATTCGCCGCCACGTTACTGGCGACATGAACTGCCAGAGGTTTTGCTTTGGTCAGTAACTTCTGTGTCTTGGTTCGCAGCAGGTTCTCCATCTTCTGAAGACTCGCCTGGCTCTCGGGCAGTTGCTTCACGATCTGTACCATTGACGTCATTGTTTAAGCACTGAGTATACAACGCGGTTAAACGTCTGTGTCCCTTGTCGAGAGAGCTAAGAAGATCTTCCCAGTCTGCATCTGCCAGGTGTCTGGGTTGGTACTCAGGAATATTCATCTCTCTATTGAGACATCTTAAACATGTCCGGGCTCACGCTATGCGAGAAGTACTATGATGTCTTCCGGAGGGAGGTGAAGGGCTACAAGAAGAAGACACCAGATGAGCTCGCTCAGCTCTCCGGTGCTGAGCTGACAGAGGAGCCGACAGCTGTGAAGCTCTACCTAGGATTTGGCAAGGGACAGATCTGCTTCCTCGAATACCTTATCATGGGCGGGAGTATCGTCGAGCAGCTCCTGCGAGCTAAAGGTTTCTACAAGGATCGGGAGTATCTGTCAGATGTGTTCCAGCAGATGCAGACTGCCATGGCCTCACAGGACTCCGAGCTGAACAAGGCTCTGCGAACCCGCCAGCCCTTTGATGTGCATGTTGGCAGCGGGTATAGGGGCTGTAGTGCATACTAAGCTGGTTCAGTGTCTCACCGTGGTCCCCACTGCTACTGTAGAGAGTCAGAATAGTCTTATAGCTGATTTGCTAGCGGCGGAGTAGGACGATCCCGAGCGCCACGATAGCTAGGCCTGACACCACACGTAGAGCTACCACGGGAAGCGGTATCGTGCTGACTGACTGCAGTGTCAGGGCGCCTGGAGCGGCCATGTCTACTGGCTGCAGTGGCAGGGTCAGAACAACTGTATGGCTCGTACTACATGTAGGTGTGTTGATGGCAGTGTTGAAGCCAAAGTAGACACGGGGGGAACTTCCCTCGACTATCATGTTGTTATAGCCCCCGACTTGGAGATCCTCGATGTTCACGATCATGTTGCTCGGAACCAACCGTAGGTGTGGTGAAATAGCAAAGTCAAGTTTGCGACGGGCCTTCTGCAACCCCTGCTGGAACTTAGCAATAAGACTACTGGGGTCTGCCATGATGATCATATCCTCAACGAGACTGAGGAACATGGCCTGGACCTCTGCTCCGCTGACACCATCTATGGAATGCCGCAGCGGGGTCTGTGCCATAAGGAGGCAGTAGCACAGTGCTTCCAGGAACTGGTTGATCCAAACGATCCCTGCTGGTGTGAGGCCTGAGGTGGTGTGTGGGACAAAGTACTTCCACACATCTGGATAGTCCTGCCGCAAGCCAGTGATGTGCATATTTTGCACCAACGCTCCAGGGTCGGAGTCTGGATCGAACGAGAATGTCGCTGTCTTCCGACGGCCTACTCGTCGGGGGGGTTCGATAGGCGAGTCCTGAGTAGTCACGTCTCGGGTCACCGTACATAACCCCCAGACCGCTGTTGTCACCACCATGCCACCAATAGTCTGGGTGAGCGCTGAACTCTCTCTCTCTCTCTGTAGTCTGCTGGCTGCTGAGACGCTATGACTGTTGAGCAGTGGGTCGAAGTCGTTTGTATCATGGAGGCTTGCACCCAGCTCATGAAGGATTCGTCGCACCGTGAAGTACACATGGAATCTGAGACAGCTGGCGATGAGCACAGCTTCAGGAGTACCAGAATAGGAGTGAAGCAGGGTGGAACTTATTCCACATCCTGCTGTGGCACACCACACGGCAAAGTGCAGCTGCTGATTCCAGTATGAGAGGCTTGGAGCAGCCATCCAAGTATGAGCTTGCTTCGCATCGTTGATGGTGATGGGGCGGTTGGTCAGCGGTCGTGGGTTGATGGAGAAGCTGTTTCGGGACCGTCCATCCACTGTGATGGAGAACGGTGTTAGCTCTGGTATATCATCCAGTAGACCTCTCAGGCCAGTCAAGGGTGTACCCAGGAGGGGCGGTTGGCTCCGGATGACTGTCGTGAGGTTCAATGGGAAGGCCATCTATACTGGTGTTCTTAAAGCTACCGCAGCACACTATTTGTAGTCGTCTCGACTCCAGAGACCAGCGAGGCGACCTCGCCGTAACATCTCGTTTTTTAACTCCTCCATATCAACCCGCCCGCTGGAGCCTTTGAGGTATTGCTGTCGCACTTTAGGTTTCTCCGTGCGGTACAGGGCTTGGACCTTCAATATATGGTGGTACTCTTCATCGGTGACCTTGCCATCCTCGAGAGCTTTGCTGACAGACTCGTCGATAGTCCGTAGCATACTCTGTGCCAGTGCCACATACTTAGCATGCTTCTCCAGTCTCCTTGTGATCTGCCGCTGCCCCCACACCCAAGCCCGTGGCCAAGACAGTGGCGGCTAGTGTCACGCCACCGAGTGGGATGGTGACGATGGCCCCCACCCCTGTAGCGAGAGCTGTGGCAGCTGCCACCCCTGCACTGGCTCCAATCACACCCGCAGCAGTGGTTGTATGCGTGAGGACGTTGTAGGCTGTCTTATATCGCCTGCGCTTTCTGCTGTGCTTTTCTGCCTCATGCCAGACGAGATTCTGTCTGATGGTATCTATCTGCTGGAGTCGCCAGCCGTGTACTGTACCCCCCTCGTCAGCAGTCAGAGAGGGGTATATTTCTGGTTGCTTCCGCCACTCTGATTTTGCCATAGTATACCTGGAGATTAAACCTGCATCAGAATCTGCTCAGAGTCCTAGAAGGGTACATTTTGGAGAGCCTGGCGAACCATGCCAGCTTGCTGGTTTCGAGACAGACGTCTCTTAGACAGAGGTCATCCAGCACTATGTCGGGTGCCAGTAGCTTTCTGAGACGTGACATCTGGAACTTCACCTTATCACCAAGATAGGTCCGCCGCTGGATGGCTTTCTTGATCTTATACTTCTGCGCCATCTCCTCTTTCCACTGTATGACATCTGGCTCATCCTCGTCCGAGAAGACATCTAGCTCATCGTCGTCTGTCAAGACTCCTGCGTCCCGCTTACTCTCCTCCAGGAGGGCCTGCCAGTATCAGAAATTTTCACTGTTCCTTCGCCTCCTTGCAAGGCTCGCGTTCTGTTGATACCAGTTCTCCCGCTGTAGTCGCTCTCCTTCTTGTTGCAGTGCGAGCCTCTGTTCATTTAAGGCCTTTATCTGTGCAGGGGGTATGAAGGGGCGAATCTCTTTCTTCATCATCTCGGCCAAGGGCAGATAATGCTGGTATGATATCATGTCAGGTCAATGAGTAATAAGAGTGTAAACTCTAAATGGGCGTCCGATATCCCATCCGTGCTTGCAAATATGTTAATGGAGGGGATGTCAAACAGGTGATTTACAAGTGCGAACAGGCTAGGACTGATAGCTTTCCACAGGTTGCTGTTGGCACCTGGGGGATACTCTATCACGTCCCGGCCGACTTCTACTAGTGAGCTGCTGTGTGCACTTCCCGGAATTTGATGTAGCACATCGGTGTGTATGTATGTTGTGCCCCACAGGGGCACCTCGAAGAGGACCCATTCTACACGGTACTGTACCACCCATCTCCCCTCTAGAGGGTGAGATTACACCACCGGAGAGCAGCAGTCGGACAATCGGCATGGTTATATCTCCTGTTTAAACCCCTTCTATATGGAACCCATATTTGCTCACTCAACTGGTCTTGCTGACCTGGCAGATGTGTACGCAGTTGATGCTACCAAGGTAGAAGAGAGCGATGGCAAGTCATTCACCCTACAGTACGAAGCAAGCTCAAAGGCATTCTCCCTCCACCCCATTGGTGGTGATGGGGTGGAGCTGCTCACAGACCTCAAGGATGTGACAAAGGAGTGCCTGGGTAGCAACATAGATGGCCACAAGATCGTGTTTCGGTACGATTTCCCGAAGAGGTAGTACATTCTCGAGCCGTTGATTGAGCTCTCGAATACAGAGGTGACAGACATCAACACCCTAAATAATGACCCCAGCTTTCATCTGGTCAAACCCTATTCGAGCGGTGCCCCGCCGATGGCCCATGATTGCCTGCTATTGACCCTGGCAAAAAACCTGCGCTGGACCTGGGTGTGACTGGCAAACATGGTTGCCCCTATATAGGCTTCCCGCAGTCATTGACATAGAGGTTACTCCCCTCTCCACTGTTGTGAAAAAGGATGGGACAGTTCGAAAGCTCTACAATTGGGGATCATCCTTCCTCACCTACATAGGTGAAGGTGTCTCCCTGACGAGGGGGGGGGGGGGGTCACCGGATCGGGGTTACAGGTGGAAAGCTCCTGCTGCGTCGTCCATTCGATGGACCAGAAGAAGCTGTTAACCTCCAGGAGGGCACCCTATGGGTAGATGGTGTGTCACATGTCTCCAAAGTCAAGGGTGCTGTTAAACTGCTTCAGCGAGTCGGACTCACTAGCCCGCAAATGACTCATATAGTCCTAGAGCTATGTTTCTTAGCCGGCGGCAGAGTGAAGCAGCTAGCCCCTGCCCCTGAGGGGATGAAGATCACTATTGATCCGGATGGAACAGGGCTCAATCTGGCACAGATATTTCTCAAGGGGTTCACTCTGTTCAGTTTAACTCTTCATATATAGCCATGATTCTCATCATATTGCTCGTGCTGGCATCTACAGCAGTGGCACAGGGCGCTGAGACTGCCATGATATTGGATGCCAAGTGGGCCCACTTCCGGGATGACCCCCAGTACAATCCTTGGGTCGACCCCATGCGGAGAAACATTTACGACCGCTTTTACCCACATAAAGAGATCGAGTCTGTCTGCCACTTCTATGGGGTGGAGCGGGTAGGCCGTGGTTGTCTGCTGGAGACCCCTGCTCAACAGCAGATTCTCTGCGTAACATGTGAACATGCCAGAATCTGCAGTGGTTTAAATGATAATCACTTTAGCCTCCTCCCAGGTGAGCATTGTCAATGTAGATGGAAGCCCCTATGGGTGGTCCCATCATGCCGATGCGACTCTGGCAGAGACTACATGTTTGTCTGAGCCTACACAGAATAGAGGCTGGCCCTGTGGTTGATGGCGATCAGTAGTGTATTATTGTCTCTAAATGGGCGTTCAGGCCCCCCCCCCCCCCCCGGAATTGAGAGAGCGGTGGGGCTCATTTGTCTAAATGGAAATCCAGGTGGTATCATTTTGACCCCGACACTACTAACGCGTAGCACACATGCGCACGCATCAGATCCACGTGTCAGTAAGAGTGTATGCTTATATTGTACCGAGAAATCACTTCATTCTCGGCATTCTTGGCACTGATTAGGACCGGAATGAAGCGAGAATTTCAAAACTGGTTACCATTTTAAAATCGGACCAGAGATGGCCGAGTTATCCACAAATGCTAATAGTGAGATTTGAACCTGTGATTTTAAGTTTGCTAATAAACACAAAACAAGGATCTCACGCTTTAACTACCTCAGCCATGTATGCATTAGTAATCATAGCTGATAAGTTATGTGTTCTCATTGCTGTTACTGCGTTATCTCGAAGTGACGTCAGACTGATAAGCGCAGTAACCGCAATACTCACCCTCAGAGATAAGATTACTAAAAGGCGAGATTTTAGTAGTGTTGCAGTGGGTCACTCACTAGAGCATTGCATAGGATTCCCAGGCTGCAGACTGGGGTTCAAATCTGCTCAAAAGATCTCGCTAGAACTTACCTGAAATTTCGAAACTAGGTAAGACGCTAGGCCAGGGTAATATGACCAGGTTCGATAAAGACCCACCGCGACACTCCCCAGTGCAGGGTAAAAGCACGGGAGACACACACACACACACCAGCCGGCTGGAATAGCAACAGGGTGGGGGTAGGACATAGGTGGGGTAGGATAGGTAGGATAGGTAGAAAAGTGTCCCACAGATAGAAAAACCTCCTCAGGATACCGGCCAGAATAAGAAATGCCGGCCACTGGCCGGTATCTTGAGGAGGTTCTCCCGGACAGTGGGGTCCGCACGGGAGTTTTAGATTCTTGGCCATGGTCATTTGTCTAAATGGAAATCCAGTTGAGGGAGGTGGTATTTTTCTGCTACCGGCTATACTACTCATGTCTACTTTCAACAACACCGTGTTGCTTATAACATGAAGATTGAAGACAGCGCTACCACCATGGTGACACTCACCTGGACCATTAGCATTTGAGCATTCGCATTGAAATATGTAGCTTGGATGCAACTTTTTATGTGGCATGGTCTGATTTGAACCTTTTTATTACCAGAAAGAGAAAATATTTTTGAAGATTTACCATGAGAATGAATGGCTCGATAATCAAGCCAGTCATTTGAGCTGCAAATTTTCAAAAAAAGTCTTCATTCACTGGGCAACAATGTTGATCTTCATGAGTAATTTTGAAAGTTTAAACTTTCACTGTAAGAGCTTTAATTGTCTCTCCGCTGAATTTCTCCAAACTACATTTTCCACGGGGATTAACTCTGGATAGGAAGAATATTTTGAAAACAATTTGATTGAAAGTTGTTGAGGGAAATGCCACCAACAACTTTCAATAAAATTGTTTTCAAAATATTCAGCAGGTCCAGAGTTATTGCCCATAGAAATTTGGTGACTTGCAGCAGTCATAAATTAAACATTTAGATTTCTCATACTTTGTGACATCTGCTCAATGTCCAGACGTTGAAGTCGTTCAGTCAGCTTCTTCGGAACATCGCTGATTTTCAACTTGTCTATATTTAAGTCATCTAACGATTTTGATCGGTAAAGCGAATTGATCGCTAATTCACTACACTTCACAGGAGAGGAATTATTTGAAACTGAACTCTGCTGACTACACGAGTCTGGACTTGTCTCCCCTGAATCATTCTCATTAATCGTTTCAGGCAACGGTAATGAACAGATTCTCCACGGAACGTGATACGGCTTCCGAAAACGGCGTATTCGACCGAGCTTAAAACGAGAAATTCTCTGCCTCCGCGCCTCAAGTTCCAGCAAACTTTCATGTTCTCTGTAGCTATTACCAAAGTCATGATTGGGGTTACTCGGTGATGATGATGAGGACAAGAGATTGCTCGCCACCTGAGATTCAAACTTACTCTTTCTCTGTAACGAGAATGACGCGATATCGCCTGTTGAAAAGCCAGTCACATATCGTGGGTTTATCTGAAGAACCTCATAATCACACTGAGCACCAGAAGAGACCTGAGAAGGAAAATGCGTAGAGCTTGATGCGAACGTATTAACATTATTCGCATTGATATTATGAAACCTACGATCAGACGCACCACCGCTATAACTTCTCACTAAACTTGTACTCCACTTCGAGGTGGAAGCCGAGCGTGCCTCAGCCGCACTTTCACTTTTACGACGACTCCGTTCCCTGAGATACTGTTTTCGGCTATCTGTGACGACGCTAAGCATACCAAGCTCATGGAGAGCACTGTCAACGTCCATCGCCTGAGTGTGAGTGGGCGGGTCATGCGGGGTGCAGCAGTAACACGTTGACTGTGAGGAAGCAGCCATCACTGTAAACAAGATAATAAAGATATAGATAATTAACCCTTTCACCGATGAACTCTCCCTATCTCATTTTCAAGGCAACCATACAGGGAAATTGTTGAATATTTTGAAATTAATTTGACCGGGAGATGTTGGTGCCTAGGCTTCTGCAGCGGTCTTGAAAAATGTAAATTTGCCAGATCAACAAGAGAACATTTTGAAAATTTACCACTAGAGTGACTGACTCGATGCGATTAATTTAAAAAAATTCTCCTTTTTTGGTCTGAAACTGGGCATATTCCGTGAGAAAATGTAAATTTTCTTGAATAAAGTTGCTGGTTAAAGGGTTGCTTACGAAGCAAGCACTTTGAGTTTTCTTGACTAATCCGAATGATTAACCCATTCACTGACAGAAAAGTATATTCGTTACGATATACATGTAAAACTTATTCTGTTTACTATTTTGAAATTAATTTGACTGCAAGCGTCACCATGGTCGTAGCAGCAAAAGTAGAGTCAAATTCTTTAAAATTATAATGTTCTTATTGTATTAAAAAATTTATAAATGAAGATGACGACGATAACGATAACATTGCGATATGTATTCCCGATATCAGGAGATTTCCCAGCCCTAATCCGGATCAGTTATCACATTTCTAAAGAGACTATGCAGCAAGCGATCAATCTGAGGTTCAGTAGGTAATATGTTGACCAGGCTATACAATGCAATGGCAAATTACTAACAGACATGGGAGGCCATATAAAGACTATCTTTATTCCTATTTATGTGTATGTAAATGCAATATCAGGTTTGATTGACTGTCTCATATTATTTGTATCACTCATGGCCATGGAAAGTCGTTGTTGTCAATGTCATATGTATTTAGCGCTGACAGCAGGAAATTCAAGGCTGGTACCACGCCATTCGAACCCGGATGGAATGTACATTCATGTATTTACTCGCAGACATGAAGAGAACCCGGATGGAATGTACATTCATGTATTTACTCGCAGACATGAAGAGCAAAATTTCAAAAGTGTCATGCACATCCTTGCCTATATGTATAACCATCCCCAAGGTTTCAAGTTTCAAAAACAAGTCTTTGCTGATTAAATTATCATTTGAAAAAAACTTAACCACAGCATAATACATTAACCTGGATGCAAATCAGCCATAAAATTATCAAAGTTCAAATGGCCCAAACATATGGACAGATTTTGAAAATCATTTAATTTTTTATCTGGACAAGTCCTAAGCATCATATAGAACACATCTGTGAAGTTTTATTCAAATCGGATGACTTCTTGTGGGTGCAAATGTCATTTTAAAAAAGCTTAACCAAGAAATTATGAGTATAAATTGGATACAAGACAGGCCTAAAACAATTACAGTCCAAAGATAAAAAAAAAATTTTAATTTTTAAATCAATTTCTTTTTCATATGTCCCTAAGCATGGTATAGAACACATCCTTGAAGTGTTTAAAAAAAATCTGATGACCCCTTGTCGGTGCAATGCAGCAAATGTCATTTAAAAAAAAGCTTAACCATAGGAATAATATTAACCTGGACACAAAAATTGGTCAAAGTTAAAACTTGAAAGAAAAATAAAGAAAAATTTCAAAAATCGATATAGTTTTGATGTAAACTAGTCCTAAGCATCGTATAGAACACATCTGTGAAGTTTTCTTTAGATTGGATGAACCCTTAGGGGTGAAAATGTCATTTTAAACAAGAACGCTGCAGCGTACAATGTCTCGCCTGTGAAGGCGTGGATAGAATCTAAGTTCAGTTATCAAATTTATCAAATCTGTGAATCTTTATCAAAATCTGATAAGCTTTTATGGGGTAAATTTTCATTTTAAAAACCTTTACTGAAGCAACAATATCCTTAAGCCATAAAATTGTCTCTATGTTCAAACACTGAAAATGTATGGAAATATTTTGGAAAATCAATTTCCTTTTTATGTGAGCTAGTCTTAGTGATGGTATAGAACAAATCTCAGAAGTTTTATTGAAATCTGATGAATCTTTGTTGAGTAAATTGTCATTTGAAAAAACCCTAACCAAGATGAAAACCTTAACCTAAAGGCATAAAATAGCCACGAAATTATCCAAGTTCACATGTGGGAAAAATATGGGAAAATTTTCAAAATTGCTTTCTTTCTGACATGGACTAGTCCTAATGATCGTATATAACAAATCTGTGAAGTGTTATGGAAATCTGATAACTCTTTGATAGGTAAATTGTCACTTGATAACTCTTTGATGGGTCAATTGTCACTTGATAACTCTTTGATGGGTCAATTGTCACTTGATAACTCTTTGATGGGTCAATTGTCACTTGATAACTCTTTGATGGGTCAATTGTCACTTGATAACTCTTTGATGGGTCAATTGTCACTTGACAAAAGTTTAACCTCAGCAAAAAGCTTAACCTGAAGTCCTAAAATAGTCCAAACGCAGGAAAAATATGGAAAAAATTTAAAAATCGATATCTTTCTGACATGGACTAGTCCTAATGATCGTATATAACAAATCTGTGAAGTGTTATGGAAATCTGATAACTCTTTGATAGGTAAATTGTCACTTGATAACTCTTTGATGGGTCAATTGTCACTTGATAACTCTTCGATGGGTCAATTGTCACTTGATAACTCTTTGATGGGTCAATTGTCACTTGATAACTCTTTGATGGGTCAATTGTCACTTGATAACTCTTTGATGGGTCAATTGTCACTTGACAAAAGTTTAACCTCAGCAAAAAGCTTAACCTGAAGTCCTAAAATAGTCCAAACGCAGGAAAAATATGGAAAAAATTTAAAAATCGATATCTTTTTCATGCCGACTAGCCATAAGCCTCATCTAATGGGCAACTTTTCTTAGCTTATACCAATACTTTTAAATTTGGGTTCATTGAATAAGTCCACCAAACTTCAACAAGAAGCCCAAGGGCCTCTAGCGCACACCTGGACCATTAACATGAAACATTTGCACTAAATATATTTTCCTATATACAATTCTTACCTATGCTATAGTGGGTCTGGTCTTTTCCGTATGGCAGAACTAATCAGGTCCTTCATTTTAGCTTGTTACTAGGTTTCTTTATAATCCTTGGTTCCATGAATCAATCACAGCTAAGAGTCTGGAAACTCCCGACTAATACTGTCTATACATAAATCATTTGCTTTCTGCTAATGTCATAATCATTGGTTCCATCTATCAATCACGCATAGCTAAGAATCTGGAAACTCCTGACTAAACTGTCTATATATAAATCATTTGTTTCAGCAAGATCTGATGGGTCAATGCTGAGAAATAATGATCTCTAAAAACCGTAACCATAAAAAACATGTACATTTTCTATATCGAAAACTATGGAAAATTTAGCAGGTTTTCAAAATTAAAAAAAAATATTGATGGAGTATGCTTCCCTATATTATAGAGAACATGTCTGTAAAGTTTCAGCAAGATCTGATGGGTTAATGCTGAGAAATAATGATCTCTAAAAACCTTAACCACAAAAAACCTGTACATTTTCTATGTCGAAAACCATGGAAAATTCAGCAAAATGTTTTCAAAGTTTTGTTAAAATAATGATGGAATGGGCTTCCCTACATTATAGATAAGATGTCTGTAAAGTTTCAGCAAGATCTGATGGGGCAATGATGAGAAATATTGATATTTAAAAACCTTAACCATAAGTACAGATATGGTGACGCCGATGACGGAAATAGTGATCCCTATGTCTCGCTTCTGCTTCGCATGCGAGACAAAAAGCTTAACGAGAGCGGACGCCAATGCCGACATTTTTCCCCCTCTCCCAAAATCTCTTTTTTCAACTTCGTTGAAAATGCGAGATAAAAAGCTTAGCTTTGAAGAACATATTAATACAAAGATTAAAACAGCCAATATGATGGAAGGATGGATCAGAAGGACATACAAATACATGGATATTGAAACCTTCACTCCACTGTGCAAATCACTTGTCCGGGTACATTCTGATTATGCAACCCCTAGTCTGGTGCCGATACAAACAGAGACACATTGATGCAATAGAAACCATCCAGCGGCGAGCAATAAAACAATTACCAGGCCTGAGAGAATTGTCATATGAAAACAGACTCAGGAAATTAAATTTATCAACATTAACGTACAGAAGACATCGAGCAGATATGATTGAAGTATACAAATTACTGAATGATATTTATGATCCAGAGGTAACACCGAGATTAGAACTATCCAGTGAAACAGCAAGCTGCCTGAGAGGGCACAATTACAAACTAAGTAAACAAAAGGCAAATAAAGACATAAGACACAAGGCATTCCCATCTAGAATTTCAAATATCTGCAATAGTTTACCTGCTAATGTCGTAACAGCACCAAAGCCAGCACTCCAGTATGTAATGACCGATACTGTGCATCGTGAACCAGTGAACCCGTGAACCTGTGAACCCGTGAACCAGTGAACCAGTGAACCCGTGAACCAGCACTTCAAACAGACTGTGAAAAGGATCTCGGTGTACGCATAGATGAGAAGCTTAGCTTTGATACGCACATCAACACAATTGTAAAGAAATCGTACAGCATACTCGGTGTAAATAATGCGAACCTTCTGCTACATGGATACGACTACTTTCCTGCTCCTATACAAAACACTGGGTGACCCGGTCGTGGAATACCGCAACTCTGTATGGTCACCCCCATCTCATTACGCAATCAAAAGAGATAGAGAACGTATGGCGGTGGGCCACTAAAATGGTTCAAAGGATTAAGACCCTCAGCTATGAAAACAGACTGAGAGCGCTCAACCATTTCTCAGTGAAACTCAAGAACCCGGAGAACTCGAGGAGACCTTATAGACGCCTACAAGTTCATACATTGAAGTATTGCTATGACAAAACGTGGAGAAAGGATGTGGGTAATCTGACCTTAGGTGTAAGGTGGCATTAGAGCGGAGCGATAATGGCTTTTAACAGACGATAACGATATCTAGGATATAATCACGTCTATGCGATTGGGCTCGAGGACAAGGTGTATTTTAAAACTTGTAATAATTGCCACGAAAACCCAACCCTCACGGTGGTCACAGCTCATAGCACAAACAGATATTCTACAACAATACTGATGGGCAGTAGCATGGATTAAATTGATCTCATGATTCCTGTGTGAACATTAACCAAGCATAAACTTTGTATTTTATGCTGTTCTCACCATTTTATTCAACTGGGTAAAAAATTGTTGTAAAACCAACATTCGCCATTTGCAAAAGGACAATCCTAAAGATTAATCTGATTGGCTAAAATGGAATTAGGTCTACAGTCACGTTCGACTAGCCAAATATAGTTAACTATAGATGATCATTTTACAGTCGAACGCACCATTTTCAGCTGGCAAATAATCAGCCACAGATATCTATAGTTCACCAGTTAAGCACGCCCTAGATCTGTGTTTCCACTAATTCAGGCCGTCTGATTGGTGAAGATTCACTTTGACAGCTATGTACTGCAGGATACGGCCAGTTATGGAACAGGCTAGTAATTGTGTTCGCAATTTTCTAACTTTTACAAGGAATTTACCTTCTATTTCATCACCACCACCACCCAAGGCCAATTAAAACTTGTCCATGCTTTGACATCGGTGTGATCATAGAACACATTGTCACATTTCACCCTAAAAGCTGAAATGTGTACTGTTGAAATAATTGGTCCAATTTAAACTGATTAATTTGAAAGTAATTTGATGGCAAGTTGGTGTCACAGATTGAAAGAAATTTCAATTTCCCTTTCTCCGAGATCTAACAATACCTACCATTTTTTTAAAAAGCAAATTTGTAGCGTGTATAATAATAACAATCTTGTCACAGGGTGTGTCTACTTCAGACCGATCTCTGCCCTGATACATTTCCGGCACCTCTAGAAGTCAATACAGGCCTCGGATTTGTAAATCTCGACCACATATTAGATTAATACTAATAGTAGGCCACGTATGTTCAAGATATAATAAAGTTTATTCCACACTTTTGTCATCAAAATGCGCTTAAAACAGTCTTGGCGTGATTAAATACTGTCCTTCTAAATATATTTTAAGACCAAATTTATGTACCAAACAAGTATGGGAGAAAATGTGCATCAATTTTGTAACGCTGATCAACATTAAATGATCCAAATTGAATTATTACGAACGACAATATAGCCGGCTTCTTAAGTTGGCGAGCCAGCGGCCCTTTTGCGATGGGAGGCGGCATGTTCTCGCGAGATATTATACGCTAACGGGAGTTTATCAAACGGGTACCCGTTATTCAGATCAGTATAATACTCAGTTCCAATCGCGCAATGATAATATATAGAAATTCCTGAGTTCCGAGTCCCCGATTCCAGAATATTTATGTCCGAGTACTCGCTCTAAAATAAACTCTTCAATTGGAGGCGAATCACGTGATTTGTATTTTTTCGCGACGCCATTTTATATCAAATTGTGGATTAATTTTGATGTAATAAACGACCTTTATTAAAGGATACGCAATATTTAGGCGTTCAAATCAAATAATTGCACTTCCCCAGTGATGTTTTGAGGTATACATTAAACATAGGTGTGGGCGGTGAGAATTTTTACGGGAGAAAATGCGTTGAATTTCCGTGGTATCAGTTTTAGAACTTTTTGGGGAAAACCGTTAGCGCTTAACTATTCAGAGAATGGGGAACGTGGGATAAGCGTGTGTGATTACAACAACAATGACAAATAGCGACCAAGTGAACAATCTTTATTCATCTAAAACTAATCATGAGTCAATACAAACAAATCAGTTATTTATTTAGTTTATTTAATCATTCACACATTCGGCTGATAGCTGGATGTTTGTTTCCATGATTTGTAATGCGAGCAGCATTTCACAAGCGTAAGTGTCTTGACAAAAATTTCAACATGGCGATTACACAATTATTTCATTTTATAATCGTCCACGATCATTTTGAATTATATAATCGCGATTAATCGAATAATCGAAAAATCGTACAACCCTAATAAACAGCACCCTCAGTTGCTGTGTCCTAAGAATCTTCAGATTTAGAAAGCTGTAACCGGCTCCTGGAACCGGGTACCTGCCCCCAACAAAGGGGTACCTGCCACCAGAGCCTGATACATTATTTGCATAGCTACCAAACAAGAACAAACTCATTGCTTGCCTCTGTGGGGCTGGGAGGCAGGGTCCGTAATGTAATGGTAAGTATTATTAGATCGTAGAGAAAGGGAAATTGAAATTTCCTTCATTCTCCTTCGATCAATACTTATCATTACATTACTTATTGATAACACCAGATTTGATCAGTAACCTGGTGGGAAGGGGCATCATTTGCCCATAGAGAAAGATCTAGACTTAAACTTGTCACACAGAGACCTAGAAGGGCCGACAAGTTTGGGACCAAATCACATTCGCATCACCGCACCACCACCCCACCCCCTTCTCCAAAAAAGGGACAGAACTCATGAACATGTATCTCACCTGAAAACACAAGTATGCCAAGAGGGTTAACTGCTCTTGACACACATAAGCCTGGGAATGAGCATTAATATATAAGATGAATGAAAATGATATATAAACATAACACAAAAAACAAATTCAATTCAACTGGTCACCTTGTTAAGTTTGTTCAGATTTGTTCTGAAGCTGATACAATGTGTATCTAAATCTGAATGTCAGTGCAGTGTTCTGCAGCTCCTTTTACAGTTTTTCTGGCCGGTTACGAAGGCTCTACACATGACCCCGCTGGTGAAATTTATGGCTACACGTACCCGGTTGTAACCAGGCTGCAACCGGTTGTAACCACTTTGATTGTTCTTGTAACCGTTAATGGCCACCGTGTAACCGTCAATTTTTAACAAAAATCTGATTACGCTTTCTCTGCCCAGGAAAACTTTCCGGGTTACAGAAAACTGATTTTAACGGTTACACCTAACTAACAAACATTTTAACGGTTACACCTAACTAACAAACATTTTAACGGTTATGCAACCGTTAAAATGTTTGTTAGTTAGGTGTAACCGTTAAAATCAGTTTTCTGTAACCCGGAAAGTTTTCCTGGGTAGAGAAAGCGTAACCAGATTTTTTTTGTAACCATTGATTTGGGTTTTTGTTGGTTGGGTGTAACCAGGAATTTGTTGGGGTTTTTTTATCATCAAATGTGTATGACGTTCAGTTTTGGTTATTTTGATTTTTATCAATTATTTTTTTGGTTTTAATTCATTTTTGTTGTTTGTTGAAAGTTGTTTTTTTACTTATTTGCTGGTGTTTTTTGTGTGTCAATTTTAGACATTTATATGTGCATAACATAGCATTTTTTAGCTGGACATTGCCTTTTCAGTAGTTATGAAAGTGGCATGGATCGGTCATATGATTCAGATTTATAGCGTTTCATACTTTGTTTAGTTTTACTCATCAGAGAACCATTCTCAATTGACATTTTTTGGATAAGGTTAATCACAAAAATTTGAGAATGACTGAAGAAGGTTATGTCTTACATTTATGGGTCAGTGCCCCGGTCGGCGTAATAGTTCAGTTCTGTCTGTCTCCCTGGGACTGCAAAGTAAATGGTATCCGAGATGTATGCCGTTTCAGAAAATACACATTGGAATAATTCCGTTTCCTTGTCCGTGGTCCTCGGGGAGATGAATGACAACGTGCTGTGTTTGGTTGTTGTCAGTTATGTCTGAGGTTGGTGATTCCTGGATGGTTTGTTCTAAGATAGAATTTTCCAGAGGTACCTCGTCCTCTGTCGTACTGCTGGTGTTTGCCTCATTCTGGATGTTGTTTGGAGGTGTTGGATCCACGAGAACTGTTGCCGAGGGTTGCAGTGGATGTGATCGCGTATCACCAATGTCCAAAATTCTTGAAAAGCCGGCTTCACGAGCAATCTGATAGAACAAATCACGTGGGATTAGGTATTGTGTCCTACAATGTTTTCTGGCTTCTGTTTTTCTCGTGAAGTCGGTTCGGCAATAGCCACAGGTCCAGAACACGGATTTGAGATGTGTAACGCAAATACAATACATGATAAAATAAGTTCGAAAACTGGTTTCTCTGATATGCACGTGCACTTTATCAGTTTGTGTAGTAATATCTACCTGGTAGTCATACGTCGTCAGAAGCAATCAAACCCTGGATCGTTTTACATGATGCAGAAAGAAATATTTGGCAATTTTGTATGGTATTCAAGCTTTTTAAAATGTCAAAAATTTGTCAACAAACAGCAGATTACAACTTCCGGAAAAATTTCTCTTGTCTTATGTAGTACCCGGTGGAGGTCGACCGACTTATTGTATAGTAGGTTAAACCGCTATGCAACATAGGCGTGGAATTGGAATCCAAGGAACCGGTTTCGACGCCGCGTCCAGACATGCAATAAAGGTGTAAAATTATGTGCAGCTCCACACTTCATTCATATGACATGTCCTTTGGATGGACTACCCTGCCACTGCAAATTATTTGCAGGTGACTCAAAGACATCTCGCAGCATGGAACCAACATTTAAGGCTTTTATTTGAATCAGTATTATCAGCATACAACAACAAAGTAAGTTTGCATAGCAAGAAAATGAGGCACAATGTGAAGCAACACGATCCAGCGACACCACACATACACTACAGTAAGTGTAAGAAGAATTGTGTCTCCCGAGCTGTTTTCTGTGAATGAGGCCCATACTGGGTACACTACCATTGTCTTAAACTTACCTCTGCTGACATTGTCACCCTAGAGTTAGGGATGAGCATCTTTAATTGCCATGATCACTTACCAAAGTTTCAAAGAGAACTCCAATGCCTTCAGCTGCCTTAACTGCTCCGACAACACCTGTTGCAACGCAACATCCAGTAGCCACTAATGGTACATCCTACTTGTCACCCACAGTCCATAATGTAACATATGCAAAACTGCCAGAAATTGGCATAGCACATTTCCGCAGAAGTCTTCCTATCACTCCAATTCTCACTAAACCTCAATATTCGGCAGATATTGCATGACAGAATCAGACTGCGGATTTGGGACCTATAGGTGGACAACCAGAATGCCAGCTATGTACTAATCATAATGTTAATAGAACGTTCATCTTCTGTAAAGGATGTGAATCACCTTTCCACGCATCTTGCATTAATACCGGTGATAGCACCGACGACTACACATGCTCCTTATGCACAGAGTGGATTGCAGTATCAGGCTCAGCAACACCATCTACAGTAACAATCACAGTTACTCAAGTGGTTGAAACAAGTCAGTCAACTACCACATCAGGTAAAACTCAGTCTCATACACTCAGTACACGTATTAACCTTAGTGACCGAAGCACAATCCACCCACCAACCACTGATTCCTTTGCTGATTGTAGTGCCAGGGAACTTCATGCAAGGGAGCAGAAACTTCGAAAGGCAGAATCTGAACTGGAGATAAAAACAGCTGCAATTCAAGATGTACACCATGATCATGCGACAGCGTGGGCCCTAATCTCACAGCTAGAGCTAAAGCTGGAAGAAGCACAGAAAAGTAATCTCATGCGGATGCGGATCACGACATTAGAAGCAGAGAAGCTAACAGGATCAACCAAATTTATTCAGGGAACAACAAGTACGGAGCCCCTCACACAGCCACCTGTCACCGGTACTCAGGGACCACATGGAGAGTTAGGAAATCCTAGCCACTGGGTACACATGCTCGAATTAAGAGAACTCCACAACCGCATCAGTACCCTTGAATCCAGAACGAATCGGCCAGATGTGCACCAATCGGTCATTCCAGTTCCACAGTGTGGTCCACCGCCTGACTCTCATCATCATCTACATCATCCCATGGCAGTCTGTGGCCAGGGCTTTTATCCTTTGTTTCCAACAAACATTCCACCTCCTGGTTATCGACCACAAGAGATGCAGCGCAATGCACCTCTGCCACAAGTTTCTCTACCATCAGCAAACCCGTCAGTTTCTTCAAAGCCACAGAATAATAGTTAATCCTTCAATCAACATCCTTCAGCATATGCCACCGGTGCCATCCCAGTGATCCCACAGAATAAATCTTATAGCAATACTTCACTCAGAAGTAAAACCATGAACTCTTGTATTCTTCTTCCTACAAAAACAGATCGAACATCCTACTAAGCTGTCAAGGCCACTGATAATTGAGCTTACCAGTTCCGATAGCAATGGCACTATATTAGAGCCCATCACACTTGATACTAGCAGTCATACAGATACTCCAAAATACCCGGTCAGTGATGTGGGAAAGTCTGTTAGGACAGCGAGTTATAATCTGTGTCCAGTTCTTAACAGCAGTTATACTATAGCTATAGATTGTGAGCAGTACACAAGGAATCCTTTTTTAGACAAGGGACCAGACTTAACCCGAACAACATAGCTAAACAATGCATGCATGGGAAGCAATCTACAAATAATCCAGAAAGCATCCGAGAACAACCGAACCTCGCTATAGCGACGTTCAGATGCAAAAACATCTTAACGAATTCAAACCATGTCCAGGAACTGCTCAACCAGGCTGACATATTGTGCATACAGGAACACTGGCTCTTCAATTTCCAGCTAAGTGCACTTGAATCCGAAGTTCTGTGTCGAGGGTAAGGCTATAGACGAAGGTGAACCTATTCTCCCATTACATAAGCCAAAAGGATATGGTGGTACCGCTGTCTTCTGGAGAGATAGTATAAATCATGCAGTTACAACTCTATCAAACGGGAATAGTAGAATACAGTGTATTGAAGTTTCTTGCATCAACATAATGCTTCTAGTCGCATCTGTTTATATGCCCTGGAGGAAGGGCGAACAAGTGAAACAAAATTTTTCAGAAACCCTGGACCAGTTGCACAAAATCTGCCAGAAATACAATCGTACGCACAGTATACTTCTCGCAGGTGATTTTATCTGTGACCTTATCACGGCACTCAGGCTTAAGCGAAAAGCGCTAATGCATGCTTTCCTTGGTGAACAAAATCTTGAATACCGGACTGATGGGCCAACATTCATTCATGCAAATGGTTGTGACAGCTCCACGATAGACTATCTCCTACTGTCAGAAATCCTCTCACAAGCATGTATCAAAATTTTCAGAGTTGAATCAGCCACCAACTGCTCAGACCATAACCCAGTTATTGGCGAGTTCAGTATTACTGTAGAACCACAGAAGATAGTCTCAAAAACTAACAAAACTTGTATACAACCATGTGTACAGTTGGAAAAGGTAAATCGTCCAATATATAGAGAACACATACATGAGGCACTGCTTGGATACAGTCCAGCATTCGACAGCATGCTCGATATATGTAGTGCTTATGGCAAATTATGAGACACTACAATCTGCTGCTGAAATTTTGTCCCCTAGTAACATCAACAAACCCCTAAAGCCGTTTTGGTTGTGGAACGATGAGATTGCTAGAGCAATGGCAGAATCCAAAAGGGCATTTCACCACTGGAAGATGTGCAACATATCTGATGACAAACACAATCCAGCTACAATACAAAGGCATCAAGCCCCGAAAGAACTACGAAGAGCTCAATGACAATCTCTGGCCACAAAACGTGACTCTGATATCCAGAAACTACTATACACCTGTGCAAAAGTTAAGCACCAGCAAAAACAATAGAACATAGAAACATGATGGTACAACTAGGCTGCCATACTTTTTGTCCCCGCGTTAGCTGACATAATTCCAAGTACGAAATGCACATGCATGCATGACTTCACGCCGCTTGATGTCCGTGCGTGGCGGGAAACAGCACACGTGTTCAGTTATGTAAAAGTCCAGTTTGAGGTGTAGAACATTACATACAGATTTAGGCGACAAGATTAGGAATTTTGTGTTCATGACCGTGGTTTATTTGTACAGAGAGAATTAGCTCTTGATTGTGAACCGCTATGGCAAGACGAAGGTTAAGTGATCGTGTGAAATGGCAAATCATAGGCATGCATACCACTGGTATGTCATGTAGAGAGATTGGCAGACAGCTGAACATTAACCATACTGTAATCAGTCGTTTGATTGCAAAACATGGGCAAACTAACGAGGTGAAGGACAGGCCTAGATCTGGAAGACCGAAGAAGACTACTGCCCATGATGATCGAGCCCTAGTACGCCTTGTTAGGAGATCTCCATTCACCAACAGCAGAGTGCTCAGCCAGCAATGAGAAACGCGCAATAGAGTGTCAATGTCTACGTCAAAAGGAGACTGTATGCTGCTGGCATGAAAGCTAGGAGACCTGTCAGACGTCCTCTCCTCACTGCACACCACAAAGAGGAGCGTCTGAGGTGGTGCAACGAAAGAAGAAACTGGAACATGAGATCCTGGAGACGGGTACACTGGTCCGATGAAAGTCGGTTCCTGCTTCATGCCACAGATGGTCGAACTCGTGTATGGATGTCCAGACGCACGGCATACGACCAACGTAACATCATGGAAGAAGTTCCATTTGGTGGAGGTTCCGTTATGATATGGGGGTGCATCTCATTTGATTGTAAGCTGGATCTGTTGACTGTACCTGGAACACTAAATGGACAAAGATATCAAGATTCCATACTGGATAGAGTTGTGGTCCCTCATTTTGTAAATCATGCACCTGGAACCCACCCTATATTCATGGATGACAATGCCCGACCACATCGTGCTAGAGCCGTGCATGAATACCTCCGCCAGAATGCCATCGAAACCCTACCATGGCCAGCAAGGAGCCCTGACATGAACCCTATTGAGCATATCTGGGACATTCTGGGAAACATGGTGAGAAGGAGGGATCCTCCTGTGCAGAACCTACAGGAATTAACAGACGCACTCCATCTTGAATGGCAACGAATACCACAATGGTGTATCAGTCGGTTGGTGACCAGCATGAGACGTCGTGTCCAGGCCGTCATCCAGGCACAAGGTGGATATACCCGGTATTAATAATGACAGTCTCAAACTCGTGCACAGATGTTAAACTTCGTTTTCAGACACCATTAATGACAATCTAGCCACGTGTGTCAACTGTAGGGCAATAGTTGTCAGTTGTGTCAACGTAACCATATTCAGGCCTCGTTTTCAAGTTCAAACAAAAACATACAGTGTTTCCCCACCATCATAATCAGCATTCCTCTAGTTGCATTATTACCTCTTGCACTAAGATGGATGGGTACATAAATGTTTATGCTATTGCTTTCTTCATAGCACATGAATATACCCTCGCATGTGCGTAAAAATAGGGTGGTGCTTAACTTTTGCACAGGTGTATAGATGCAAAAAGCTCAGACAAGAAACTCTTCTTTAAGCTAATTCGCAAGCAACGCAGCACCAGAGCCCCTAAATTGGCTGAACTCAATGTCTATGATTCAGTCTTCTCAAAAGATGAGGTTTTAGAAGGATGGTACACACATTTGCAAAAGCTTGGAATGCCCATTAATACCATAAACGATGTCGGAAAAGCTGAAGTGGAGTTCGACGAAATCATCCTCCAGGACATATGTCGTCAGAAGCCGTGCTTTACACCATTTACTTATGCCGAGGTAGAAAGGTGCCATTAAAAGTCTTGACAGTGGGAAGGCCCCAGATCTGGATGGAATTGCTGCTGAACACCTGAAAGAAGGTGGAACCCCAGTTATTCAACTCCTTACATGCATCCTCAGTCGTATTGTGAAACTTAATGTCGGATATCCTCAAAGCAGGCGTACTGACCCAGTGTACAAAAAGAAGGGAAGCCATAACTTCGCTACATCATACAGGGGCATAACGATTACATCATCAGTCTGCAAAACATTGAAGATGATCCTTAAGCCACGTATCCAGTGGTCAATACTCGATGTCCAGCACCCACTCCAGTTTGGCTTCACGTCCAAGATTTGACCAATGTATAGTGCTCTGCTACTTCAAGAGGCATGTACCGAATCCAGATCTAGGAAAATGAATTCATATGTAACTCTCCTAGATGCAAAAACAGCTTTTGATGTCGTTAACCATGCTAGCCTAGCACGCAAGCTATGCCTTGCTGGAATCGACGGTACTTTGTGGATGCTCATTACAGACCTTCATCTGCCCTGTAGGTGGGGCTTAGAATACACCTTCTGTATCCTCTGCGTGTCGTACGAGGCGACTAAAGGAGATAAGGGTGAGGTAACCCTGACAGAAACCTCGAGTTCTGAACACGGAGGTTCCAGGCCGCACGGCGCACTCTAATAAACCATGGATCCACGCACTTAACGCTTATGATCGTGCCGATAGTCACTTACAGGCGGTATGATCAGCCACAGGCCTTTGAGTTGCTGTCCATCCATCCCTCTGCCACATGTTCCCCCTACTATATATATAAATGTGCACATGGTGTGAGGCCTTCGTCTGTGGGCGCCATTGTCGGGAAGCTGATGGGTTGGTTTGTTGTCAAAATCCGCTGACATCACGTTTCTGACTACAAACCACTACAAACCGGCCAGTCAGCTTTCTGACAGTGGTGCCCGTGGGTGAATGTTTCATACCTTGTGTATATTATATATGGTGGGGGGATGTGTGGTGGAGGGATGGATGGACGAAGATTCAGGGGCCTGTGGATCAGCGAACGAAAAGAAGAAAGAAGAAGAAGACATAGGAACGCTACCACAAGAGTCAAATGGTCCGGTGAATATTCTAGTTCATTGTCATTTCTTCAGGGGGTCAGACAAGGTGGGATTCCCTCCACCAACTTGTATAAGCTACACATCAACGATCTGCTTAATGTCCTGGATGCCACAGACAACAATATCAGAAGCTGTACAGTAACGTGCTCTTCACCTACCTGTGCAGACGATGTTAGTCTAATCTCAAACAATGAATTCCAAATGCAGACACTGCTGGGTATTGCATACCATTATGGTACCTACGAGTTTTATGAGCTGCAGTCTTCCAAATGTACCTTCCTGTCAGACTCCAAGACCCAGAAACCAGTAATGTTATTGAATGGCGAAGAATTATCAGCTCTGGGACAAGCTCTGCATCTAGGCATACACAGAACAGACCACCTCAGTAGCGCAAAGGCAACAGTAGAAAAGAACATTAAGAAAGGCAGAAGAGCTGCTTACTCACTCGTGGGAGCCGGTCTACATGGCATCAATGGCATAGCGCCACTCGCCTCTCTACATCTACTTGAGATTTATGTACTTCCGATCCTTCTACATGACATGGATATTCTAATTCTAAACAAGGCAGAACTGACCCTACTGGAGCGATTCTTTCACAGAACTCTCATACAGATTCTTGGCTTGCCAGAATGCGTTGCATACCCATCACCATATCTTCTTCTCGGGACACTGCCTATCAAGGTTCTCATTGACCTGCAGAAGCTCACTCTCTTCAGGAATATCATTGCAGATTCGTGAAGTATACGCTTCCCTATTGCCCTGCGACAGACGATTGTTAAAGGATTCTTCCAAAACAGCTGGTTTGCCGAGATAAGAAAAATCCTCGCAAAATCTGATCTACCCCCCCCCCCACCCCCATACACGACTTTATTGAAAATCCACCTGACAGAGGGTCATGGAAGCGCACAGCTAAAAGTAATGTTAACAGAATATGGTCCATGCAGCTAAATCAGCAAATACAACTACACTCGTCACTGCAGTTTCTCCACTCTTATCCAGCTAGCTGCCATATACCACATCCAGCAATTGCTACATTAACCACATGCTCGCGTGATATCTGTAGACTCTCCATCCGGGCACGAATCCTAACCAGCTGTTGCATCCTGCAATTAAACATGGCAAAGTTCAATAAGCATGAGGTTGATCCTACCTGTCTGCTATGCCATGAGGGACCAGAAAAGAGCTCACACTTCCTAACTGCTTGCCATGCTCTAAAGGATGTCTGAAGGAAATACATGCCGTTAATCCGTTCATGTCTTTGTGACATGTGTACCATAAATTCCATCCACGTCTGGTCACACAGTGAAACTCTAACCACATTCCTCGTGAACCCATCTACATACCGGAGGAAGGAGCCTTGCCTCTGCATGGCCAGATTAGAAGCCCTGATCAGACAATACTACTATGTCCTGAACCAAACAAGAATAGCTAAACTTAATGAAATTGACCTGATTCGTGTATGTGCCGGCTCCTATATTACTGCTGAAAGAGGTGCTCCTATACAAAGGAGGGATCTACGTAACTGAACTGAACTATGGCAACCCAGCTACCAGTAAGATTCAGGACAACAGAGACAAAGTATTAAGTGGTCACAGATATTGCAAATATCTTTCAACATAGATAAAACCCATGTCATACATTTCGGCAGAAACAACCCCCAAACCAAATACTATATGACAGCTATGCCAGATATGCATCCTGTATCAATGTAAGAGTCAGAAAAAGACTTGGGAGTGCATATTGACAGAATCCTTTCATTTGATAAGCATAAGAATATCGTATCCAAGGTGAACAACACATTAGGACTAATAAAGAGAACATTTACCAACATTGACCCATCTACTTTCAAGCTCTTGTAGAAGTCTCTAGTGAGACCTATTATCGAATACTGCAACACGACATGGTCACCAAGATTGAAAAGGCAATCACAGCTATTAGAAAGAGTTCAACGCAGAGCAACAAAACTCGTCCAGTAAATCAAAGAGTATAGTTACATGGAACGACTTGAAGCCCTAAATCAAATGTCACTGCAATATAGACGATTTCGAGATTTAATTTAAACATTCGAGCTCATCAGGGATCTATATAATATTGATAAGGGCTACTTTTGTTAGCCATCCAGTATTACACAGACCAGAGGGCATAGGTTCAAGCTCAACATAAAGCGCAGCGACAAAGATATTCAGAAGCACTTGTTCGCTAACAGAGTGGTACCACTGTGGAATTCACTGCCAGCTACAATAGTCGAAGCAACAGCAGTTGAATTATTCAGGAGCAAACTAGATATCTAGCTACTTCAAAGCAAGATCATTTGAATTCGAATGAGCAGGCATACGTATAACAGCCCATCACAAAGTCATACTGCAATTCTTCCAATACAGTGGGCTTATCTTGGAGTAGCCTATGTATTGACAAAAACATGCTATGTAGTGATTTCAATTATCGGTAGACAAGCCTCTGCTTCCACGTCCACATTTTGTGGTAGCATGAAGGGAGATTAGCGTAGAGGAGATTCGGATAGCGACAAACACAGAAAATGAAAACATCAGCAATAAGACCAAGCACGGCCTCCACAAGTCAGCATGCAAACAAATGCTAAGTGCAGCATGGTGCAACCATGAGTGTAGGTGGCACACTGCAGCTGATGCGGGGAACACCAATCTGCACCACAGCATTTCCACAAATCAGTGTTAGCCCTTGCCACTCCGATGTCAAGATTTTAAATTTTCATATTAAATTAAAAGATGATCTGGTGTTCATTTTCCAGTAAATTTGGTGGAGGATGTTGCTGTCATAGACATCAACAGCATCAACCAAAATGCTGAGAAATGTACACCAGCTTCTTTGTTATTTACACAGCAAAAGATAGAATATATTGACATCGGAGTGGTAAGAGTTAAACTCTCAAATCTATCGGTTTCGAGGAGACTTAGTTAATCAACAACAGACAAATCATTCAAGAACAAACTAGATATCCAAGAAAGAACTTTTGAATTGGACTGAGGAAGCCATACTATAACAAAACACTGAGACAGTAACAAGCCAATGCAATATGCCTCATAAAATGATGATGATAATAGATGGGACGTAAAGTTGTCGTTCCCGTCCCATGTGGTATCTGAATCTGAAAAAAATACTGCGTTCTACCACAATGTGTACTTACTTGGATGATTGTAAACTTGATGGTCTAGCTGTCTTCGTCTAAGGGCACAGCTCTCCGTATTCTTTTGAATGTTTCCACAGTTGGTTCAGTAATGACATCTTCTGATAGTTTATTCCAATCCTCCACTACTCTGTATGTAAAGAAGTGTTTGGCCACTTCTGTGTTACATCTCTGTTTGTATGTATGTCTCTACGATGTTGTTCGAATAGAGTTGACAGATCCGTATTGTAATATTTGTAAGTTTCTGTGAAGCCTATCTGTCTTCTATTTGCTAGTGTAGTACTTAGGTAGTGTCTGATTACATAGTTTAAAACAGAGATTCTGCACTTTCTCCAAGGCCTTAATATCTTTGACTAAATATGGGTTCCAGACTATGGACTCATACTCAAGTGCTGGTCTGATGATTGAGTGGAATAATGTTGAGACAATAGTTGGTGATCTGTTTCTGAAGCATCTCTTTATCATGCCTATTTTCTGTCTGGCTTTGTTAGTGATGTTTGAGATGTGCGGGTTTGATTTTAAAGTTATCAAATCTAATACTCATAAATCTCTCTGCTCAGCACCTTCAGTTAGGTCATGACAATTTAGTGCGTAAATGTAATCGATGGATGATTTAATTTTGAGTACTATGCACTTCTCTGCGTTGAACCTCATTAGCCATGTCAGAGACCATGCAGAAAGAGAGTTTAAATCTTGATGGAGGACCGTTGGCAAATATTTTTAACCAGTCTATACTATCTGCATTGAGTAAGGCTGCAAGTGCTATCACACCTTCAAAGCTGTTGAAAATGTCTGAACCAAAGGCATCTCCGGCTGTAAGACAGTTGTTGTGCCAACGACAGTTACTTTATACTGAATGGCTATCCGTGGGTAAGACTGGCCCAGAGCAGCCACTATCATGGCCACGATTTACATTTCAGAAACAACCATGGCCACAGCACCACTTTGAGATTGCTAAGGATAGGAAATCGTTTTATAACAGGGTTATGCATTGAGCATGACACAGATTCCTTTTACAAATTGATCAAAAGGTCCAAAGCACAGAAGAGTTGTTTAGATTCCTTGATCGCTGATGATGTTATCCCAGATCCACAATTGCAATGCCATAAATTTGCTTCATATTATGAAACCATCGCCTTTACCTTTCAGTCACCTTCAATTTGATGATGATTACAAAGCTAATCTTGACAATGATACGCATCTGCTGCGAATTGCCTATGAGTCAAATGAAGAAGCCTGTTCTACAATAACTGCATTAGAGGTATCCTCAGCAATTGCTAAACATCATACAATGAAGTTACCAGATGAGTATAGCCTCTCCGCTGAACAAAATATAACGCCAATATTGGTATGGCTCTTTTATAAAATCTTAAAGTTAAATTCATTTCAGAGTCCTTCAACACAGAAGCGATTGTGCCTGTACATAAAAAACACTGAGACAATAACAAGCCAATGGCTTATGCCTCGTAAAATGATTGTGATGAACTAGCATGGTATTACGGCAACTTCTGTCATTGCAAAAATCTTTGCATATGTTATCATCAGTAAGATAGAACACCTACTACCAAAAAGCCAGTCAACTCTACAATTTGGCTTCACGAAAGGCGTTTCACCACTAATGGCTGGTCTGATCGTCTTTGAAACATATCTGGAGTTCACTGACCAAAACAATTTATATGACCTTCCCCGATATGCAGAAGGCCTTTCATGCAGTCAATCACAGGTTCCTAAAGTGTCAGTTATTTGTCCAAAGTCGCAATGTGCACATTCTACAGACAATCGATATGATTTATACAGATTTGACATCCAAAGTTAGATGGAAAGGTATCCTCATTGACACTTTTTCAATCAAACAATGTGTTCGCTAAAGGGGTATCATATCTACTGGCCTATACAAAGCTTAGATCAACAATCTTCTAAATCTACTAGGAAACTTATAAGTTGGTTCCTACATAGGGATGCACTATACGGGCTGCACCATTGCAGATAACCCGACACTCATTAGCAAATCAAAAATAGAGCTCGTGATTATGCTTGGCGTAACCTACTACTATCTGACTTCGGAGAGGTATATTATACAATGTGTATCATTCCTACAAACACCAGCTCTGAAATATCTTTAACTTGGAAGCTAGGTGATACCTCATTACCAATTGCATGCAGGGCCTTATTAGCATTGGTTTGCATGGTTACAATGAACTCTCAGCAAGATTTTTTCATAGCATTCTTGCAACTCATATCACGCCACCTCTGCTTTATGGTCGGGAAATTTTTGTTCTACAAAAACAGCATATTAACTAATTAAAATCGTTCCATCTCGGCTTGCTACGGAAAATTAAATCACTTTTGAGGAGAACTGTATCACTTATCTCCTATTGGGGGGGGGGGAGTTCAATCACTACATAATTACACATGATACATCGATCATTTCTAGGTAATATCATAAGGAGCAATAACCAAGCACTAAATGTCATTATGGACAGGCAACTAACAATGAAATCTAATAGCCCAATGCGTTGGCTTGTCCATACTGTATATCTATTTACAAAATATAATCTTCTGAAGCTAACTGATTTAAAACTAAACATAGCAGATAAGAAAAAATGGAAAGGTTAATGCCGAAGTAGCTGTGGGCTTCTACTGTAATCGCATACAGCTTTGTGTGCGTGCGTGCGTGCGTGTGCTTGAACACACAATGCCATACTTTAATACCCCTGACTTGTCACTAGGCACGCTACACCTCTCAGCTGACTCGGATGCACATGATGTAAGGAATGTGAAACGAGCTGCAATTAAGCCAATGTTATTTAGAGGTACAGATATCGTACACACTAATCTTAGCAGGTTCAATTGCAATAGGTCATTGTCAGGCTGCGGCAGATTACACTCACCTCCTATCAAAATATATTTGAATATAGAACTAGAAATGTGGTTGCAATGCTTCTGTTCGACTTTACGACTTTACAATGAACTATGAAGCTTGACTTCAAACATTAAATAAATATAGAAGGCTTAGGAATATACTTATCAATGACCATGACCTTGACCTTTTGACCCCAAAGTAATTGTCTCATCCCTTCTCATTAGCAAGTGCCAAAGTTTGGGTACAGTATTATTAACACAACTTGAGATATGAACTATTAAGTTGAAGTAAAAGCAAAATGTTATTGTTAAGAAAAGCGCCAACATGATATATAAACTGCTAAGTTGAGCTAAACAGTCTATACCAATATCACAATATTGACCATTGTTTTTAGTACAAAGGTCATTGTGTCATGCCCTCTCATTATGCAGAAGTATGTGTCCAAGTTTGTGCCCAGAAACATTAAACAAACATAAGATATAAATATATAAAAGTTAAACTAACCAGAAAATGTCAATGTTGGAAATAACGGGTTTTTACCAAGGTCATAGTGACCTTGACTTTGATCATTTGACCCCAGTCATTGTGTTATGCCATGTCACCATAAGGAAGTGTGTTCAAGTGTGAGTCCAGTATGATTAACCAAACTTGAGACACAAATATAACTGTTGAGCTAAACACAAAAAAACACCACTGCAAAAAATACCACGACCGCTGGACGAGGTGCAAGATATCACAACAGCTCATTTCACTTCGTAAAGTCGAACAAAAAAGTAGCCTACAAAGTATGAAAGGTGCTATAATCTAGTCTTGGTCCCTGTCTGTGGAAAACCATAATCAGTGACTGCCAACTCCTTACGAGGATAATCATTGATTGCGGTATTATGGTACATTCTGGAATTCTCACAAATGATCCTAGTCTACTAAGTAGAATAGTACTCAGTGGGAAATTATGTTAGTGTCCATTGCGAGAGGGTATATATATTCTTAAAGTTCTCATATATTGATAAAAGATCCTAAATAAATTTAGCATTATGTTACTTTATGGATACTTTAACTAACTCGGGTGTAGCTTCCATTTTAGATCAATATTTGCTGGCGCCATTATTTCAGATTCTATTGTCTTCGCCGGTGTGCAGTTGTTGGTATAAGACCACAGCAAGGACAGAAATGTAAAAAAGTCTGAACCACCAAGAAGCTCCGACACACTTTAAAGCTCTTTCTCCAAAAAAACTTTGAAAAATTTTGAATTGTTCATGATTTGTGGAAATCAACGAAAATCATCATACACGGTCGGTTAAATACAGAATCCCATAAAATAACAGGAAATTACACTTACACTTACTAAAAACGGTCCTAGAGAACCAGAAAAACGGCTGATTGTCAAAAATTTTGGACCAATCAGAAGCACGATCTCTATTAGGAACCCCTCTACGCCAATCAGAAGCCAAGGTCATACGCGATCGGCTCCTAGATTTACTATAAAAAGGACTGAAGGAGGCAGTAACGAGCAAAGTGAGGAGGTGGTAACGAGCAGAGCTGTGAAACCGGCGACCCTGGGATCGCGTCTCCTTTCGACCAACTGATGATCGTTGGAAACATAGGCAATCGTCATCACTCCTCGTTGCCTCTCTCTCCACCCAGGAGTCTAAATGGGTACCAGTGTAAAAACTGGGGAAGTTACCAATAATAGACGGAAACAAGGCAAATCAATAAACTGATGTATGCTCCCCGAGGCATACTCTGCGGAGAAACTGAATGGATAACCCCGAAGACATATGCTTCAGGGAAAGGTTTGGAACTGTGGCTCAGACACAGAGAAACGAACATATGGAGGCATGGACGAATTGGTGAATGGATAATCTAAGATGCATTCAAGACAAAAGAACAGACAGATGCATGGATGGACTGATCTAGTTTGTATGAATGTCCACCTTCTCTCTACGATGCATTTAATACATATCAAATAATATATTAGTTTCTCTAAATAAACACACTTAGACTTTGCTTGGCACCATATGAAAAATACATTTAAAAACTATGCTCAAAAGGAACAGAGATATTTTCTGTAATAATCAATACCAAGTTTGGTGATCATATGTGAGTCTTGAAACTATGATCCGGAGAAACATTTTCCATGATATTCAGTCGACCATGAAAAGTAGGTCATCATGACCTACTTTTCATACTGTGCACACCTTCTCCCTAAGATGCATCCACATACCAAGTTTGGTGACCATATATGAATGTCTTGAAACTATGGCCAGGAGAAACATTTTCTGTGATATTCAGTCGACCATGATGCTGACCTACTTTTGATACTCTGCAACCTTTTCCATAAGATGTATCCATATACCAAGTTTGGTGACCATATGTGAAAAAGTCTTGAACTATAGCCCAAACACTTTCTGTGATATTCAATCGGCCATGAAAAGTAGGTCAGCATGACCTACGTTTGACCTACTTTTGATACTCTGCACACCTTCTGCCTACAATGCATCTGCATACAAAGTTTTGTGACCATATGTGAAAGTCTTGAAACTATGTCCCGGACAAACTTATATATGGTGAACGGACGGACGAACGGATGAATGGACAGACGGACGGACGGACAAAGCGGCAACTATATGTTGCCGCAAATTTTTTTTCGGGAGCATAATATAACCAGCCTAGATATGGCGCGAATGGGACCTGGAATCAGGGACTCGATAGACGCCAACCAAACCAATAACTTCTTGGTAATAACGAGCAGAGCTGTGAAACCAGCGACCCCAGGATCGCGGCTCTGGTCGGCAAAATGGCGATCACTGGAAACATAGGGCAGTGTAAAGCTGGGGAAGTGACCAATAATAGACTGAAATAAAACCAGCCTAGATATGGGGACTCGATAGACGCCAATCAAACCAATAATTTCTTGTTGGGCCAGTCATACCTTTCGCCTACACACTCAGTAGAAGACGTCAGGCTATATAATCGTCGTACACACAGTAATTAAAGTTGGTATAAAATCATTCTCATAATTATAATGCTAGTCATTGTTCTACTGACTTTCACGGTGAGGCATAAGTGTATAGCAGAGTTCAATATTAGTTGTATATTACCTATGGTGCAAGGGAAACCAAATATATTTATAACAAGTTTACTGAAAACTGATGCTGCCTATAATGACCACCTTATGGAACCACAGTAAAACCTGTCTTAAGTGACCACCTTATGGAGCCAGAACCAAACCTGTCTTAAGTGACCATCTTATGGGAGACACAGTAAAACCTGTCTTAAGTAACCACCTTATGGAGCCACAGTAAAACCTGTCTTAAGAGACCACCTTATGGAGGCACAGTAAAATATGTCTTAAGTGACCACTGTATGGAACCACAGTAAAACCTGTCTTAGGAGACCACCTTATGGAGCCACAGTAAAACCTGTCTTAAGTGACCACTGTATGGAGCCACAGTAAAACCTGTCTTAACTGACCAGCTTATGGAGCCACAGTAAAACCTGTCTTAAGTGACCACCTTATGGAGCCACCGTAAAACCTGTCTCAAGTGACCACCTCATGGAACCACAGTAAAACCTGTCTTACGTGACCACCTTATGGAGCCACAGTAAAACCTGTCTTAAGAGACCACCTTATGGAGGCACAGTAAGATATGTCTTAAGTGACCACTGTATGGAACCACACTAAAACCTGTCTTAGGAGACCACCTTATGGAGCCACAGTAAAACATGTCTTAAGTGACCACTGTATGGAGCCACAGTAAAACCTGTCTTAAGTGACCACCTTATGGAGCCACAACAAAAACTGTCTTAAGTGACACCCTTATGGAGCCACAACAAAACCTGTCTTAAGTGACCACATTATGGAGCCACAGTAAAACCTGTCTTAAGCAATCACCTTATGGAGCCACAGTAAAACCTGTCTTAAGTGACCACATTATGGAGCCACAGTAAAACCTGTCTTAAGCAATCACTTTATGGAGCCACAGTAAAACCTGTCTTAAGTGACCACATTATGGAGCCACAGTAAAACCTGTCTTAAGCAATCACTTTATGGAGCCACAGTAAAACCTGTCTCAAGTGACCACCTCATGGAACCACTGTAAAACCTGTCTTAAGTGAACACCTTATGGAGCCACAGTAAACCTGTCTTAAGTGACCACCTCATGGAGCCACAGTAAAACCTGTCTTAAGTGACGCCATTATGGAGCCACAGTAAAACCTGTCTTAAGTGACGCCATTGTGGAGCCACAGTAAAACCTGTCTTAAGTGACGCCATTATGGAGCCACAGTAGATTCTAGTCTTAGTACACATAACTTTGCATTAGCCATTTAATGGCCAAATTTGGTCAAGAAAATGTAAATAGATACCTATTGAATGTCAATTTTCAGGCCAAAAATATACAATTTTTTGTAAATTTATCACTGGAATGACTGGCTCGGTTATCGAGCCAGTCATTCCAGTGCTAAATTTTCAAACATTGTATTCTCTTGGCATGTAAATGGACATTTCAGACGACTATAAGAGAGGCCAGTTTTGGCCAGCATGGCCATTAAAGGGTTAAAAATAAAGACCAAATATGATAAATCATTTACAATGTAAGAGATGAATTGAATATTTTGAAACTAATTTCACTGGAAGTTGTTGCTACCTATGCCTGTATGGGTGCCTTGAAATTGAGACAATGGGGTTCAAAGGGTTAGGACAAAATGCCAAAAGATGGTGTTTTTTAAGACCGCTGGTCTTTCTAGAACAGGTGTTCTCTAAGGAATGTGAATATCCAAGACACTAATAGAGACCTGGCAACTGATACCAATATCCAAGACGCTAATAGAGACCTGGCAACTGACACCAATATCCAAGACGCTAATAAAGACCTGGCAACTGACACCAATATCCAAGATGCTAATAGAGACCTGGCAACTGACACCAATATCCAAGACTCTAATAGACATCTGGCAACTGACACCACTATCCACGACGCTAATAGAGACCTGGCAACTGACACCAATATCCAAGACGCTAATAGAGACCTGGCAACTGACACCAATATCCACGACGCTAATAGAGACCTGGCAACTGACACCAATATCCAAGACACTAATAGAGACGTGGCAACTGACACCAATATCCAAGACGCTAATAGAGACCTGGCAACTGACACCAATATCCACGACGCTAATAGAGACCTGGAAACTGACACCAATATCAAATGGACCTTTCCACTGTATCCATCCATCATATGACGTCATAATCAACTACGTGACACATTACAATCAATGACACCATTATGACGTCATGAATGACATAGATAAGTATGTCACAAATGCATAGTTGAAGACGGACTATGCGTTGTTGTACAAATTGTATGTTTTTCCTATTTAATAAATAGTATGTTGAATATTTTGAAACTAATTTGATTGAATGCTGTTGCTGCCATAGGCAGCAACAGCACCCATTCAAATTAGTTGCAAAATATTCAACAGCTTACCTGCATAGTTTTCAGGAAATTGATAGCTAGGGCATTCGGGGATCGATCAATCCCAAAATGGTGAAGTGTGGGTGGAGCTTAGTTAGAGGTGGGCGTGACTTAGCTAGAGCTGGGTGGGGCTTAGCTAGATGTGGGTGGGCTTAGCTAGATGTGGGCAGGCTTAGCTAGATGTGGGCGGGCTTAGCTAGAGGTGGTGGGCTTAGCTAGAAGTGGGCGGGCTTAGCTAGAGGTGGGCATGGCTTGGCTACAGGTGGGTGGGGCTTAGCTAGAGGTGAGCAGGGCGTAGTTAGATGTGGGCAGGGCTTAGCAAGATGTGGACGAGCTTAGCTAGAGGTGAGCAGGGCTTAGCAAGATGTGGGCAGGGCTTAGCAAGATGTGGGCGGGCTTAGCTAGAGGTGGGCGGGGCTTAGCTAAAACTGGAAAGATCCATGATTTCTATCATGGTCCAAAAGAAGCACAAGTGCAGAATTGTGTTCAAATTAGCAAATTTGGTTAAAAAAATCAAAATATGTGCTTATTGAATGTCCATTTGCATGTCAAGAGAGACGATCTTTGAAAATTGCCCACTGGAATGACTGGCTTGTTTATCAAGCCAGGTATTCCAGTTGTAAATTTTCAAAAATAGTCTTCTCTTGGTCTGCAAATGACCATTCCTCCAGACCACTACAAAGGCCGGTGTTGGATGGTTTAATCATTAAAGTGTTAAATTATCATGATGAACCCAAATATATTTGAGCAATAGTGATATTGACCTTTGACCTACTGCTCACAAAACCAATAGGTTCTTTCAATCATACAAAGGAACAAAAAATTCACGAAAATCTGCTAATCCTTGAAATACCAGAGGCTTAATTTCAAGAAATTATATAGTTAAGCTGTTGAATATTTTGAAACTAATTTGACTGGAACATAATATTTGTTCGTCATAAAGAATTTGCCATCTCTTGTCTGTAAGGCGAGGCTATATATTTAGTCAAAGCAGAAAAGTGATAATTCTATTCATATTGGTAGTGACTAAATTGACCATAGAATTCTAACCAATAGACAGTTTCGTAGAAATCTGCCTAATGGTAGTGAATTTTTCCGCTGAATACTAACATTAAATTTCACCATGCCCTTGACCAGCTGATAACAAAATTGATTGTTTCCTTCCTGGTACCACTTTATATGCATCAGTCAATGGATGGATCAATCTCTAGCTAAGCTCCACCAATTTCTAACTAATCTCTACCAATTTCTAGCTAAGCTCCACCAATTCCTAGCTAAGCTCCACCAATTCCTAGCTAAGCTCTACCAATTTATAGCTACACTCCACCAATTTCTAGCTAAGCTCCACCAATTTCTATCTAATCTGCACCAATTTCTAGCTAAGCGCCACCAATTCCTAGCTATGCTCTAGCAATTTCTAGCTAAGCTCCACCAATTTTTAACAAAACCTCACCAATTTCTATCCAAGCTCCACCAATTTCTAGCTAAGATCCACCAATTTATAGCTCATATCCTCCAATTTCAAGGTAAGCTCCACCATTTCTAGCTATGCTCCACCAATTTCTAGCTAAGCTCCACCCATTTCTAGCTAAGATCCACCACTTTCTAGCTAGGCTCCACCAATTTCTAGCTATGATCCACCAATTTCTAGCTTTGATCCACCAATTTTAGCTAAGCTCCACCAATTTCTAGCAAAGCCCACCAATTTCTAGCTAAGCTCCACCAATTTCTAGCTAAGCTCCACCAATTTCTAGCTAAGCTCCACCTAAATTTCTATGTAATTATACACATAAGCTGTTGAATTTTTTTTAACTAATTTAACTGGGGGCTGGTGCTGCCTATGGCAGCAACATCACCCAGTCAAATTGGTTTCAAAATATTTAACAAAATTTGTATTAAGTTGTAAATTCATCCAAGATACACTAGTGACTGATATTGATGACGGAGCCTGCGTCATTTTGATTGGACATCAGCTAACTAGTGCCGTAATTGATTATGATATAATCTATTGGAGTGACAGACTGGATCCCTCCATTAGAACTTAGATAACTCATTACTGTCCCCATAACATTATACACCCACTCATTACTGTCCCCATGTCATCATAACATTATACACCCACTCATTACTGTCCCCATGTCATTATAACATTATACACCCATAGTTCAATGACAACGGCATAAGAAAGGAAATATATACAATAAAGTTTACATTTATTTGTACAAAAATACTTCATATATAAATATATACAAATATACAAAGGAACAAGAGCCCTAACCCTTTACTGGCCAAGCCAGCCAAAAGTGGCCTCTGCAATGGTCTTGAGGAATATCCATTTACAGGCAAAAAGAAGACTAATTTTGAAAGGTTACCACTGGAATGACTGACTCCAAAATTGATCCAGTCATTCCAGTGGTAAATGATCAATGAGAGACTTGGGCTAGTGTGTTGTCGAGTCATTGGAGCATTTTGAAAGACATTAACCTTCTACCTAATTCTTATCCGCCGGACTCCAGGTCGTCATTCAGATGGCTAATTCATGCCATCATACTCGTCGTGGCTAGCTAGACAAAAACAGAGCTTTCTTGGCTTGTCAATGGACATTCATTAAGCAGTCACACCATCATACTCGTCGTGAGTAGCTCGACAAAAACAGAGCTTTCTTGGCCTGTCAATGGACATTCATTAAGCAGTCACACCATCATACTCATCGTGGCTAGCTCGACAAAAACAGAGCTTTCTCGGCTTGTCAATGGACATTCATTAAGCAGTCACACTATCATACTCATCGTGGCTAGCTCGACAAAAACAGAGCTTTCTTGGCTTGTCAATGGACATTCATTAAGCAGTCACACTATCATACTCATCGTGGCTAGCTCAACAAAAACAGAGCTTTCTTGGCCTGTCAATGGACATTCATTAAGCAGTCACACCATCATACTCATCGTGGCTAGCTCAACAAAAACAGAGCTTTCTTGGCCTGTCAATGGACATTCATTAAGCAGTCACACCATCATACTCGTCGTGGCTAGCTCAACAAAAACAGAGCTTTCTTGGCCTGTCAATGGACATTCATTAAGCAGTCACACTATCATACTCATCGTGGCTAGCTCGACAAAAACAGAGCTTTCTTGGCCTGTCAATGGACATTCATTAAGCAGTCACACCATCATACTCATCGTGGCTAGCTCGACAAAAACAGAGCTTTCTTGGCCTGTCAATGGACATTCATTAAGCAGTCACACCATCATACTCATCGTGGCTAGCTCAACAAAAACAGAGCTTTCTTGGCCTGTCAATGGACATTCATTAAGCAGTCACACTATCATACTCATCGTGGCTAGCTCGACAAAAACAGAGCTTTCTTGGCTTGTCAATGGACATTCATTAAGCAGTCACACCATCATACTCATCGTGGCTAGCTCAACAAAAACAGAGCTTTCTTGGCCTGTCAATGGACATTCATTAAGCAGTCACACTATCATACTCATCGTGGCTAGCTCGACAAAACAGAGCTTTCTTGGCCTGTCAATGGACATTCATTAAGCAGTCACACCATCATACTCGTCGTGGCTAGCTCAACAAAAACAGAGCTTTCTTGGCCTGTCAATGGACATTCATTAAGCAGTCACACTATCATACTCATCGTGGCTAGCTCGACAAAAACAGAGCTTTGTTGGCCTGTCAATGGACATTCATTAAGCAGTCACACCATCATACTCATCGTGGCTAGCTCGACAAAAACAGAGCTTTCTTGGCTTGTCAATGGACATTCATTAAGCAGTCACACCATCATACTCATCGTGGCTAGCTCAACAAAAACAGAGCTTTCTTGGCCTGTCAATGGACATTCATTAAGCAGTCACACCATCATACTCATCGTGGCTAGCTCGACAAAAACAGAGCTTTCTTGGCCTGTCAATGGACACTCATTAAGCAGTCACACTATCATACTCATCGTGGCTAGCTAGACAAAAACAGAGCTTTCTTGGCCTGTCAATGGACATTCATTAAGCAGTCACACTATCATACTCGTCGTGAGTAGCTCGACAAAAACAGAGCTGTCTTGGCCTGTCAATGGACATTCATTAAGCAGTCACACCATCATACTCATCGTGGCTAGCTCGACAAAAACAGAGCTTTCTTGGCCTGTCAATGGACATTCATTAAGCAGTCACACCATCATACTCATCGTGGCTAGCTCAACAAAAACAGAGCTTTCTTGGCTTGTCAATGAACACTCATTAAGCAGTCACACTATCATACTCATCGTGGCTAGCTCGACAAAAACAGAGCTTTCTTGGCCTGTCAATGGACATTCATTAAGCAGTCACACTATCATACTCATCATGGCTAGCTCGACAAAAACAGAGCTTTCTTGGCTTGTCAATGGACATTCATTAAGCAGTCACACCATCATACTCATCGTGGCTAGCTCGACAAAAACAGAGCTTTCTTGGCCTGTCAATGGACATTCATTAAGCAGTCACACCATCATACTCATCGTGGCTAGCTCGACAAAAACAGAGCTTTCTTGGCCTGTCAATGGACATTCATTAAGCAGTCACACCATCATACTCATCGTGGCTAGCTAGATAAAAACAGAGCTTTCTTGGCTTGTCAATGGACACTCATTAAGCAGTCACACTATCATACTCGTCGTGAGTAGCTAGACAAAAACAGAGCTTTCTTGGCTTGTCAATGGACACTCATTAAGCAGTCACACTATCATACTCATCGTGGCTAGCTCAACAAAAACAGAGCTTTCTTGGCCTGTCAATGGACATTCATTAAGCAGTCACACCATCATACTCATCGTGGCTAGCTAGATAAAAACAGAGCTTTCTTGGCTTGTCAATGGACACTCATTAAGCAGTCACACTATCATACTCATCGTGGCCAGCTCGACAAAAACAGAGCTTTCTTGGCTTGTCAATGGACACTCATTAAGCAGTCACACTATCATACTCATCGTGGCTAGCTAGATAAAAACAGAGCTTTCTTGGCTTGTCAATGGACACTCATTAAGCAGTCACACTATCATACTCATCGTGGCCAGCTCGACAAAAACAGAGCTTTCTTGGCTTGTCAATGGACACTCATTAAGCAGTCACACTATCATACTCATCGTGGCTAGCTAGATAAAAACAGAGCTTTCTTGGCTTGTCAATGGACATTCATTAAGCAGTCACACTATCATACTCATCGTGGATAGCTAGACAAAAACAGAGCTTTCTTGGCCTGTCAATGGACACTCATTAAGCAGTCACACTATCATACTCATCGTGGCTGGCTAGATAAAAACAGAGCTTTCTTGGCTTGTCAATGGACACTCATTAAGCAGTCACACTATCATACTCATCGTGGCCAGCTCGACAAAAACAGAGCTTTCTTGGCCTGTCAATGGACATTCATTAAGCAGTCACACTATCATACTCGTCGTGGCTAGCTCAACAAAAACAGAGCTTTCTTGGCTTGTCAATGGACATTCATTAAGCAGTCACACTATCATACTCATCGTGGATAGCTAGACAAAAACAGAGCTTTCTTGGCCTGTCAATGGACACTCATTAAGCAGTCACACTATCATACTCATCGTGGCTAGCTAGATAAAAACAGAGCTTTCTTGGCTTGTCAATGGACACTCATTAAGCAGTCACACTATCATACTCATCGTGGCCAGCTCGACAAAAACAGAGCTTTGTTGGCCTGTCAATGGACATTCATTAAGCAGTCACACTATCATACTCGTCGTGGCTAGCTCAACAAAAACAGAGCTTTCTTGGCTTGTCAATGGACATTCATTAAGCAGTCACACTATCATACTCATCGAGGATAGCTAGACAAAAACAGAGCTTTCTTGGCCTGTCAATGGACACTCATTAAGCAGTCACACTATCATACTCATCGTGGCTAGCTAGATAAAAACAGAGCTTTCTTGGCTTGTCAATGGACACTCATTAAGCAGTCACACTATCATACTCATCGTGGCTAGCTAGATAAAAACAGAGCTTTCTTGGCCTGTCAATGGACACTCATTAAGCAGTCACACTATCATACTCATCGTGGCTAGCTCGACAAAAACAGAGCTTTCTTGGCCCGTCAATGGACATTCATTAAGCAGTCACACCATCATACTCATCGTGGCTAGCTCAACAAAAACAGAGCTTTCTTGGCCCGTCAATGGACATTCATTAAGCAGTCACACCATCATACTCATCGTGGCTAGCTCGACAAAAACAGAGCTTTCTTGGCCCGTCAATGGACATTCATTAAGCAGTCACACTATCATACTCATCGTGGCTAGCTCGACAAAAACAGAGCTTTCTTGGCCCGTCAATGGACATTCATTAAGCAGTCACACCATCATACTCATCGTGGCTAGCTCAACAAAAACAGAGCTTTCTTGGCCCGTCAATGGACATTCATTAAGCAGTCACACCATCATACTCATCGTGGCTAGCTCGACAAAAACAGAGCTTTCTTGGCCCGTCAATGGACATTCATTAAGCAGTCACACCATCATACTCATCGTGGCTAGCTCAACAAAAACAGAGCTTTCTTGGCCCGTCAATGGACATTCATTAAGCAGTCACACCATCATACTCATCGTGGCTAGCTCGACAAAAACAGAGCTTTCTTGGCCCGTCAATGGACATTCATTAAGCAGTCACACTATCATACTCATCGTGGCTAGCTCGACAAAAACAGAGCTTTCTTGGCCCGTCAATGGACATTCATTAAGCAGTCACACCATCATACTCATCGTGGCTAGCTCAACAAAAACAGAGCTTTCTTGGCCCGTCAATGGACATTCATTAAGCAGTCACACCATCATACTCATCGTGGCTAGCTCGACAAAAACAGAGCTTTCTTGGCCCGTCAATGGACATTCATTAAGCAGTCACACCATCATACTCATCGTGGCTAGCTCAACAAAAACAGAGCTTTCTTGGCCCGTCAATGGACACTCATTAAGCAGTCACACCATCATACTCATCGTGGCTAGCTCGACAAAAACAGAGCTTTCTTGGCCCGTCAATGGACATTCATTAAGCAGTCACACCATCATACTCATCGTGGATAGCTAGACAAAAACAGAGCTTTCTTGGCCTGTCAATGGACATTCATTAAGCAGAAGTTACAATCTCCCTAACCATTAACTCTCTAACCCTCGAATTTGTTAAAAAAAGTTTCAATTTCATCATAGAAACTGTTCATTTGCAGACAAAGAGAAGACTATTTTTGAAAATCTTTCACTGTAATGACTGGCTCGGTTATCGAGCCAGTCATTCCAGCAATACATTTTCAAAAATAGTCTGTCTGCAAATGGACAGTTTCCAAAACAACTGCAGAAGACGTTTTTAGCTAATTTGAGTGTTAAATGGTTAAATGGTGAAACGGATGTGGTTTGGTATAATTTCACAATAAACATGATAACATACTCAACTACATCACATGTAGAATGACGCCACAATTTAAATCTCAGTTTTCAAGGTCAAAACAACAATACAGCTGCAAGCTATTGAATATTTTCATAATATATCTTCTCGTGAAATTTAAGCTTAAAGATATTAATTAGGGTATTTCTTACGCTTAGATAATTGCTAATATTTGGTCTGCAATGAGACATATTTATTGTCAACATCTACTATGAAATTAATAAAAACCCAATAATTTATAACAATTGTAAAATACTATAACAAGTCATTTATAAAATTTGCATTTATAAAATCATCCAGTATAAAACCCATTTAAATTTTCATATAAACCTATCACTTTCACTGATGAATTCCCCATATCTCATTTTCAACGCTAAGTCGCTAACATACAGGAAAACTGTTAAAATATTTAACTGCCTAAGGCAGCAATGGCTTTCAGTCAAATTATTTTCAAAATATTCAACAGAATAAGTTTTATATCGTAAAGAATATACTTTTTCAAACTAATGCTGCAATTTTAAGGAATTATTTTCAACATTCTTTCCAACTAACAATTTTTTGCATCCAAATCCTTACCACTCGGAATTCATTAGAATTTTCTGTCACTCTTTTTGTTCTCTGTAACTTTGTTAACTAACCCTTTAATGGTCAAGCCGCTCAAAATGGCTTTGTAACGGTCAATCATTTAACGAGCCAGCCATTCCAGTGGTAAAGTTTCAAAAATACTCTTCCCTTGGCCTGCAAATGGACACTTTCTGAGAAAATGTTTTGAATTTTTTTTCTCAATCTTCACAATTAACCCGATGAAAATATTAATACTGAAATAGCTTAAAACTTATGAGCTTGAAAATGTGCATTATTTTAATTTTATTTCTCATTCCTGATCTTGTGCTTTGAGCGGGAATATTCACAAAATAAAACATTAAATTGGTCAGGCCTAATTTAGTATAAATCAATATCGCTGATTGAATAAAGTTAAAATGAACACTCAGATCAACCTACCAGATAGAACTCCTTGCAGTTGAAGATGATTATCTTGAATACTTTGAAACCAATTTGACCTTTCTACTGTATACATCCACTGTATGATGCCATAATCAACTACGTGACATGTAGAATGACATCACAATCAATGATGTCATTATGACATCATGAATGACGTAGATAAGTATGTCATGAACGCATAATTGAAGATAGACTATTTGTTGTCGTACGAATTGTATGTCATTACTATTCAATAAATATCCTGTTGAATATTTTGAAACTAATTTGACTGGGCAGTCACATTAGATACAAAATATTCAACAACTTACCTGTATAGTTTTCAGGAAATTGATAGTCAGGGCATTCGGGATCGATCAATCCCAACACGGTGAAGTGTGGGTGGAGCTTAGGTAGAGGTGGGCGTGGCATAGCTAAAACTGGAAAGGGATATTGCTTTCAGATTACTCATTCTTGTAGAGATAGAACAATGCTACAATGAGTAGAGTGACACAAATTGTTTTGATTGCCAGCTGTCTTGTATATTTGCTTTTAAATTGGTGTCCTGGGATTTCATGTTGGAAATGTTTAATTTTTTATATTTAAAATGAAATGAAATTGTTAAATGATTTGAGCTGAATTTGAATCTAGTATAGGTTAGAGTGTGCTAGGCTTGAACAATCATTACTTTGACTGATTGCGATCGATTATTTAAGAATGAGAATAATAATAATCGTGATTACTCGATTAAATCGACTGGTTACAAATTACACCGATATAACAACAAAGGCATATCAATGACGAAAGCTGCAATGGTGTTTAGAAATGTCCATTTGCAGGCCAAGAGAACACGCTTTTTGAAAATGTATCATTGGAATGCCTGGCTTGAGTGTTGAGCCAGGCATTCTAATGATACATTTTCAAAAATAGTCTTCTCTTGGCCAGCAAATGGACATCTATTCACTGAGCAAAATCTAAATAAAACTGTAGATTTTGAAATATTTTATGCAGTGGACTTATTCACGATTATTTGATTATTTACACACTTAGAATGAAACAAAATACAGAAATGTATAACCATCATATGTGAATGATCTTAAACATCTACGATACTTTGAATAATTTCTATCATTATTGAATGAAATTCATGCGTCTTTCTGTGACACATGCACACACACGCACACTCGCATACACACACACACACACACACACACACACACACACACACACACACACACACACACACTCGCATGCACAGACACATGCATGCACAGACACATGCACGCACACATGGCATGCACGCATATAGACAAACATGCAATACACACACAGACATGTGCATGCAGAAAGCCATGTGCATGCAGACACATGCATGCATGCAGAGACAGATGCGGGCATGCACAAACAGATGCGGGTATGCACAAACAGACGCGTACGTGCACAGACACACACAGTCAGACATGGGCATGCACAGACACATGCGGGCATGCACATAGACACACACGGGAACACAGACACATGCGGGTATGCACAGTCAGACGCGGGCACGCCCAGACACATGTGGGCACACGCACAGACACATGTGTTCACGCACAGACAGATGTGTGCATGCACAGACGCACACACAAACGTGTGCTTGCACAGAGACGCACACACAAACATATGCTTGCACACACACACACACACACACACGCACGCACGCACGCACTGTTAAATGTAAAACAATAACCTCTAAAATGGATACACCAGTTAAGCCTTTAATTTAAATTTGTTCAAGAAAATTGTTATTTTCTCAGTAATGGCCAAAACTTGCAGCCCTAGAGAAAACAATTTTTGAAAATTTACCACTAGAATGACTGTCTCGATAACTGAGCCAGTCATTCTAGTGATAAATTTAAAAAAATTATATTCTCTTGGCCTGTAAATGGACAATCAACAGGCAGATATTTAAATTTTCTTCAACAATTTTGATAATTAAAGTTAAAGTTCATACTCTCGACTTGATGCAGCTGATCCGTTTAATCTGAGCTCCCCTAATGTCCCCGCTCTACTGCTTTGAAGCGTCGTACTCGAGAGTGATTCATTCTTCAGTGTTTTTTTATGTGTACAGTACATGATAATGACAGTGAGAACGATGATGATGAGGAGGACGAGGGCTGCAATAAGGCAGTAGGTGGCAATCTTGAACTCATTCTCTGGGTCTGCAAGTGTTGGTGCCGTCTCAGCTGAAGAAGGAATGTAGACATGTGAGCGAAGGTTTTAACCCTTTAATGGTCAAGCCGGCCAAAAATGGCTACTGCAGTGGTCTTGAAGAATGTCCATTTGCAGGATACGGTAAGACCATTTTCGAAAATTAATTCACCATTATCGAGCCAGTCATTCTAGTAGTACATTTTTTCAAATATTCTCTTGATCTGCAAATGGAGTTTGCAAGAACAAGTTGCAGAGGTTGTTTGGTCCGGTTTGACCATTACAGGATTACGAGTCATTTTATAAATTTTTTACGATAACGTATTTGTGTGTGAAACTTGTCTACGGTCAATAAAACTTGTCTTTGAATTCTGTTATCTTGATCACGAAACACTGCTTTTTATAGTTCTCCATGTCTAGCCAAACTTCGTGCATTTTGCAACAATTTAAACACTTTGAATCTTGAATTTCTAGAATCACAATTTTAACCCTTTAATTGCTTCAGCACTGGTCTTGTCAAATATCCAGTTACAGACCAAGAGAAGCCTATCTTTGAAAATTTATGACTAGAATGACTGGCTCGATAACACAGCCAGTTATGCCAGTAGTATCTTTTCAAAAATAGCCTTCTCTTGGTCTGCAAATAGACATTTTCTATGAGAAAATTGAATTTTATTGAACAAATTCGAGGAATAGAATGCTACGGTAACTACACAGATAAGCTGTTGAATATTTTGAAATTGATTTGACTGGGAACTGTTGCCCGAATATTTATTAAATAATAAATTGTAAATTCAACAAAGAGATACAATTCAGAGGTCGAACATTTGACCCGTTTGTGACCTGATTGTGATGTCAGCTAACATGTGACATATTTTCATCATGATGTCAGATACTTGAGTGATAGATAGGATCATATGATTGTGACATCAACTAACATGTGACGTATTGTCATCATGATGTCAGATACTTGAGTGATAGATAGGATCATATGATTGTGACATCAACTAACATGTGACGTATTATCATCATGATGTCAGATACTTGAGTGATAGATATGATCATATGATTGTGACATCAACTAACATGTGACGTATTGTCATCATGACATCAGATACTTGAGTGATAGATAGGATCATATGATTGTGACATCAACAACTAACATGTGACGAATTGTCATCATGACGTCAGATACTTGAGTGATAGATAGGATCATATGATTGTGACGTCAACTAACATGTGACGTATTATCATCATGACGTCAGATGCTTGAGTAACAGATAGGATCTCTCCATTAAAATGCTTCAGAATGAGTAATTATGTGTCCATCACTGCTATATTATTGTGGATGAAAATTTACAATCAATCATTATTTAGAATTGCTCCTACCTGCTGTTTGTGAGTGACGAAGTCCCATTTTCCGCGTAATATATTCCCGCCAAAAGCCATAATACTGCTGCCTATAACTATCGATCATGTGACTTCGTGTCCCATTTGCAATGACCAGCATAGAGTTACGTTCCTTGTCTTTATCGACGTTGAACGTCCGCCACGTGACATTCGCAAATTCTTGATCCTTGTAGTATGAGTAGGAGGTAGGATCACTGAAGAGATATTTACATCAAGGTTAACCATTTAATGTCTAAATTTGGTCAAGAAAGTATAAATATCACCTTATTGAATGTCAATTTGTAGGCCAAGAGAAGAGTATTTTTTTAATTTACCACTGGGCTGGCTGGCTCGGTTAGCAGTCATTTCAGTGGTTAATTTTTAAAAATACTCTTCTCTTGGCGTATAAATGGGCATTCCTCAAGACCACTGCAGAGGCTGCTTTTGGCTTCATCAAGAAAGGGTTAAGACTTTCAGACATATGAAATAGATAATACTTATAATCTTGGGGAAAAAACTGAAGGCAAACTGTCTCAAAACTGTGAAAGTTAATTCTGTAACTTGGAATAAATAATGCCATATAAACATTCTTAACCCTTTACTTGCCAAGCTGGCTAAAACCGGTTTGAATCTTTGAGAAACTTTACCACTGGACTGACAGGCTCCATAACCGAGCCAATCGTTTCGGTGATACATTTTTGAAAAACAGTCTTCTCATGGCCTGCAGATGGACATTTTCTACACAAAATAGCAACTTTCTTTAGCACTCTTAACCATTAAGCATTTCACAGCCAAGACCCAGTATCTCAATCTCAGGACAAACAAACAGGAAAACTGCTGAATATTATGAAATTAATACGACTGGAAGCCATTACTGCATAACAGTCATATTAATTCCAAAATATTAGACAGAATATGCCAGATATTATTATATCGTATTTGAATTCCAGAAGAGGTGGTCTTTTTGATAGGTTTGAATGCCTTTAGATGCACGTGCAGAGCCCACCACACATGCGCACAGAGCCCACCACACACGCACGCAGAGCCCACCACACATGCGCACAGAGCCCATCACACATGCGCACAGAGCTCACCACACACGCGCACAGAGCCCACCACACATGCGCACAGAGCCCACCACACACGCACACAGAGCCCACCACACACATGCAGAGCCCACCTCACACATGCACAGAGCCCACCACACACACGCACAGAGCCCACAACACACGGGCAGAGCCCACTACACACGCGCGCAGAGCCCACCACACACACGCACAGAGCCCACCTCACACGTGCACAGAGCCCACCACACATGCACAGAGCCCACCACACACGCGCACAGAGCCCACCACACACACACACACAGAGCCCACCACACACACACACACAGAGCCCACCACACATGCGCAGACAGCCAAACACACATGTTCACAGACACATGAAGTCACATACCCGTGTGTGTCATTGTCACTGAATGTGTAACTCTGTGACATGATGTCACTTACCTGTGTGTCTCATTGTCACTGAATGTGTAACTCTGTGACATAATGTCACTTAAACGTGTGTCTCCTTGTGACCGAATGTGTAACTGTGTGACATGATGTCACTTACCTGTGTGTCTCATTGTCACCGAATGTGTAACTCTGTCACATGATGTCACTTATCCGTGTGTCTCATTCTCACTGAATGTGTATCTCTGTGACATGATGTCACTTATCCGTGTGTCTCATTCTCACTGAATGTGTAACTCTGTCACATGATGTCAATTACCTGTGTGTGTCATTGTCACTGAATGTGTATCTCTGTGACATGATGTCACTTACCCGTGTGTCTCATTCTCACTGAATGTGTATCTCTGTGACATGACGTCACTTTCCTGTGTGTCTCACTGTCACTGAATGTGTAACTCTGTGACATGATGTCACTTACCTGTGTGTCTCATTGTCACCGAATGTGCAACTCTGTGACATGATGTCACTTACCCATGTGTGTCTGTCACTGAATGTGTAACTCTGTCACATGATGTAACTTACCCGTGTGTCTCATTATCACCGAATGTGCAACTCTGTGACATGATGTCACTTACCCGTGTGTGTCATTGTCACTGAATGTGTAACTCTGTCACATGATGTAACTTACCCGTGTGTCTCATTCTCACTGAATGTGTATCTCTGTGACATGATGTCACTTGCCTGTGTGTCTCATTGTCACTGAAGGTGTAACTCTGTGACATGATGTCACTTACCCATGTCACTTACCCATGTGTCTCATTGTCACTGAATGTGTATCTCTGTGACATGATGTCACTTACCCATGTGTGTCATTGTCACTGAATGTGTAACTCTGTCACATGATGTCACTTACCCATGTGTCTCATTCTCACTGAATGTGTATCTCTGTGACATGATGTCACTTGCCTGTGTGTCTCATTGTCACTGAAGGTGTAACTCTGTGACATGATGTCACTTACCCATGTCACTTACCCATGTGTCTCATTGTCACTGAATGTGTAACTCTGTGACATGATGTCACTTACCTGTGTGTCGCATTGTCACTGAATGTGTAACTCTGTCACATGATGTCACTTACCCGTGTGTCTCATTGTCACTGGATGTGTAACTCTGTCACATGATGTCACTTACCCATGTGTCTCATTGTCACCGAATGTGTAACTCTGTGACATGTTGTCACTTACCCGTGTGTCTCATTGTCACTGAATGTGTAACTCTGTGACATGATGTCACTTACCCGTGTGTCTCATTGTCACTGAATGTGTAACTCTGTCACATGATGTCACTTACCCATGTCTCTCATTCTCACTGAATGTGTAACTCTGTCACATGACGTCACTTACCCATGTGTGTCATTGTCACTGAATGTGTAACTCTGTCACATTATGTCACTTACCCGCGTATCACATTGTCACTGAATATGTAACTCTGTCACATGATGTAACTTACCCGTGTGTCTCATTGTCATTGAATGTGTATCTCTGTGACATGATGTCACTTACCCATGTGTGTCATTGTCACTGAATGTGTAACTCTGTCACATGATGTCACTTACCCATGTGTCTCACTGTCACTGAATGTGTAACTCTGTGACATGATGTCACTTACCTGTGTGTCTCATTGTCACTGAATGTGTAACTCTGTCACATGATGTCACTTACCCGTGTGTCTCATTGTCACTGAATGTGTACCTCTGTCACATGATGTCACTTACCCATGTGTCTCATTGTCACCGAATGTGTAACTCTGTGACATGTTGTCACTTACCCGTGTGTCTCATTGTCACTGAATGTGTAACTATGTGACATGATGTCACTTACCCGTGTGTCTCATTGTCACTGAATGTGTAACTCTGTCACATGATGTCACTTACCCGTGTCTCATTGTCACTTAATGTGTATGTCTGTGACATGATGTCACTTACCCATGTGTCTCATTGTCATCGAATGTGTAACTCTGTCACATGATGTCACTTACCAGTGTCTCATTGTCACTGAATGTGTAACTCTGTGACATGATGTCACATACCTGTGTGTCTCATTGTCGCCGAATGTGTAACTCTGTCACATGATGTCACTTACCCGTGTGTCTCATTGTCACTGAATGTGTAACTCTGTGACATGATGTCACTTACCCGTGTGTGTCATTGTCACTGAATGTGTAACTCTGTCACATGATGTCACTTACCCGTGTGTAGCAAAGCTAGTCACGATACTCATCATAAAGTTACTTGTCTCATTGTCACCGAATGTGTAACTCTGCCGTGGTGTCACACCAAAGAGTTTCTGATAAGTTTCGTTGAAATATGGAAAGCCAAACACGTACTGCAGGTCCTGGCCATGAGCGATACCTGAAAGAAATGTAAGTAGTGACATTAACGGACAAGCGGCCAAAAAAGCCTCTGCAAATGTCTTAAGGAATGTTCATTTGCAGGTCAAGCGAAGAATATTTTTGAACTTTATCACTGGAATTCCTGGTCCACTGACCGAGCCAGTCTTTCCAGTGCTTTTGGCCTGCAAAATGAACATAAATTTACTACACATTTAAGGCATGTTGGGCCATTGGGGCCATCTTGAAGTTTAACATTTACCTAATTGTCAGATCAGATGACTTTTCAGAATTTCTGTTCACTAAGTGGAGCCATTCATCACTTCGTGTAGAGCCCAACAAAAACTGTACATTTTCTTTGACAGACCTTGATCATTAACCCTTTAACACACAAATTAGTTTCAATTTGCTCATATGACATATAAAACGTCCATTTGCAGCCCAAGAAGATTATATTTTAACGATTTATCACTTGAATGACTGACTCGCTGACCGACCCAGACATTCTAGTACTAAATTTTCAAAAATAGTCTTCTCAAGACCACTGTAGAAAGCATTTTTGGACGATCTGAGTGTTAAAGGGTTAAACATGCCACAGTGCCTGGTGCTAGCCAGACTGTAAGACCATGTGATTAGGTTATAAACATGCCACAGTGCCTGGTGCTAGCCAGATTGTAAGACCGTGTGATTAGGCTATAACCATGCCACAGTGGCTGCTACTAGCCAGATTGTAAGACCGTGTGATTAGGCTATAAACATGCCACAGTGCCTGGCGCTAGCCAGATTGTAAGACCGTGAGATTAGGTTATAAACATGCCACAGTGCCTGGTGCCAGCCAGATTGTAAGACCGTGTGATTAGGCTATAACCATGCCACAGTGCCTAGTGCTGGCCAGATTGTAAGACTGTGTGATTAGGCTATAAACATGCCACAGTGCCTGGTGCTAGCCAGATTGTAAGACTGTGTGATTAGGCTATAAACATGCCACAGTGCCTGGTGCTAGCCAGATTGTAAGACCGTGTGATTAGGTTATAAACATGCCATAGGGCCTGGTGCTAGCCAGATTGTAAGACCGTGAGATTAGGTTATAAATATGCCACAGTGCCTGGTGCTAGCCAGATTGTAAGACCATGCGATTAGGTTATAAACATGTCACAGTGCCTGGTGCTAGCCAGATTGTAAGACCGTGTGATTAGGCTATAACCATGCCACAGTGGCTGCTACTAGCCAGATTGTAAGACCGTGTGATTAGGTTATAAACATGACACAGTGCCTGGTGCTAGCCAGATTGTAAGACCGTGTGATTAGGTTATAAACATGCCACAGTGGCTGCTACTAGCCAGATTGTAAGACCATGTGATTAGGTTATAAACATGTCACAGTGCCTGGTGCTAGCCAGATTGTAAGACCGTGTGTTAATGTTATAAACATGCCACAGCGCCTGGTGCTAGCCAGATTGTAAGACCGTGTGATTAGGTTATAAACATGTCACAGTGCCTGGTGCTAGCCAGATTGTAAGACCGTGTGTTAATGTTATAAACATGCCACAGCGCCTGGTGCTAGCCAGATTGTAAGACCGTGAGATTAGGCTATAAATATGCCACAGTGCCTGGTGCTAGCCAGATTGTAAGACCATGTGATTAGGCTATAAACATGCCACAGTGCCTGGTGCTAGCCAGATTGTAAGACCATGTGATTAGGCTATAAACATGCCACAGTGCCTGGTGCTAGCCAGATTGTAAGACCGTGAGATTAGGCTATAAATATGCCACAGTGCCTGGTGCTAGCCAGATTGTAAGACCGTGTGTTAATGTTATAAACATGTCACAGTGCCTGCTACTAGCCAGATTGTAAGACCGTGTGATTAGGCTATAAATATGCCACAGTGCCTGGTGCCAGCCAGATTGTAAGACCATGTGATTAGGCTATAAACATGCCACAGTGCCTGGTGCCAGCCAGATTGTAAGACCATGCGATTAGGTTATAAACATGTCACAGTGCCTGGTGCTAGCCAGATTGTAAGACCGTGTGATTAGGCTATAAATATGCCACAGTGCCTGGTGCTAGCCAGATTGTAAGACCATGTGATTAGGCTATAAACATGTCACAGTGCCTGGTGCTAGCCAGATTGTAAGACCGTGTGATTAGGCTATAAACATGCCACAGTGCCTGGTGCCAGCCAGATTGTAAGACCATGCGATTAGGTTATAAACATGTCACAGTGCCTGGTGCTAGCCAGATTGTAAGACCGTGTGATTAGGCTATAAATATGCCACAGTGCCTGGTGCTAGCCAGATTGTAAGACCGTGTGATTAGGCTATAAATATGCCACAGTGCCTGGTGCCAGCCAGATTGTAAGACCATGTGATTAGGCTATAAACATGCCACAGTGCCTGGTGCCAGCCAGATTGTAAGACCATGCGATTAGGTTATAAACATGTCACAGTGCCTGGTGCTAGCCAGATTGTAAGACCATGCGATTAGGTTATAAACATGACACAGTGCCTGGTGCTAGCCAGATTGTAAGACTGTGTTAATGTTATAAACATGCCAGAGTGGGTGGTGCTAGCCAGATTGTAAGACCGTGTGTTTAGGCTATAAACATGCCACAGTGTCTGGTGCTAGCCAGATTGTAAGACCATGTGATTAGGTTATAAACATGCCATAGGGCCTGGCGCTAGCCATAGTGTAAGACCATGTGAGTAGGTTATAAACACGCCACGGAGCCTGGTGCTAGCCAGATTGTAAGACCATGTGATTAGGTTTTAAACATGCTACAGTGCCTGGTGCTAGCCAGATTGTAAGACCGTGCAATTTGGTTATGAACATGGCACAGTGCCTGGTGCTAGCCAGATGTTAAGACCATGTGATTAGGCTATAACCATGCCACAGTGGCTGCTACTAGCCAGATTGTAAGACCGTGTGATTAGGTTATAAACATGACACAGTGCCTGGTGCTAGCCAGATTGTAAGACTGTGTGATTATATTATAAACATGCCACAGTGCTGGTGATAGCCAGATTGTAAGACCATGTGATTAGGTTATAAACATGCCAAAGTGCCTGGTGCTAGCTAGATTTTAAGACCATGTGATTAGGTTATAAACATGCCAAAGTGCCTGGTGCTAGCCAGATTGTAAGACCATGTGATTATATTATAAACATGCCACAGTGCTGGTGATAGCCAGATTGTAAGACCATGTGATTATATTATAAACATGCCACAGTGCTGGTGCTAGCCAGATTTTAAGACTGTGCGATTAGGTTATAAACATGTTGCTATATTTTATAAATTTACGTCACACATCCAGAAAAGTCCAAAATAACGATTTTTTGTTTGTCATCATTTATGTGCCGCATTGGTCAGAACTCTTAGCAAGTGATGTGTCACAATGACAAATGCGAACAGAGCAAAATAGTGCATTCAAATGGGTTTCAGGGATCGACTTTATTGGAAAATTGGTCAAAATATCAGTTTATATGATAAATAGAATTTCAAACTCGGGCCCATTTCATACCATTATTATCAACCTCGCTAAATCTCGTGCAATGTGACAGTGATATGAAATGGGAGCTTGTTCCAGATCCTCTATATCTGTCATATATTTCAAATGTTTAACATGTATGCCTCCAATGGCCTCCATTCACGTACCTCTCCATGAAGGCATATAATCATTGTATGACTTGTAGTTAAATATGTAACCAAATGTTCCAGTCAAGTTCTTAATGGAGTTATGTTGTAAGACTTCATTCAGGCTGGTACCAAACATGTAGTCGGACATCATCTACAACAAATAACACATAACATGTACAGGAAAGGTGGACTAGTACTACCACCCCCCAAACCCCACCCCAATGCTACATCAAATGACCCTATGCACTAGAGGGATCCAATCTGTTACTCATATATATGACCCTTCCAGTTTATACATCTATCATATGATGTCATAATCAACTACTTGACATGTAGGATGATGTCATCATCAATGACGTAGACGATTTTAGCTATGCCCTGCCCATCTCTAGCTAAGCTCCACCCACACCACGCTCGTGTTGGGATCGATCGATCTCTGAACACCCTGACTATTAATTTCCAAAAAACTACACAGGTAAGCTGTTGAATAATTTGGAACTAATTTGACTGGGTGCTGTTGCTGCCTAAAAATATTCAACAGCGTGTTTATTAAATAGCAAAGAATTACAAATACATACAATTCATACAACATGTCGGACTCTTTGAGATTTGGTGACGGTCTATAAGGAACCCCTTATGACGTAATGATTGTGACGTCATCATACATGCGCTGAGCTGATTATGACGTCATACGAAGTCATATGATAGATGGATACTCTGGAAAGGTGAATTGTTGATAGACTAAGCGTTGTTGTATGAATTGTATTACTATTTAACAAAGATGCAATTGAATACTGTGATAGCAATTTGACTGGGCCCCACCCAGTCACAGTAAAATTAGTTTCAAAATATTCAACAGCTTACCTGTAGAGTTTTCTGGAAATTGATAGTCAGGGAGTTCAGGGATCGATCGATTCCAACTCGATTGAGGTGTGGGTAGAGCTTAGCTAGAAATGGGCGGGGCATAGCTAAAACTGGCAAGGTTCAATACGTGCTCATATGTAAGTTAAGATCACAATGGACCTTTCCGATTTTAGCTATGCCCCGCCCATCTCTAGCTAAGCTCCACCTACACCTCGCTCGTGTTGGGATTGATTGATATCTGAACGCCCTGACTATCAATTTCCAAAATAACTACACGGGTAAGCTGTTGAATATTTTGAAACTAATTTGACTGGGTTAGGCAGCAACAGCGCCCAGTCAAATTAGTTTCAAAATATTCAACAGCATCTTCATTAAATAGTAAAGAATTACAAAGACATACAATTCATACAACGTGTCGGACCATTTGAGATTTGATCACGGTCTATATGGAACCCTTTGTGACATAATGATTGTGACGTTATCATACACATGCTGAGCTGATTATGAAGTCATACCAGGTCAGATGATGGATGGATACACAGGAAAGGTGAATTATAATGGTGTATTATAATTCTATCAGGAAGTTCAAGGAGTCTGTCAAGTGTACAAAGTGTTTGTCTTTGATAAGTGTACAATTTGAAAAAAACATTTAGGCAGCCACAGCAACTAGTCAAATTAGTTTCAAAATATTAAATAGCTTAACTGTATAGTTACCTTAAAATTAGCATTCTGGAAGCTCAGTATTCAAAGTATATAAATCGATTCAAACATACACAGAGTGGGTGGAGCATAGCTACAAAGGGACTTAGCTAGTAATGGTTCCCTCTATTCAGTGGTGTCGGAATTAAATTTTGGTTGCGGGGGGGGGGGGGGGGGGGGACACATTGGGGTGGGCCCTGTATGGGGTGTTCCCCTCCTATGAATGGGGGGGGGTTCTTCTGGAAATTTTTGAAATCTTGATGCTCTCAGATGGCTTCTTTTACATTTCTGGAGGTGAATACGAACTAAATAACATGGATATATCATTTTGTAGACCAATAGAAGACTATTTTTGAGGATTTACAACTGAAATGACTCACTGTTACTGAGTAAAACAAAATATTGGTGTAGGGAGCATAGGCACACCCCACAATGCCTTTCCCTTGTGAGAAGTCTGGCATACAAAACATTGGAACACGTAATAGTTAGAACAACATTTTAAAACATTTTTCAATTAAGGTGATTTTCCTCTAGTGATAAAGAAGCTCATTTTAGCCAACTCAATTAGTGGACTCTTTTCATATTAGGCATGGGATGCACAGCCCAAATCAACTATGAAATATACTGGCTCAAAAGCTTACATCAGTCAACATTTGCCTCTTGAAATCCATGTCCCGAGGAGCTGGCCAATACGTGTACTGGAATTTCATTGCTTCAATCGACTCTACAACGTTCGATGCACCGCGATCCTTCAGAAACTCCCGAATAATATTTTCAAACTGTGTATTTGTGATGCCTTGAGGAAGGGTGGGCAAATTAGCTGTGGATGATGATAATAATAATAATAATAATAATAATAATAATAATAATAAAATCCTTATCCTATGTGCAAGCTGTACATAACGGCTCTTGTATGATAGGATATTTCAATGAAGGGCAGAGTAAAGCAGGACTGGGTTTAGTGTGATGAGACAGGGCACAAATATAGCATAGAAAATTATGATAGCTTGTTAGGGCAGAGTGGTGACAGAGCAGACACTACATTATGATAGCTTGTTAGAGCAGAGTGGTGACAGAGCAGACACTACATTATGATAGCTTGTTAGGGCAGAGTGGTGACAGAGCAGACACTACATTATGATAGCTTGTTAGGGCAGAGTGGTGACAGAGCAGACACTACATTATGATAGCTTGTTAGGGCAGAGTGGTGACAGAGCAGACACTACATTATGATAGCTTGTTAGGGCAGAGTGGTGACAGAGCAGACACTACATTATGATAGCTTGTTAGGGCAGAGTGGTGACAGAGCAGACACTACATTATGATAGCTTGTTAGGGCAGAGTGGTGACAGAGCAGACACTACATTATGATAGCTTGTTAGGGCAGAGTGGTGACAGAGCAGACACTACATTATGAAAGCTTGTTAGGGCAGAGTGGTGACAGAGCAGACACTACATTATGATAGCTTGTTAGGGCAGAGTGGTGACAGAGCAGACACTACATTATGATAGCTTGTTAGGGCAGAGTGGTGACAGAGCAGACACTACATTATGATAGCTTGTTAGGGCAGAGTGGTGACAGCAGACACCACATTATGCTCAAATAGATTCGATAGGCAGGGCCGGGAAAACAGGTCATTAGAGAGGCCAGTGTAAGCAGGCAATGGTAAGGCATAGTGCTCACTATGGCAACATTATGTATGGTACGGTTGGGTATGGCAGAGTATGGTATGGCAATATGGGCCAGAAATTATATATAAAGCCCAATATATGCAGTCAGTCAGTCAGTCAGTTGCCCACACACCCACCCACCCACCAACCCACTCACTCTGCCACCCACACACTCAGACACTCACTCACACACACACACACACACACACACACACACACACAGACTCACTCACTCACTCACTCACGCACGCACGCACGCACGCACGCACGCACGCACGCACGCACGCACGCACACACACACACACACACTCACCAACCCACCCACCCTCACTCATCCATGCATGCACTCCCTCGCTTACTCACCCACCCACCCACCCACTCAACCTATCCAATACTCACTCACTCACTCGCATTCTTACTCACTCCTCAACCCACTTACTCAGTCACCCACTCACTGATCCACTCACTTAGCCACCCACTCACTCAGACACTTATGCACTCACCCACTCATTCACTCATCGACCCACCCACCCACCCACTCTCACTCACTCTCTCACATGCACACACACCCTATCAGATCAATAATAACTGTGTATTCACTACTATTGTGCTAATGCCAGTAATGACAGGACAATGAGACTTACGAATGAACCATGATCCCTCATCCTTCACCAAACCCGCCATAACACGCATGGATGGGTATTGCAAAGAGTTTCGTAATGCTTTCGGGTCTCTGGGAAGAAATGATTGGTGGCTTCCCTCTATGCGTCCATCAATTACCGGACCCCATGGACTACCAAAGTGTCCCTTCTGTGAAAAAAAGCCAAAAATACAATTCAATGGAAAATCACATTTTTAGCAAAACATTTGTAATTTGAATTCAAGCTGAATAAAAAAAGTGGGGTGATTTTTGTTTCTACAAGAATTGTTAATAATTGTCACAATTGGTGTAAAGGTGAATAATACTTACCATATGTACTATTATGATAATAAACAACTAATACTCCGCCCTCTCCATGGTCCAGCCCATACTGCGTCCAGGAATTACCATACGCTCCATGTACCAAGTCAATTCCCGAGTACAGTCAGATTTGCCTGTTTGCCTTGGCAAAAAAGCGAAAGCAGCTAAGACTCATCTCAGCGGGGTGGCTGTGGGAGTTCATAGTACATCTGGTAAGTATTAGCAATTCTCGTAGAAACAAAAAGCACCCCGCTTTTTATATTCTACTTCAAATAATACTTACCAGATATACCATTATGATAAACTCCGGTTTTCGACAGCCAGGAATTCCTGTGGCCGGAGGTGAGCCTTATACCATCTACCAACCAAAGGGAAGGCTTATGATGAGACTGAGAACCCCAGAGCACGCTTGGGTTCCACCATCCAACTCATAGAGTGCAGTGCAAAACTTCCATGGTCTAGACGGCGCTCCACCACCCACCCCCACCTCATTTGTCCACACAAATTATGTGGGCTGCCAAAGGGAGGCACCACCCACCGGACCCGTATCAGCCCTATGTCTCAGCTAGGGCAGTCCAGGAGAGTGCAAAGAACCTACTACAACTTCTAAAGTATGAAAATACTATCAATATCTGATTAGTTTCTCAAATTGGAATGAGTCTATTCAGAAAGAATAAGTATACTCAAGAATCAGACCGCCAACTTAGTAGTCTGATAAATCGACTGCAAGTGAAAAAACATGGATTAATTACTTATAACTAGGAAACACTCACCATTCTGGGTGTTTGTCTTTAGCATTCGTCTCAGGAGCTCACCCATCCATGGTTGTTCACTGGCCATATACTTCTCCTGCGTCAGTGCCTTGTTGAAGTGCTTGTGATGTCTATGTGAAGAGTGGTTAGATGTGGCTTAATTAAGATATAATAAATTTGAGAATGGCAACCGGATTAAGCATGCTAGATATATCACGAACATAGAAATCAGTAAACGACAACTTGGCATGCCACTGTGCTACAGACATCACCTCATCTAATGAGACACCATTATAAAGAGCAGATGCTCTGCTACAGCTTGGATTTGATGGGTGTTTGCGTGATCAATCTGCTTCCCTGTTGTGATTTTATGTGACATCTGAATAGTATCGACTATCCATTGAGAAATAGATCTTTCGAGACGTGAAGATGAGCAGCCAAAGTAATTTTGGGTCACCGCTCCATGCCTCTGTACATTTCTTGTACATTTTCAGACATCTGACAGGACACGAAGCAGAAGAGCTTGGATCGTGTCTGACTAGACTTGGCAAATTGATCAATTGTCCTGGATACTTAAGTGACTGATTCTTTGCCAAGAAGCAAAGACGTGGTAGTAGTCTTAAACCTTCACCCATAATGACAAAACGGTGTTGTTCAGCAGAATTTTGCTTCTCCTTCTTGCCGACGCTGCTGCAACCAAGAAAACTGAGAGTTAACAGTTTAATATCTATACATGTTATAAGCTCAAAAGGAATATGTCCCAGAATCTGATGGACAAGAGATAGGTTCCATGGAGAAATAGGCATAGGCTGTCTATGTCGCACATTGCTTATTCCTTCATTTAAAATGATGTTCTTCCCTTCTGCAATGGCCAGACTGGCAATGACAGAAGCTAATGCAGACTTATACGCTGCTCTGGTTGAAGGCACAAGTTTGTCAACCTCGTATAAATGACAGAGAAAATCTGCTACATGTTGAACAGTTGCAGAAAGAGGATTAATATTTCTTCCCTTACACCACTCTGCAAACTTGTTGATTCAATAATTATATGTTCTGGTGGTTGACCCCCTTCTGGCCGAAGCGACGAACTTCACTGCTTGCCCAGAAATGCCACCCTCAATTGCTCGCTGGTTGATAACATCCATGCAGTCAATTTGAACATTTCCGGTCCATCGTGGTGATACAGACCCCTGTTCTGAGAACTTATGTCCCTTCTGTCTGGAAGAGGGATCTGATTGCAGACTAGAAGGTCCAGCAGATCCGCAAACCATGATTGGCCTGGCCAGTGAGGAGCGATCAGTAGTACTCTGCATGTGCCCTCTCTTATTTTTGCTAGAACTTTTGGGACTAGAATCGTTGGAGGATATGCGTATGCATACATTCCTTTCCATCTTATCGCCAGTGCATTTACTGCTAAGGCTAGTCAGTCTGGGATGTGGTCATCTTTGCATTTGATTTCATCGCACACAGATCCACATTCGGTTTGTCCCAATGTTTGAACAGAACCTCTGCTACCGACTAGTTGAGCTGCCATTCCGTCAGACGACAAATCGTCCTTAGACTGAAAGCCTGCCTGGAATGTGTGCTGCCAGAAGAATTACATTCTTCTCTAAGCACCACAGCAGAAGGTTCCAAATCATCATGAACAACTCTGGCGACCTCGTCCCACCCTGGCGGTTCAAATAGGACACAACTGTTAAGTTGTCTGTCCTTATTAGGATTATCGTGTCTCGGATTAAGTTCCTGAACTTTTGAAGTGCTAATACCACCACTAATAGTTTGAGAACATTTATATATTTCTGCTAATTTGTCCGATCCAATTCCCCTGAAACTGACAGATCGTCCATAGCTGCGCCCCAACCCTTTGCAGATGCGTCCATGAGAATGGACATCAGCGCTTAAGGGGACTGTAGCAGAACACCTCGCAGGAGATTCTGTCAGTCGATGTTGCACGACAAGATGTTAACTCACTTTGGTGAAGATTCACGACTCTTGACGTCCCTGGTGCCACCGGTACATGTCTTGCTGGGAACCCATCAGGACCATCCCCACGCGGCCTCTTGGCATATGATGGTCCAGTACCACCACCTCTGCTATCTTTATGATAACCGGATCATCCTGAGCCACCATCCTTCCTGTCATCGTCATACAGCCTCTTATTAGATGCCTTATATGATGACGACCGGCCAGGTTCCTATGAACCGGATGCGTGATCGACATCACGGTCTGAAAGATGGAATGGTGCTGCCATTGTCATTGCAGTTTCTGTCTATGCTGCTTGTAGGACTGCTGCGTCTGTGTCCTTTTGGCCAACTTCCATGACTTGGCGACTACTTCTTGTTCAGCAACCATTAATACCACGTTGGAGAGACCTTGTCTTGCCAAGCCGCCAAACAAGCCCGGACCAAGGAAGGGTGCAGAACAGGGTTGGCAAGTTTTGGACACTAGTGGTTTAAACCGCGGTTTAAACCATGGTTTAAACCGTCCGCCCAAAATAGGTTTTGGACACCTTAAATTGTCCAAAACTGCCCAAAACCTAAAATATTGGTATAAAAAATATTTTTCTGAAATGTAATTTTCTTAAAATAACTATATAGCATTTAGACACATACAGGTACATGTACATATTGATGGATGGTTATCTACATGTATTTTTGGATACTTTATTGCTATATAATAATAATAATAATAATAATAATAATAATAATAATAATAATAATAATAATAATAATCTAAAAGGACACATATGATTTCAATAAATTAGGAGTCTTATTTGCTTCTTTCTATAATCCATGGGTTAATTTTTTTCAACTTTTGTTTGTCTTAAATGTTTTAACTCTGTATATTTCGACCAGTTGTGTTAAACCCACAGAAACCCTATTTAATCAATAATGTAAACATATTAGACTACCTATGTACAGCTAGATGTTTATATTATTGAGAACTGTCTCTGTGTCTAAATCTATTTCTTGCAAAATGTTCATGGCCTATGGAAGAATCTTAAACTCATAGAGAAAATATGGTCTGCTAAGATGTTGTTTCAACAATTAACTGATGACCCTTGCTCTCTAAGGCTATTTTAGAATGCACTACTCAGTACACACATTAGCTATGTTTACATAAGATCTTATGCAAATTTGGGATTAAGGCATTAAGCTTATAGAATATAAATTAGATTCTTCATGTTTTCATCTATCCTCAGTTAATGCTAGATATCAATTAGACAATTAGTAAAAAGATATCCTTGTGCTACATTAATCTTTGAATTCTTCTGTTGTCCTGAATATTTATGTGTTGATGGTATTTGAAATAGTTAATATGTATTTCAAAGGTGGTAGGCCTAAGGATCCAATTTGGAAGCACTTTTTGGAAGTTAAGATTAATGGCAAACAAATGGCTAAGTGTAGAGAGTGTGAGTACACAGTTGTCAACAAGGTAGCAAGGATGAAAATACACCATGAGAAGCATGAGAAGTCTACTGAAAGTCCTGTTGAACAGGCTGATACAGACAGTGCAGACACACATATCAGCAAAGACATCAAGATTTTGAAGGTAAATAAAATTAATGCTTAACCCCTTGCCCTCTAATGTCAATAATTAAAAATTCTATATTTTATTGTGACTATACCAAGGAAACTGGTTTTCATTTTACAACAATTTTGTTGGGCGATGACAAATTTGTTGAAAATAAAAAAACAGTTTATCTTTTAATTTTATTTGAAAAATGTTTTTTGTTGACATTGGAGTGCTAGGAGTCCAATATATCTAATACATGCCTTAACCCTTTCACCGATGAATTCCTCAGCTATGATTTTCAAGGACACTATGCGGGAAAACTGCAGAATATTTTGAAACTAATTTGACTGGAAAACAAATTTACTCGTGAAATGACTGCCGCTTTTACTAAGCCAGTCATTTCAGTGAAAAATTTTCAAAAATTTGTGCTAAGTTGTGTTTAAAAGTCATAATGTACAATGTAGGTACGGTTACTATTCACTGTAATTGTCTTGGCCGCATAGGGGTTATCAACAGGATGTCTCACCTTTAGTTCAGATACCTGAGTTAATTATTCTCTTTGCCATGCTAGTAATAGAGCCAGGTCTGATAATCTCTGATAACCACAATCACATGCTGAGCCTCTTTACAATTCAATGGTATAGGTGTGGTAATTGGCCTGTGAGGGCGCTGGCTTAAGATTAGAAATAACACACAATGATCTGCTTAACCCTATACTTTCTGCAACCCAGGGTTTTCAGAAATACTCTTGCCTGAATACCTTTACTACAGTAATATTATGAAAACAATTTGGCATAGCACACTAACACCCTTCAGATAGACTGATGCAAACAGTCAAACTAATATTCAGCAAGTCCCAAAGTTTTGAAAATAAATAAAAACATGCATTTATTTGACAGAAGGGTGGTCTATCTTTAACTCTATCCATTCCAAATTTTAAATGTATTGAATTATGACATAAAATTAATTACTTTTGAAAATTCAACATAGGAATGACTGATTTTGTTGCAATGCCAGTCACTTCAATGTAAATTTTTAAAAAGATTATCATATCTTGTCCCCAAATAGCTTGGACCAGGTAGGGTGTATATCTACATCAACATCAACATCAATTTACAAGGCATAAGCCATTGGCTTGTTATTGCCTCAGTGCCAAACTGGTAGGGCAGGCAACCCTGGTCTGGATACAACACGTGTAGCTATCTTCATGTGTGCATGTTCATGTAGATGCACAGGCTGTTTCAAGATTAGTCCACTGTGATGTAATAATTGTATTATGACTTTGGGAATTGACGGCTCACATATGTTGTATAAGCATATGTGTAACAGCAACGTCCAAAGCCACACCACAATTAATTGTGTTCAGTCGAATTCAAATATTCTTTCTTTGAAAAAGATGTCTAGTTTGCCCTTGAATATTTTGACTGTGGTTGCTTCGACTATTGTTGTTGGCAGTGAATTCCAATGTGGTGCCACTCTATTTGCGAAGGAGTGCTTCCGAATATCTTTGCTGCTACGTTTTATGTTGAGCTTGAGCCTATGACCTCTGGTCCGTGTAACATTGGACAGTTCGAAAAAGTAGTTCTTATCAATATTATATAGATCTTTGATGAGTTTGAATGTTTCAATCAAATCTCCACGAAACCGTCTATATTTCAGTGACATTAGATTTAGGGCTTCAAGTCTTTCTGTGTAGCTATACTCTCCGATTTGTGGGACAAGTTTTGTTGCTCTGCGTTGTACTCTTTCTAATAGCTGCGATTGCCTTTTCAGTCTTGGAGACCATGCTGAGTTGCAGTATTCAAGAATGGGTCGCACAAGTGATTTCTATAGTAGCGTGAAAGTAGATTGATCAATGTTGGTAAATGTTCTCTTGATTAGTCCTATTGTACTGTTTGCCTTGGATACAATGTTCCCTATATGTATGTCAAAAGAGAGGTTTCTGTCGACATGAACCCCCAAATCTTTTTCTACATCTGATGTTGATACAGGATGTGGATCAGGTGTATCTGTCATATAGTATTTGGTTTGAGGGTTATTTCTGCCGAAGTGCATGACATGCGTTTTGTCTGTGTTGAAAGATAGTTGCCATGTCTGCGACCATTTACATACTTTATTTATGTTTTCCTGAATCTGACTGGTAGCTGGGTTGCCGTACATCTTTGTATCATCTGCAAATATTTTGCAGTGGCAGGTTAATCGATCAGGTAGGTCATTTATATATATCAGAAAAAGTATAGGTCCTAGAACACTTCCTTGTGGCACGCCGCTGGTCACCTCAATCCAGTCCGATGATGCATCATTAATTCTAACTCTCTGGCTCCTGTTGCTTAAGTAGTTCCCTATCCATTTTACTAAATTTTCGCCAATACCATAGCTTCTCAGTTTTGTTTGGAGTCGTTGGTGTGGCACAGTATCGAAAGCTTTTGAAAAGTCTAAATATATTGCATCGACAGGTTCGCTTGAGTCAAGCATGGCTGTTAAATCCTCCAGGTATTCTAGTAGTTGAGTTTTACATGATCTTTTACGTCTAAATCCATGCTGACATTTGGTAAATAGATTAGCCGTTTCCAGGAAATTTACAATACTGTCTCTTATAAAAGATTCTAGGACCTTGCATAATGTAGAAGTGAGACTGATTGGTCTGTAGTTGCTTGGGTCATTCTTGGAGCCTTTTTTGTGTATGCAGCATACATTTGCCATTTTCCAGATGTCGGGTAAAATGCCTTCTTCAAGAGACTTGTTGAAGATTATGCATAGTGGTGTACTAATTTCTTTAGCAGCTTCTTTTAGTATTCTCACTGGTATTTCATCCGGGCCATTGCTTTTGTTGGGGTTGAGTCCTTTTAGTTTATTTTCGATGGCAATAGGTGTTATTAATATGTCTTTTAGTATGGTACCATTGTTTCTGGGGTTAATGATTGGTGTAGAAAGAAGATTTTCTGGAGTGAACATGTTTGAGAAAAATGTGTTGAGAATGTTTGCTTTTTCTGTATCATCTGTGGTCATGGTGTCATTTGCAGGGTTACGTAGCTTGCTAATTGATTCACGTAGAACTGTTTTACTCTTGACATAGTTCCAAAAGGCTTTAGGATTTTTCTTACTTTCAGTTGCCACTTTACGTTCAAATGTCTGTTTTGATTTTCTGATGCATGCTGTTGCTTTGTTTCTAGCAATTTTGTAGAGTGTGTAATCTGTAGTTTTCTTAGTTTCATTGTATCTTTTGTATGCACGCTTTTTGCTATTGAGTGAATCTGTTGCCGCCCGATCAATCCAGAGGTGCTTTTTCTTGCCATGGTTTTTTGTTGTAGGTATATACTGTTCTTTCACTGTGTTCAATGTTTTGTGTAGGAAGGTCCAAGCTTCTGATGCATTAAGTTGGTGTAGATGATTCCAGTCAGTCGTTCCTAAGTCTCTTCGCAGTTCGTTATATCGTCCTTTGTTCAACAGTAGTTTTGGCGTAGCTATTTGTTTGCTTGTGCTTAAGATGTCAGGATGTAGTGATATTTGTAGAATGTCATGGTCACTTTTACCTAGCGGCGGTAGGTGAGTTATTTCATGGACGATGTTTTCGTTGTTTGTTAAAACTAGATCCAAAAGATTTGAAGTCTGATTTATTCTATGTCGAGTCGGATTAGTAACTAGTTGCTGTAGAAAAATATCGCTGGTAGTATTAAGAAAAGCGTCTTCTTCTTCTTTTGGAGAAAAGCCTGTGTTCCAATTTATCGATGGGTAGTTGAAGTCCCCTACTATAAGAATATGGTCTGTATTTGCTGCATCAACTTTCTGTAGTAGATTTAAGAGGTTTTTGTTATTTGAGCCATCTGAGCTGGGACTTCTGTAGATGCAACCAATGATAATTCTTTCCTTTTGTTGTGTCGTCCATGTACTCCATACTGATTCGGTAAAGTCATCGTCATTCAAGATGTCACAGGATTGAGCATTTAGTGATACATGTGTATATATAATAACTCCCCTTGATGGCTTATATAGCACATGTAATATTCCATGATGCAATCTCTGATTTCTTGTTATTTTTTAATAGGATTATGATGCATAAGAGTATGGTGATATGTCCAACATAGTTTTGGACAGTTTTGGACAATTTTGGACTGGTTTAAACCATTTAAGACAGGTTTTAGACAGGTTTTGGACAATGTCTGCTCAAAGTTAGTTTTGGACTGTCCAAAACCCAACCCTGGTGCAGAAGATAATGCGGCCCTCATTTCCAGTCATTGTTATGTGCAATCGAGGACCATTCTCCTACGTTTAGCCAATGTTCTGGTGATCACCCTGGCAAGGCAATCTTGGGACAGGCGCATAGTGTCCCGGACAATTCCGGGAGCAGCTTCAGGCACCTCCCCACCTTCTGCCATGCAGGTCAGCATTCCCTGCAGGATGGTACAGCCGTGCGACAAAGTGGTGATGGCCACTCTTGATGCATATTCAATGAGCGATAGCTCATTGAACGTCACTCATTGAACGCATCTTTGTTAGCCACTGAAACCAATGGTCGAGAATGACCCTTGGACTTTCCTGCTAATGGCCTATTCAAAGCCTCACATTCCTTCATTGACAAACAATGAACACAAGTATATTGATGATAGGCCAGCTCTGGAATGCGGACCTGGCTTCAGATACCTTTGGGGCCTTTGGCAAAGAGTACTCAACATCCACTCCATCGACAGATCATGCTGAGACCCCTGACCTGAAGCTAACCCGAGACGGTTGGACATCCACGCAAGAGCCTGCACCCACTCAGTCTCCGAGCAAAATGAGGATTTGTCCAAAGGACTACAATTCTCGTCTTCCTTCTCACCCTTAGATGAGAAGGTTGCTAGTGATCATTGCTGAGAACCTTTGATCCTGCCTCCAATTGGAAGGGGGTTGACGACTTGGCTACTCGTGGCACCGGTGTCTAAGGAATCCACAGACATGGTCTCTATGTAATCCATATGGTATTGCATCTGCTGATGATACGGGCTGGCCAACTCCGACAAGAGCTGATGAACCCACATCCGGAACCCTGATGGGAGCCATGAAATATGGTCCCGATGGCGGGCCAGACACCACAAAGTCTGGGTGGAAAATGCCCAATGGAACATTGGCATCACCTGGCTGGCAGACATGAACAAATCCTGTGGGGGGGGGGGGAGGACATGTGAGATCAGACTGAATCTGTCTCCTGCGGAAGAACTGGCATACTGGTATCCTCCAACAGCAACAAATCATCCTCCAGTGGGGACGGGCGGATGCATGCTCCTCTGAAAGCCTGGCCGGACCACTGATTGGTTGTCTTGCACCTGACTGCATCTGCAGAGCTGTGGATGACTGGAAAGATTCGAACATAGCCTTGAACTAGGCCGGCAATACGCTCAGAGTTGAATCTATACGATCATTGAGCCAATCTTCCATACACTTCAAAGCAGCCAAGTCAGCACTCACCATCGTATCTTTCACGATCCTATCTAGACACGTGCATCTATCATTGTCGAACTCGCCACCAGATCTGATGACCACTTCACACAGACATTACAAGGTGCTCCCACCTTGCGCCGGGCACAAGCGACGCAGCGATGGCCAGTGAACCTCGGCTTCATGAAGCGGTTACACTTGGAGCAGAGCATGTCCAGAGGAGCTTTGCCCTGCCCATTCACCTTCTGTGAACACAGAATAAGAATTCAAATGCTGAACATGGCAACATGAATAGAGTATTAATGCACAATAGCTTGATTAATAAAAACATTAACTTTCTCTTGAATTAACATTAATCAAGACTATAAGCAGTATTAAAAAAAATTTTAACAAGTTAAATATTTCTTTAAACAACTCAGATACTAAATAATGTTAAGTAATCCAAGAATAATAACACAGATCACTACAAACACCCTTGACAATAAAGCAAGTGCTAAAAAAATCAGCTTCGATTGGGTGCATAGATACGCCAAAACCATAAGAAACGCTCCACATGGGCACCACCATCTTGGCTATGGGCGTATCCATATTGGAAGCAACCGAGTCACAAGAGACATTAACCGAGTACATGGATAAGATTAAAAAGTTAATGGGTAACGGAGCGACTCATATAATGGCTACCAATTTAAAACAAGCGGCCCAAGGGGCCTGTATCACTCACCTGCATCATAGGCATTTCAACCAGAAAGGCCATCAACAATAAGTAGAACCCTACAGAGTTGAGCAGAATTATAACAAGAAAACAGAAGCCATGTTTCTTTATGTATCAACTACTTTTGAACAAAACTTAACAGCCCTTAGTCCCTTATCATATCTCCCAAATTTCGGCCCAATCCGTTCAACGATTCTGGATACGAAGTTGTTTTTGCGAAAACTAGGTCATCCAAGATGGCCACGAAGCCAATGTACTAATCAGGTTCTCTTGAACAAATTGGTTCTCCTCCTGCATTACATGATGTTTCATGAGTTTTGAATCAACCCCAAGCCGTTTCGGAGATTTTTAAAGACATTTCTAAAAATTGGCTGGTTTAGCCAGTGGCCATCATGGATTTTGGCCGATCAGCTCCGTTTGAACAAACTTAGACCTCTATGCCCTAAGGCTGCATTCTGCCAAATATAATTGATATCGGCCCAGTGGCTCTTGAGAAGTAGTTTAAAGAATTCCCCATTGCTTTACTATGGGCCCATTGCTTTACTATGGTAGCCTATGGCAGGAAAGCAAACCAAGATGGCAGTCAAACCGTTTATCCAACAGTCTTGAAAGTGGCATATTTGAACTCGCCACCCTGATAAGCATATAGAGAGCAATTTTCGCTATCAAAATACATCAAATACAAAAAAGCCAATAAGACAAAAAGCTTAATTTTGATTGGTTGATGCCGGCCATGTTTTTTAACGTACGAACTTCCTTTGAACAAATTTGAATGGCCCTTGGCCCCTAAGCATATTTACCAAATTTCAGCACTATCCCTTCAGCGGTTCGGGAGTTGTTTTCGCGAAAACTACGTTATCCAAGATGGCCACCAAGCAAATAGGCCAATAAGGTTGGCTTGAATAAACTTGGGTCTAATATTGCCATAGATGATGTGTTATGATTATTGAATCAATTCCTCTAGCGGTTTCGGAGAAGATTTTTTAAAGTGTCTAAAAATCAGCCATTTTGGCTGGTGGCCATCTTGGATTTTGACCGATCGGCTTCGTTTGAACAAACCCTATGAATGCTTTCTCCCACATATAATTGAAATCGGCCCAGTGGTTCTTGAGAAGAAGTCGTTTAAAGAATTCCCCATTGCTTTACTATGGGCCGATTGCTTTACTATGGGAGACTATGGCGGGAAAACAAACCAAGATGGCAGGAAAACCGTTTATCCGACAGTCGCGAAAGTGGGATATTTGAACTGGCCACACTGATAAGCATATATAAAGCAATTTTCGCCATCAAAATACATCAAATACAAAAAAGTCAATATGACCAAGAAACGCTAAATTTTGATTGGTTGATGGCGCCATATTTTTTAATGAACAAACTTCCCTTGAACAAATTTGAAAGGCGCTTGGTCCCTAAGCATATTTACACAATTTCAGCTCTATCCATTCAGCGGTTCGGGAGAAGAAGTCGTTTTCGCAAAAACTAGGTCATCCAAGATGGTCGCCAAGCAAATTGGCCAATCAGGTTGCCTTGAAGACACTTGGGTCTACCATTACAACAGATGAGGCGCTATGAGTTTTGAATCAATTCCTCCAGCAGTTTTGGAGAAGTAGATTTTTTAAAGTGTTTCTAAAAATCAGCCATTTTGGCCGGTGGCCATCTTGGATTTTGACCGATCTGCTTCGTTTGAACAAACTTAGATCTCTATGCCCTATGAATGCTTCCTCCAAAATATAATTGAAATTGGCCTAGTGGTTCTTGAGAAGAAGTTGTTTAAAGAATTCCCCATTGCTTTACTATGGGCCGATTGCTTTACTATGGGAGACTATGGCGGGAAAACAAACCAAGGTGGCAGGAAAATCGTTTATCCGACAGTCTCGAAAGTGGCAGATTTGAACTCGCCACACTGATAAGCATATATAAAGCAATTTTCGCCATCAAAATACATCAAATACAAAAAAGCCAATATGACCAACAAACGCTAAATTTTGATTGGTTGATGGCGGCCATGTTTTTTAACGTACGAACTTCCCTTGAACAAACTTGAATGAACCTTGGTCCCTAAGCATATTGATCAAATTTCAGGTCTATCCTTTCAGCGGTTCGGGAGAAGTCGTTTTCGTGAAAACTAGGTCATCCAAGATGGCCGTCAGGCAAATCGTTAAATCAGGTTGCCTTGAACAAACTTGGGTCTACCCTTGCACTAGATGATGTGTTATGAGTTTTGAATTAATTCCTTCAGCAGTTTCGGAGAAGATTTTTTAAAGTGTTTCTAAAAATTGGCTATTTTGGCCGGTGGCCATCTTGGATTTTGGCCGATCGGCTTCATTTGAACAAACTTGAATCTCTATGCACTAGGGATGATTCCTGCCAAATATAATTGAAATCGGCCAAGTGGTTCTTGAGAAGAAGTCATTTAAAGAAAAAGTTGTCAGACGACGGACGACAGACGATAGACGGTCGCCACGGCATAAGCTCACTTGGCCTTTCAGGCCAGGTGCGCTAACAATGTGGCATTTTAAGGACATTTTGAACAGTCATTATGGCACGAATGTATCATCCAGTAAGGTGTTTTCGCGGGCCATGTGATTTCGAGGGTATATACTTTAGACGTTCTTACGTACGCGTCGCTTAAGTGATGTTAACAAATCATGTTTCTTTCAATAGATGTACTATTTTCATACCAAAAGTGTAAATTTTAAAAAGATGCGCTTAGAACAAGTCATTATTTTATGCATTTTGATGTCAACGATGTGGAAAAAAAACCACAGACCCCCTTTGCGGGTTGGTCTGTTGTTTTATTAACCACTATAAAAACATACTTACCGTTCAATCACTACTTGCTAAATCAATTATTTGCATTTTGCTATCAGAATAAGATTTTTATGCCTGCATACACACCTCCCCATGCCTAATCCTATTCCTAGGGACCCTCAACCAGGCTAGTGGTTGAGTCCCATCTCCAGCCTACCATCAGGTATAGACTGGCACCAGTCTATACTCACCTCATAGTGACGCTTGTCGCTACACGCGCTCACGCATGCGCATCAGAGCCCGAATAGGAAACAGATTCACTTTTCTAAATTTAAGTGCAAAATATTTAGTCTGATTCTCAAATCTTACCACGCGGGGTGGTTGAGGCCGGGTCGTAGTGATTGAACGGTAAGTATGTTTTTATAGTGGTTAATAAAACAACAGACCAACCCGCAAGGGGGTGTCTGTGGGGGGTTGTTATTACACCACAAAAACATCCATTACCGTTCAATCACTACTTGCTAAACCCGTAGATTTGGTCAGTGCCCCCTGTCCACATAAGGTGGGAGGAGATTTGAGAATCTATAAACCAGGATAAAAATCAAACCAATCTTATCCCTATGTTATTAACATAACATATTAGTGTATTTAGCTCAATCACAACGTGATTAGCAAATAAGAACAAGTTGAACTTAAAGAAATAACTAAAAACCAAAAGAAGACTCACCATTTCTCACCGACGCAGTCTTTTAACGAAATGGTGGAAAGTGATTGGTAAATAGTCTTCGCCTTTTTTGGTTAACAAACAAGGATAAATTAAATCAATCTTATCCAAATGTTAACAACATAACCTAATATAGCATTTAGCTCAATCACACCGTGATTAGCAAATACGAGCAACTTGAACTTAAAGAAATAACTAAAAACCAAAAGAAGACTCTCCCCCTATCTCACAGACGCATAGTCCTAACGAAAATGGTGGGAAGTACTTGGTAAATAGTCTTCGGCTTTTTTAGTTAACAAACAAGGATAAAATTAAATCAATCTTATCCAAATGCTAATAACGTAACCTAATAGTGCATTTAGCTCAATCACACCATGATTAGCCTGCACTCTGGTCTTTGAGTTAAAAGGATGTAAGGTGTATTCACATTTCCCTCCTGCTACCTGCATGATCTCATCTAAAGACGATCCCTCAAAAAGAGCGAAAGAAGTAGCCATACCTCTAACGTCATCGGCTTTAATAAGGGAGAGATTAATTTGATCCGGTGAGGCTATCTCATAACAAGGATTAAGTATTCTCTCAAAATCCATCTGACAATCGAAGAATTTGAGACCAATTTTCCTCGTAGGAAAAACATAAATGAGATGGATCGATTCTTATAACATCTGATCGCTGATTGAAGGTTCCTAATGCCCTAATAGGACACCAAAATTTTTCGGATGGCGACAGATGAAAAAGATTTTAAAATGATCGGACTAGCAGGATAGCGGTTAGTGCTAGTTATAGATAAAAAATTCCTTCTGGGATATCAAAGCCGTCTCCTGAAACTATAAATCTCTCCTTTTCAGCAGAAAGAGCATGAATCTCTTGAACGCCTTCTAGCAGAGGCTGTAACAACAAGAAAAAACAGCTTTGACAATTAAAAACAAAACCAAGCTTACTACTGGTAGAAGAAATAGGTTCAAAATGGCGCCCTGCCAAAACTTGAAGAACCAAAGCCCAACTCCAGGAAGGAAAAGACTTAGCAATCGGAGGACGAATATTACTTATACCTCTAATAAAGCTATTAAAAGTCTTAGTATCCTTGACATCGGCATACAGAAGACAAGGAAGGGATGACACCAGAGAACATCTATACTCCCTGAACGTAATAACTGACAAATGAAAATACCCAAACAGATAAGATAAAAAATCTAATAATTTGGGTATCGAACCAGAATCGGGCACGAAACCTTGGTCTGAACATCATTCACCTAAATTTTTTAAATCGACCCCTGTAAACTCAACGGGTCGAATCCCTTCTGGCAGAGTCAATCATTTCCTGATATCAGAAGAAACCTTATTCTTGAGGACTTCAGACTCGAGATTCTCCAGACACACAGACTAAAATTTATTGGATTTGGATGTGCACAAAGACCTCTTACTTAAGATAGAAGATCCTGGTATACTGGAAGAAGAAGAGGGAAATCTACCAGAAAATCTAGAAGGTCTAAAAACCAAATCCTCTTTGGCCAACAGGGAGCTATCAGAAGAATTTCGCCAACCTGATCCTTGACCCTCTTCAAAACTAACTGAATCAAAATCGTTCGAGAGAAGGCATAGGCGAACATTCCTGTCCACTACTGAGACAGAGCATCCACCACCCCCCCCACCCCGAGGGGTTGACTGTCCAGAAAAGGAGACATGTAAGAGAAGACCTGAGCATTCAGAGAGGCCGCGAACAGCTCTACTAGAGGACAATCCATAAGACTAAACTTCATTCCTCCTTCTAAAAATGAAAGAAAACCCCATGGCCATGACTGAACGAATCGAGATTTAGAAGCCTAACAGACAATCCGACCAATGCACAGAAGCCTGGATCTACTTTCCAATGAATAGCCTCTTCTATAGACTCCCTGACAATCATAGACAAACAACAACCCCTCTAAAGCTAATAGCTTCTAATAATAAGGAACAGAAAACCTTTTTGGAAGAGGAGACTACATAGAAGGATTCTAGATCCAGGAATATCTAGCCCCTTTTAATAAGGGCCCCCCCTTAAAGAAGAGTCAAACTTACTATATGCTAAAGCATAGATTACATATGCCAAAAATCCTGGCCTATATCATAACGCTTATACCTCACTAAATAGGTAACTCACGTTTATTATGGATATTTTAGACCAAAAAGGGTCATATCAGAATAGCCTAACTTATTAATAATGCTAAAGACTCTGCAAAAATTATAGATAATATTATTTACAGAGATTTAACCAGAGATTGTGGCAAACCAAAACCCCATAGTAAGTCTATGGGAGTGCTTAGAGTCAAGATATAGCCAAATCATGTGCCCGAGATCTACATGAACTATGGGAAAGTCACTAGTGATGACCGTCATCACAATTCTATGAATAGCATACATGACAAGTCACAAGGTCCTGATAAGAGAACTATGGCCCACATTAGACTATCTAATTTAAACATCGTATAACAATGGAGATTTAATAAAAAATTGTATTGAATACATCAACGGTTGCCTAACCGCTCGGGCTTGCTGATAAATTAGATATCCTAAACAATTCGATATTTATGCCACGAGGCAGAAACTTAAAAGATTTTAATAAACAAATTGATTCTTATATTCATAATCTTAGCATCAATAATTTCATCTTTGTACTAACAAATGCCATTGTGTTAGAAATCCCCAAGAAAGATTGAACACTGATACTAGATATTAACTGATTGAATACTGAATTTTGCAGACGACATATCACAACTGTAATATCTCTGGACTTGCAAAGATTTAGAAAACATTTTGACCGAAATAGTTGGTGGATGCTTAAATCCAAAGATTCTCGTCCGCTCTTCCCCCCTCCAGCGCAACCCCAACCCCATTCCAACCGGCCCACCACCAACCCCCAGAAAACAACCTCAACGAGCAAAAACCCAAGACTCACCGAATAATCCGGGAATAATCCGACCGAAAATTGCCGGTGGCATCACCAACAACCTTCAGCCAAACTGCCCCCAAAATACCCAGCAAATCCTGAGCCCCGCCCCCTGAAACCCCCGTCCGTAGTCCCGCAGCAACCCAGTCAAAATAGAGCAAAATTTACGCTATAAAAGGAAAACCAAACAAAAATCTGGATTGAAAAATGAAAACAAAACGAACTCACCGAAACTATGTCAACGCAGAAGAATCCGACTCATATTCCTCCTTCCTGCCCCTTTATCCGATTGATTATCCTTTCTGAGCGAATAATGTACTTGTAGACATTAATCCTGTACTCATAATGATCCTATGAAACCTTTACTGAATCTAATTCTTTTCAGCGACTGACGAAATTATACTACGATTTACTTAAGAATCAGGGATATCCCCTCCACAAATAAACTCCCTTTGGTTAAATAAATATGTCAACCTGCCGACATAAGAGGTAAAAGGAGCGAGAAAAAACGCTGAATGGCCCGAAGACAACTGGCCATCTAAAGTTGGATGAAAGCAAAAATCGTTTCTCGAAATAATGCGTAGAATACCACCTGACTTATCGGCTTATGAAATGCGCATAGAAAATAATCTGCAACAAAATCCCATACGGTAACCAGTCAGGAGAGTCTTTAATTACGCTGAAATTGTCGCTGATAAACGAATAAATGTCTGAATAGACTACCATTCCAAGAGAGACTACAAGACTGGCAATGACTTGGAATGAGTATTTTCAGCAATTTAACATTCCCAATATTAAACAAAAACTGAAATAAGACTAATTCTTAGGCAGGAAGATGACTAGATTCTAGGAATGCGGATATGAAAAAAGGGAAACGGAAATGCATAAACCCGGAAGTATACTACCGGAAACTGATCAAAATCCTACAACCCGGATGTACAGAATTACCGGAAGAGGAAGCTGAAAACCCGGAAATGGATGAACATGTAATGCCGGGTAAAACCGGAAATGACCCTATCCCCGGCTGTACGAAATCCGGATGTGGAAAAAAGGAAAAAGAAATGGATAAAACTAGACTACCAGAACTGATCAAGATCCTACAATCCGGATGTACAGACTAACCGGAAGAGGGAACTGAAAAAACGGAACTGGAAATTGGTGAACAATGCAATGTCGGGTCCAACAGACCCGGATATGCATTCTTCCAGAAGCTCTCATGAAACCGGAAACGGAAATCGGAATTACATCCAGGTCTGACCGACCCGGAAGTACACTTCTAATACCGGAAGCGGAAGTAAACTGACTAGTGTCCACCCCGGAACCGGAAACGCCTCTACCAGAATTCGGAAAATAAAAAGAGTCCTCAGACTCCGGATATCCGGAATGGCCGGAAGCGCTAAAAGACCCGGAAACGGAAGTAGACACTAGACCTCTAGGACACGGATGTCCTACATAACCGGAAGACAGACCTGAAGTTACCGAAACGGAAGTGGTAACCGGATCTTGCCGTCCCGGATCACCCCCCACCCCCCCAAACCGGAAGTCCTTCCAGAAACAGAAGCTACCGAAGCCGGAACCGGATCTTGATGACCCGGATGTCTCGCTAAACCGGAAGTCCGGCCGGAAAAAGAATGAGAATCGTAAAACGGAAGTAACCGGAATTAGCAAGACTAGGTAACAACCTCTCAACAATGGGCGCTTTCGAGACTACTTTAACCACCGGAACCACCGTTACATTGGCATTTTCATAAGTACTAGCCTTATGGACGCCAGCTTCCGCCGACGCCACCACGGCTTGAAGGTTATGCCCGTCACCTTCTAGTCTAACGTGGATTTTCTGTGCTGCACCCTCCGAGCACACATTCAAGAGCTTAGATGCTCTTGTCTTCTGCTTTTCCGGCAATTCCATCACCTGTCTAGAGGACAGGGGGACCGGCTTCCCCCATTTGCGGGAACGCCCGCTAGCCTTCGGGCTATCCTCGGAGCTTGACGAGCTCTCCTTCCTTTTTCCCTCTTTTATTGCAGAAGAGATCCTTTTATCAAGTGATTTCGTCAAAACGGTGGCAAACGACTCAAACCTAGCAAAGAGCGCCATCACGGCGTCCGAATTTCCCGATGAATTTCCCCCCTCCGTTGCTACCGATAACGGAACAGAGGTTGAAGCAAAGGACACCGCCCTTGTCTTGCTAGCAACGGAGGAAGGGGAAGGACGACCAGAGGCAGCGATTGTTAGACCGACAAATCTTTAAAGAACGCTTTCGCTACCGAAAACCGGCCACCCTTTACAAATCACACACATAGCATTAGTAGTACAGGACACTTCGCACAAACGTGCCCGGCGAATCGAGTGATGACGATCACATTTTGCCGACGAACATTTAGTCTTATCTGACCTTTTCGCTAACTCCTACAAACGAAAAAACGTAACAATGACGCATACCGCTCAAACTCTCACACAAGAGACACCCTCAACTCAGTTCTAACGGCGGGAAAATTCAAATTTCCTTACCAGAAACTTTCAAGGGATTTTAATATAATCCTTATAATGCACTAGAAATAACTTCGTTACAGGCTCTATATACGGACTGGACATTATCAATGATGATGATGATTTAGGATAGGCATAACAATCAAGATACCATGAAGCAAAAACGATCTTCGCGAAAACCGGTAATATATAAATTCGTCTATAAGATACCATATAAACACAATTATACTCCTAGACGTAACTTAGGGAGGATTGACTTCATATTGGGCATATTGTTCCGAGATATAAAGTCAAAAGGTATCACTGCCACAGCGCAAAACACAAAAACTTATATAAATATTTTTAGACAACTATTCTGCATGCAGAATAATTGAAAAGTGAATCTGTTTCCTATTCGGGCTCTGATGCACATGCGTGAGCACGCGTAGCGACAAGCGTCACTATGAGGTGAGTATAGCCTGGTGCCAGTCTATACCTGATGATAGGCTGGAGGTGGGACTCAACCAGTAGCCTGGTTGAGGGTCCATAGGAATAGGATTAGGCATGGGGAGGTGTGTATGCAAGCAAAAAAATCTTATTCTGATAGCAAAATGCAAATAATTGATTTAGCAAGTAGTGATTGAACAGTAATGGATGTTTTTGTGGTGTAATAACAACATGTATTTTCACTATAACTTTTTTTACCTATGATAAAAATACTGATAACTCATAAGGAAATGACACAAATTAATCCAGTTTTTGCATCCAATGACATCTGCCAGTTACTCTCCTAAGTAGCATAGCAGATTTGTTGCCATAGTAATAATTTATTTCTCCTGAGGCTTGGAACTGTGATGGGGTGCTTATGTCATTTCAGATCTAAATGTATTTTTCTCTACCCACAATGGCGATTCAAACAGGCTCTAGTTACCACATACTACATAAATTTCAATAATTTTTTTCTATTTCCCGTTAGGCAAAACAGCTATGTTCATTTTCAATACCACACTTACCAATTTCCAAAAGAAAAACTGAAAGATTTTAACTTTTTTAATGTTTTGACTGAAATCTGCTGCTACCCGGTTATCACAAAAAGCGGAATATAACCTGAACGGGATTTACAACTCTAAATTAAATTCTGTGTGTGTATCAGACCGGTTTATGCCATTATTGTCAGTGAAAGTCTCTCCTTTGCTCAAATCATAAAAATGACATCAATTTACCGCCTCACTAGGGTTGAAATTACGTGATTATATCACCCTCGAAAACATATGACAGAATACTGAGATTACATCTGTAGACCAGGTTGTGAATATTTATAAGCAGTAAATTTACTTTACGGTTTATTTTTATTTTTATGCATGTTTTATTTCAGTGAATGGTTGCTAATTACGAAATTGACAAAGTTTGTTGATAAAATTCCTACTCTTATATTAAATCGGCAAAAATGTGCTTCTTCTTTTCGATCGCTGGTATCACACTTGGAGAGCCGTTCTCAAGATGAAATCTGTGGTTTTCTGCAGTTCTTCGACAGGTCCATACAGCTTTTCAAGAAAAGAGGTTGACAAAGGCCAGATCTCTTCTCTCAGCAGCTGATACGTACTGCAACATTGAAGTATGTGCTCTGTGGTCTGTTCTGCTTCTCCACAAGGACAAGCGGGCGATGTCGTAAGGTGGAACCGCCTGTACATGTGTTGGTTTAGTCTGTTATGTCCAGTTCTGAGACGAAAAATGGTCACTTGCTCTGGCCTCCAGCGATGATGGTAGGCATCTTCTGATTGAGGTGTTCTATAGAGTGACTTGATGATAGTCTTCATCTCTGTATGGGTAACCATGTTTTCTGTCTGATTCTCTTCTGCACCCACCTTTGCCATCTTGTCTGCTTCCTCATTTCCTTGGACTCCACAGTGTGAGGGGATCCACTGCAATGCTATCCGAAAGCATTTGATGGTTTGTAGTGCTTCTTCAAGTTGTGGCAGCTTATCTTTGGTGATAGCCTAAAAATGTGCTTACACCCTCGAAAACACATTATCCGATGATATAACTTCTAAATTGATACAACCTGCCCCTGCGACGATTTTCCTTTTCCTTCCATGAAAACGTTTATTAAATCCAATGAAAGCACTTCCAAATGCACAAAATTCAGAATTTTGGGAGCTAAAAACCCCAGAACTATCTTTTTCCCCAAAATAGACGAATCTGACTATTCGCGAATTGACTCAGTACCTGGGGCTTATGGTAATTCGCAGACACAGCATGGACAGGACCAGGGAGAGTGTGGAGTTTTAATTGTTTATTTTGAGCTGGACTAGGTAATAGACATTATCATAATAGTACATCTGGTAAGTATTATTTGAAGTAGAAATTAACAGGTTAAAGTCATTTTCCTCCAGAACAAGAGACATTACCCTGTAAAATTGTAAATCTTTACCCAGCCATATCGCCACACCCTAACTTTGTACTGTCTGGACATACTAATAACACAGCCATATCTCTAACACCCTGACTTTGTACTGTCTGGACATACTAATAATACAGCCATATCTCCAACACCGTAACTCTATACTGTCTGGACATACTAATAACACAGCCATATCTCCAACACCCTAACTTTGTACTCTCTGGACATACTAATAACACAGCCATATCTCCAACACCCTGACTTTGTACTGTCTGGACATACTAATAACACAGCCATATCTCCAACACCCTAACTTTGTACTGTCTGGACATACTAATAACACAGCCATATCTTCAACACCCTAACTTTTTACTATCTGGACATACCAATTACACAGCCATATCGCCAACACCATGACTTTATACTGTCTGGACATACTAATAACACAGCCATATCTCCAACACCCTAACTTTGTACTGTCTGGACATACTAATAACACAGCCATATCTCCAACACCATAACTTTGTACTGTCTGGACATACTAATAAGAGAGCCATATCTCCAACACCCTAACTCTATACTGTCTGGACATACTAATAACACAGCCATATCTCCAACACCCTAACTTTGTACTGTCTGGACATACCAATTACACAGCCATATCTCCAGCATCCTAAGTTTGTACTGTCTGGACATACTAATAACACAGCCATATCTCCAACACCATAACTTTGTACTGTCTGGACATACCAATTACACAGCCATATCTCCATCATCCTAAGTTTGTACTGTCTGGACATACTAATAACGCAGCCATATCTCCAACACCCTGACTTTGTACTGTCTGGACATACCAATTACACAGCCTATCTCCAGCATCCTAACTTTGTACTGTCTGGACATACTAATAACACAGCCATATCTCCAACACCCTAACTCTATACTGTCTGGACATACTAATAACACAGCCATATCTCCAACACCCTAACTTTGTACTGTCTGGACATACCAATTACACAGCCATATCTCCAGCATCCTAAGTTTGTACTGTCTGGACATACTAATAACACAGCCATATCTCCAACACCCTGACTTTGTACTGTCTGGACATACTAATAACACAGCCATATCTCCAACACGCTAACTTTGTACTGTCTGGACATACTAATAACACAGCCATATCTCCAACACCCTAACTTTGTACTGTCTGGACATACCAATTACACAGCCATATCTCCAGCACCCTAAGTTTGTACTGTCTGGACATACTAATAACACAGCCATATCTCCAACACCCTAACTTTGTAGTGTCTGGACATACTAATAACACAGCCATATCTCCAACACCCTGACTTTGTACTGTCTGGACATACTAATAACACAGCCATATCTCCAATACCCTAACTTTGTACTGTCTGGACATACTAATAACACAGCCATATCTCCAACACCCTAACTTTGTACTGTCTGGACATACTAATAACACAGCCATATCTCCAACACCCTGACTTTGTACTGTCTGGACATACTAATAACACAGCCATATCTCCAATACCCTAACTTTGTACTGTCTGGACATACTAATAACACAGCCATATCTCCAACACCCTAACTCTATACTGTCTGGACATACTAATAACACAGCCATATCTCCAATACCCTAACTTTGTACTGTCTGGACATACTAATAACACAGCCATATCTCCAACACCCTAACTCTATACTGTCTGGACATACTAATAACACAGCCATATCTCCAACACCCTAACTTTGTACTGTCTGGACATACTAATAACACAGCCATATCTCCAACACCCTGACTTTGTACTGTCTGGACATACTAATAACACAGCCATATCTCCAGCACCCTAAGTTTGTACTGTCTGGACATACTAATAACACAGCCATATCTCCAACACCCTAACTCTATACTGTCTGGACATACCAATTACACAGCCATATCTCCAGCATCCTAAGTTTGTACTGTCTGGACATACTAATAACACAGCCATATCTCCAACACCCTGACTTTGTACTGTCTGGACATACTAATAACACAGCCATATCTCCAACACCCTAACTTTGTACTGTCTGGACATACTAATAACACAGCCATATCTCCAACACCATAACTTTGTACTGTCTGGACATACTAATAAGAGAGCCATATCTCCAACACCCTAACTCTATACTGTCTGGACATACTAATAACACAGCCATATCTCCAACACCCTAACTTTGTACTGTCTGGACATACCAATTACACAGCCATATCTCCAGCATCCTAAGTTTGTACTGTCTGGACATACTAATAACACAGCCATATCTCCAACACCATAACTTTGTACTGTCTGGACATACCAATTACACAGCCATATCTCCATCATCCTAAGTTTGTACTGTCTGGACATACTAATAACACAGCCATATCTCCAACACCCTGACTTTGTACTGTCTGGACATACCAATTACACAGCCTATCTCCAGCATCCTAACTTTGTACTGTCTGGACATACTAATAACACAGCCATATCTCCAACACCCTAACTCTATACTGTCTGGACATACTAATAACACAGCCATATCTCCAACACCCTAACTTTGTACTGTCTGGACATACCAATTACACAGCCATATCTCCAGCATCCTAAGTTTGTACTGTCTGGACATACTAATAACACAGCCATATCTCCAACACCCTGACTTTGTACTGTCTGGACATACTAATAACACAGCCATATCTCCAACACGCTAACTTTGTACTGTCTGGACATACTAATAACACAGCCATATCTCCAACACCCTAACTTTGTACTGTCTGGACATACCAATTACACAGCCATATCTCCAGCACCCTAAGTTTGTACTGTCTGGACATACTAATAACACAGCCATATCTCCAACACCCTAACTTTGTAGTGTCTGGACATACTAATAACACAGCCATATCTCCAACACCCTGACTTTGTACTGTCTGGACATACTAATAACACAGCCATATCTCCAATACCCTAACTTTGTACTGTCTGGACATACTAATAACACAGCCATATCTCCAACACCCTAACTTTGTACTGTCTGGACATACTAATAACACAGCCATATCTCCAACACCCTGACTTTGTACTGTCTGGACATACTAATAACACAGCCATATCTCCAATACCCTAACTTTGTACTGTCTGGACATACTAATAACACAGCCATATCTCCAACACCCTAACTCTATACTGTCTGGACATACTAATAACACAGCCATATCTCCAATACCCTAACTTTGTACTGTCTGGACATACTAATAACACAGCCATATCTCCAACACCCTAACTCTATACTGTCTGGACATACTAATAACACAGCCATATCTCCAACACCCTAACTTTGTACTGTCTGGACATACTAATAACACAGCCATATCTCCAACACCCTGACTTTGTACTGTCTGGACATACTAATAACACAGCCATATCTCCAGCACCCTAAGTTTGTACTGTCTGGACATACTAATAACACAGCCATATCTCCAACACCCTAACTCTATACTGTCTGGACATACTAATAACACAGCCATATCTCCAATACCCTAAGTTTGTACTGTCTGGACATACTAATAACACAGCCATATCTCCAACACCCTAACTCTATACTGTCTGGACATACTAATAACACAGCCATATCTCCAACACCCTAACTTTGGACTGTCTGGACATACTAATAACACAGCCATATCTCCAACACCCTGACTTTGTACTGTCTGGACATACTAATAACACAGCCATATCTCCAACACGCTAACTTTGTACTGTCTGGACATACTAATAACACAGCCATATCTCCAACACCCTGACTTTGTACTGTCTGGACATACTAATAACACAGCCATATCTCCAACACCCTAACTTTGTACTGTCTGGACATACTAATAACACAGCCATATCTTCAACACCCTGACTCTGTACTATCTGGACACACTAATAACACCCTGACTCTGTACTATCTGGACACACTAATAACACCCTGACTCTGTACTATCTGGACACACTAATAACACCCTGACTCTGTACTATCTGGACACACTAATAACACCCTGACTCTGTACTATCTGGACACACTAATAACACATTTGCCTGTTTTATTTACTTTATTAAGTGTACATGCAGCTTAGATGATGTCAGTTTGCAAAACGAAAGTGAAATGGAATCCGCTCCTTTGTCAAATGGAAAATAGTAAATGTTGAAATGGAAAGCCACTGTCCCTAACTCTTCCCTTGCTATAGGATTGGGGCCATAATAGGAGCGTCCTTAACCTTTTCACTGATGAATTTCCCATATCTCATTTTCAAAGCAAACATACAATAAAACTGCTAAATATTTTGAAATTAATTTGACTGGAGTTTCATATTGTGGACATGGTAGTGAATTTGTTGGTGAATGGGTTAACTCTTTAAACCTCATATCCGCCAAAAACGGCTTCTGCAGTGATTTTCGGAACTGTTCATTTGCTGACGTAGAGGACTATTGTTGAAAATTTACCACTGGAATGACTGGCTCGATAACAGAGTCAGTCATTCCACTAGTAAATTTTCAAAAATGGTCTTCTCTTGGTCTGCAAATGGAAATTTTTAATGAGAAAATTGAAATTTTCTTGAACAAATTCAAGAATTAAATGGTTAGGCCAAGTAGTAGGTCTGAAGTTAAGAAGTTCAGATTTAAAGCTGCATTACCTCAGAGATATAAATAAATTTGGAAATTTTCAGTATTTTTGCTGTAATATAATGGTCCTGGTGTATTATTAGTACATACTAATTTCTATACATAAATTCCAATCCTTAACATACATTTGTTATTATTTGTTGTTTTTCTGGAAACTTGTGCGCACGTATGAGTTTTCAATTTAGGGAAGCATTATATTTATGAAATAATTAAATTCGAAAGAACTCAAGAAAATCTTAACAAGAGGCCCAAGGGCCTTAACGCTCACCTGGACCATTAGCATTTGAACAGACATATTTAAATTCAGCAGCAACAAGGCATAAAATCCAAAATCGGATTTCAGTAGAAATGATATTTAGTGGGAAATTAATGATGGACGCTGACCACACAATCAGATCGAACCTTAGATTTTGATTGGCTAACAAAAAAAATGAAGCAGTCAAATTGTGTATAGCAATTCTGAAATGTAGCAGCCTAGTATCCTTCCAGCCGGGTCTGGTTGAAATTGCCCAAGCAGTTAATGTAGTATTAAATGATTCCCTGCCATTTTGCGGAAAGTTCAAGATGGGGCACCCCCCCCCCAAAAATAGACCAATCAAAATTCTATGTATACAAGTTCTGAAGCAAACCACTCTAGGGTCTTCCCATCCAAGTTCGCTTGAAATCGGTCAAGTGGTTAATGAGGAGCAGGCTTTTAACTGATTTCCTGAAATCTTCGGAAAATCTGAGATAGCCACCAGAAATATTGACCAATCAAAATTCCGGTTAGAAGTGTTGAAGCCTACCAGTATAGAATTAGTCCACCCAAGTTTCATTGAAGTCAGATCATTTATATTGGAGAGTAGTGTTTTAAATGATTTCCAGAAAATATTCGGAAAATCCATGGTGGCCACCAGGAAACTTGACCAATCAAAAGTCTGAATAGACGATCTGGAGCCAGCCACCATAGTATCATTCCAGCCAAATTTGGTCGAAATCGGTCAAAGCATAAACGAGAAGATGCGATTTGACACACACACCCACACAACACACACACACAACACACACACACAACACACACACACAACACACACACACACACACTCACACACACACACACACCACACACAAACACGGGAGGACCAAAACCACAAACAATTCTATCATGACATCAAAGAAATAAGTTGCACAATAATATTTTTTGTTTATACAAGACCAGCGATGACTCTCTAGCCACCGCTAAGTAGTATATACCGGTATATAGTTTCTCTTTGAAACGGAGATACAGATGACGGCCAAATTTGTATAAAAATTAGAATCGCCAAACTCCTGGTCATGGCAACCCTTCTATGATGTCTTAATAAACGTCATAAAATGATGTCACACTGACTACTACGTCTGCTCATTTTACGCCAATTGAAATCAGTTAGCCAAAATTGTATGATTTATGTGTATAGGTATCTACAAGTGTCGCCATTGCAACACACAGTTTGCCAAATGCACGAGGCTAAGCAGACATATTCGAATCATACACATGTGATCTGAATTGCTCTTAATGGACAACTAAATCCAAATTTCATTTTCTCTGATGAGTATAACGAAACAAAGTATGAAACGCCATAAATCTGAATCAGTCCACTTACGGTTATTCTATAACAATAGATACCTATGTCCACCAAATGTGAATTATACAACCAGAACCCGCAATATTGGGAATCCTCAAGCCACACGAATGTTGTCTCAGTCAGATTGACAACTAATCAACACTGAGAAAATTTCTGTTTACATTTGTAGATTTGACGGTTACACTAGCCCTCAGAAACAACAATCAAAACTTTAACAGTTACATCAAAAGGTATCTAACGGTTACACTAATCCAATAATCAAAAAATCTGGTTACACAAATAATATTTCGTGGTACAACAATAAAAAATCTGGTTACACAAACACAATTCCGGTTACAAAGTGAAATTTCCTGTGACAAATTCAACATTTCTGGCTACAAACTAGAAAATCTGGTTACATGTAACCAGATATCATCATTCCGGTTACACCCAAGGAGCAACTGTAACTGTGTAGAACAGAGAACTGACATTCGGATTTGGATCCAACTGATCCAATGTAAGAAAACCACAAGAAGAAGAGTTCCTGACCAGTTGACCTACCTACCGACCGTATGACATTCGGATTTGGATCCAACTGATCCAATGTAAGAAAACCACAAGAAGAAGAGTTCCTGACCAGTTGACCTACCTACCGACCGTAAGATTTGTTTACATCACTAATTCATAATTTGGATCTTCTTGGATATTGAGTAGTCGTATATATAAGAATTGATGTTAAAATGAGAGTATGCTGAACAACTTGAAGCGTTTTATGGACATGGTTCCGTATATTAAATTTATAGTACTATCAGATATAGCCCGGTTACGTAAACACTCCCATCAAGTTAGCATGTCTTTCAGGTAGCATTTTATTTGTATGTAAGTAAAATGCATAATATGGAAGATCGGCACAACACTTTCGTAAGTGTCACACTAGATAGGAAATTCAGACATGCTGCAGCACTATGTATGTCTATAAATGCTTGAATCATTCTACTCACCAGGGTTTGCACAGCCAAAATTAAATAAACAAACTATTTTAGTCATCAGTCCCTTAACACATTAACCCTTTTGTTTAAAATTTGATTTGTTTAAAAAAACTTAAATGTTCTCAAAGAAAATGCCCATTTGCAGACCAAGAGATTATTTTTTGAAATTTACCACTGGAATGACTGGCTCGGTTATCGAGCCAGCCATTCCAGTGGTACATTTTCAAAAATAGTCTTCTCTTGGTTTGCAAATAGACATTTGTCAGGATCACTGCAAACACCGTTTTGGCTAATATGAGTGCTAAAATGTTAATGTACAAAGTTGGCAGCTGGACCATCTACATCACATCTACATCACATATGCATCACATCTACATCACATCTACATTACATCTACATCACATCTACATCACATTGTTCATTATCAAGACAATTGTGCCCAGTAGCTAATGCTGTATGCATCACCGAATGTGCCATTGCTGTAGGCTTGCACAATTACGAGATTAAATCGACAATCGTGTTTATTTTTTAAATCATGAATTTAAATTATTAACAAGAGCTCCGCAAACGGCACGTAATACCCCGCCATGATGACAAACCAATGAATGAGAGCTATCAGAAAATATTTATTTCTTCCTCAGCCCCATCAGACATTCTTATGAAGTGTCAAAACAATCAGTTAAGTGGTCAAGGAGGTATCGTCCAGAAACCAATTTTCAAGATGGCTGCCACTGTCTGGCGGCCATATTAGATTTTGGATTATCGTAAAATTCAGAAACCAACTTTCAAGATGGCAGCCCATGGCTGGCGGCCATCTTGGAGTTTGGATCATCGTCAATTTCGATAGGTTTCTTCTCCACACCTAGTCCCTATGAAGTTTCAAAGGGATCTGATAAACGGTAACAGAGTTATCATTTGGAAACCAATTTTCAAGATGGCCACCGGTGGCTGGCAGCCATCTTGGAGTTTGTATCATTGTCAATCTTGATAGGTTTCTTCCTCAGAGGTAGTCGAACCATGCTATGAAATTTCATAGCGATCCGATAAACGATAACAGAGTTATCATCTGGAAACCAATTTTCAAGATGGCCACCGGTGGCTGGTGGCCCTCTTGGATTTAAGATCATTGTAAATTTCGATAGGTTTCTTCCCACGACCTAGTCCAACCACTCTATGAAGTTTCAAAGCGATCCGATAAACGGTAACGGAGTTATCATCCGGAAACCAATTTTTAAGATGGCCACCGGTGGCTAGCGGCCATCTTGAATTTTGGATCATTATCAATCTCGATAGCTTTCTTCCCCAGATGTAGTCCAACCACCCTATGAAGTTTCATAGCGATCTGATAAACAGGGTTCATACACCTTCAGCAGAATTAAATTCCATACCTTTTCCAGACTTTTTCCAGACTCAATTTCAAATTTTCCAGACCTCATTTTGGGACTTTCAATCAGACAAAAAACAAACACAGTTACTAAGTTCATCATATATAAACTTTATTAAACTTTATAAAACAAGAATATCAAAACACAGCGTGCGCACTTTTGCCTGTGGAACTGAAGCAACCGCAGTAGTGGAAGACCCGAGGACAATAACAAACTGCATATATAAATAATTGTCACAAGAATGTCAAAGCACAGTGCGCGCACACACACAGATATGAATTTCATTACAGCAGCACATTGTTTGTTGAATATTTTGAAAATAATTTGACTGGAAACTGTTGCTGCTTTAAATTAAGTCAAATTATTTTCAAAATATTCAACAGCTATCCTATCAAAACACACTATTAAAACTTCATAGGAGTTATCTTAATCTAATATAGCTAGAAATATCAACATACACACAAACACACACAGTGTGTCACACATACACAGGATTTCTCATTATAAAGGGACTTTTTGAGGGTACGTATATAGCCCCAAAATCTAGATTGGGAACAGTATATTGTCTATGAGTGGCTCTGGGAACCGTATATTGTCTAGGAGTGGCTCAGTGTTTTTCAGGATGCAAACCAGATATGAATTTCATTACAGCAGCACATTTTTTGCTGAATATTTTGAAAATAGTTTGACTGGAAACTGTTGCAGCAATAGTTTCCAGTCAAATTATTTTCAAAATATTCAACAGCTATCATGCAAAGTTGAGCTTGAGACACCCACATTTGTTGAGGGCCACACCAACCCCCCCTTCCCACCTTCAGATAACAAGTTAAACCCTGCACATATACACATACGCTAATTTAATTTAACTTTACCATAGCTGATCATATCGCCATAGCAACAGAAGGAATCCTTATTATTTTCACTTGATAATGCGGCAACATATGAGGCCTCGCGATATGAAAGAGCTGTCGGACAGTCAATCATATTTTACGGTGACTCAGCGCAAAGTTGGGATCATGTAACATTGGGCGATATAAAATTGCCATGCTTCTAAATGATCGCCATAGCAACAGGAATTCATTATTTTCACTCGATGACGAGCCAACACAAGAGGCCTCACGATACGAGGGCAAAGTTGGGATCATCTAACGTTGGGAGATATAAAATTGCTCCGCTTCTAAATGATTCTGGTACTATCAATGTGAAAATGTAAAATATTCTTACCTTGAACCAAAGAAATCCGTAACTTTCGGCGCTGGCTTTAGACGAACTTCTGTCAGTGTCTCATGATTTTTCCCCGGCATGTGGCTAACAAGAGCCGCTTCGCCCATATTCCCAATGTCAAACGACTTATTACAAACACTACATTTGGCACACGAGTTTGATGTGTTGTCCGGTAAAATCCAATCCTTATATTTATCATTAGTTTCCCAAACACTAGCATATTTGCACCTTCCCATCTTTACTGTATCACAAAAAAACGGCAATCTCACAAATTATTTCATTGTTTCGGCTTCTAACACTCTGTACTATTTGACAGACGACTGCCGATTCACTCATTTTTATTGCGTTGTACTTGAACATGTTCAGAACCCGTATTGCTCAACAACTGCGAGATGTTCCCGGTAATAGGCGGTTTTCTATTGCAAGACGAGACCGGGACCCAATCGAATTAGATTCTGGCAAGATTGGCGGAAAACGTGAGATTTCGTTCGTAAACAAAAAGATTGCGGTCGGAAAAATTAGGAATGCCGATATTTTAATTTTCCACACATTTTCCATACCAGTTGGCCCAAAATTGGAATTTCCATACTTTTTCCAGCCCTGGAAAAGGCTTTCCTAATTTTCCATACATTTTCCAGACTTCCATACATGCGTACGAACCCTGGATAAAGGATAACGGAGTTATCATATGGAAACCAATTTTCAAGATGCCCACCGTTGGCTGGTGGCCATCTTAGATTTCAGATCATTGTCGATTTTGATAGCTTTCTTCCTCAGACCTAGTCCAACCACTCTATGAAGTTTCAAAGCGATCCGATAAACGGTAATGGAGTTATCATCCAGAAAACAATTTTCAAGATGGCCGCCTGTGGCTGGCGGCCATCGTGGATTTCGGATCATCATCGATTTCGATAGGTTTCTTCCGCAGACCTAGTCCAACCTCTATGAAGTTTCAAAGCGATCCGATAAATGGTAATGGAGTTATCATCCAGAGACCAATTTTCAAGATGGTTACCAGTGGCTGGTGGCCATCTTGGAATTCAGATAATCAATTTCGATAGGTTTCTTCCCCCATCCTAGTCCAATGACTCCATGAAGTTTCAATGTCATCCGACAAATGGTAACAGAGTTATTATCCAGAAACCAGTTTTCAAGATGGCCGCCGGTGGCTGGCGGCCATCTTGGATTTCCGATCATCGTTGATTTCGATAGGTTTCTTCCCTAGGCATAATCCCACCATGCTATGAAGTTTCAATGCGATCTGACAAACGGTAACAGAGTTATCATCCAGTTTCTACCGCATAAAATATGTCAAAATCTATCTCTTAATTTCCTCTTTAATGTGATCGGTCACGAACATTGACATGTTTTCAGCGGAGGTATGTCCATTTGCAGGCCAAGAGAAGACTATTTTTGAAAATGTATCAGTGGAATGACTGGCTCGAGCATCGAGCCCAGCGTCCAGTGGTACCTTTTCAAAAGTAGTCTTCTCTTGGCCTACAAATGTACATTGCTAAACAGCATTTCCATTGTTACCAGTATGTATGGGTAATTTGTAAACAGGCTAATTGAGTAATCGTGATTATTCTTAAATAATCGATGGTGATCACTCAAAGCAATAATGGCCTACATTGCAGATTTCTTCTATGATCATTGTTTCAGGATAATATTAATGAAATATTTATATACTAACATTGAGTTGAACCCGTGCAGAGGCATTCGCTATTTCTTCAGCGTTTCGGTTTAGCCGCAGACAGCGTATCATCTGGTAGTTGTCATTAGATGGACAGCCGAGTAGCTTTGCCAGCTGTTGTGCGTACTCCTTTGCATGCTGTGTCTCGCGTATGAGTGCCCATTCGCTCCGATCACAACCACTCATCATAATCGCCTGGTGGAATAACTGATTTGCTGCAATGGAACGTTAGATTTAACCATTTGACGATGAAGCCGGCCAAAACAGCCCTCTGTAGTGGTCTTGAGGAATATCAATTTGCAGGCCAATAGGAAACTATTTTTTTGTAATTAACCACTGGAATGACTGGCTCAATAACCAAGCCAGTCATTCCAGCGGTAAATTAAAAAAAATAGTCTTCTCTTGGCCTGCAAATGAACATTCAATAAGTAAATATTAAAATTTTTAGAATAAATATAGTCCTTAAAGGGTTAAATCCTAGCATAATTTATTCTAACTAGATTGAGTGTGTCCCATGTATCGAGATCTTTAGTTTTTCTGCATATCACATCTCATGTGTGGCAGTGTCATGAAATTAACTAAATCCAAACAGGGCAAAAATATGTAAATTTGACAATCATTTGATTTATGATGGAGATTGGATACAATGACGGCATAGAACAAATCTTTAAAGTTTGATTGACATCGGATAAGCATTTAATGAATTAAATGTCAATTGAAAAACTTTAATATTTAATTAATTCTTGGTGCAAAATTAACAAAGTCAAATCCTCGGAAATTTATGGACAAAATTTGAAAATCATTTCAATTATGACGGAGCCTAGATGCAATGATGGTATAGATTAAATCTGTAAAGATTTATTAAGATCGAATAAGGCCTTGATGAATTAAATGTTCATTGAAAACCTTTAACATTTACCTAATTCTTGGTGTACGCTGGACACTGAACACGCTATTTTGAGATCCTCCGCTTCACTATAGGCTTGACCAGAGAATCTATTTATTGCCTGACCCTATACAATGTATGTGTAGTATTTATTGCATGACCCTATACAATGTATGTGCAGTATATCGAGAATCAAAATGCTAGTATTGCCATAAGCAGAACGCAAACGAACTACACTGCAGTCTGGGGAGGTGCTGACTCACACCTATATGCTCTGCCAATGCACTTAGTGACCCATGACCTAGACTGAAGGAAATGTAAATTTCCCTTTCTCCGAGATCTAACAATACTCACCATTCTGTTACTTCTGATATACAGCTGGCCTTGACAGCTGGCTCTAGGACTATAGACTTAGAAAGCTTTACCGACTCCTTGGAACCGGGTACTCGGCTCCCAACTGCCGAGTACCCGTCTACCATAAAGCTCATATTGTTTGCATAGCCACCAAACAAGAGAAATCCATGGCTTGCCTCCGTGGGGCTGGGAGGCTGGGTCCGTAACAGAATGGTAAGTATTGTTAGATCTCGGAGAAAGGGAAATTTACATTTCCTTCATTCTCCTTCGATCAATACTCACCATTCTGTTACTTCTGATATACACCAGATTTGGTCAGTAACCTGGTGGGAAGGGGCAAGCCATAAATGCTACTTTTGCCCCTTGGAGAAAGAGTTAGACGTAAAACTTGACTAACGGAGACCTAAAAAGGACCGTCAAATTAACGGAACCGAACCACATTCGCATCACTTCCCCCCCCTTTTTCTCCTAAGAAAAGGGAGAGAACTCACGAACATGCATCTCGCCTGAAAACACAAATATGCCAAGAGGGTTAACTGCTCTTTGCATATACACATGTATTAGCCTGGGAATGAGCATGAATATATAAGATGAATGAACATGATATATAGACATAATACAAAAAACTCTCAATCTTGAATTACCTTATGATAAATGGACTCCAGACGTACCGCCTCCAACCATTCACTGGTCCGGCCATCAGTGACACAATCTGGTTGTCATCCTCTCGCTCGACCATGTCTGCTTTTACATTCTTTTCTTACCAAAGTGAAAAAAGGGAGAAAAGCAGTGTGGTCACTTAACCATCGTTTCAAAACAGCTAAAACGAGTGGATTGGCTGAGTCTGACACATCCCTCATATAGTAATCCGTGAATGAGGACTCACAGTGCCATTGTGCAACGGCCATGATGTCCTCTAACGGAACACCACTGTAAAGGGCGGTCGAGGAGGCTATTCCTCTAACATCGTGTGCCCTTGCCCCTTGCACCTTGTGCCCAGTCGCCATCTCATGAGTAGTCTGAATGCATTCGACTACCCAACGAGAGATAGTATCCATGGATGCGGCGCCATAAGGCTTCTTATGGCAGATCCACAGATGTCTATCGTTCGACCGTAACGAGTCAGTCCATTTCCTGTACTTAGTCAAAGCACGGACCGGGCACCAGACACTGGCATCACGATCAAACCTTGTTAACTTCGGTATTATGATCGGTTTGCCGGGATATCTCAGATTGAATCTTTGACATAAACTATGCTCTTGGCAGAAGATGCAGACCCTCTCCGGGGACAATAAATCGGTCCCTCTTTTCTGAAAGCGCATGGATCTCACTGTGCCTTCTAGCTGAGGAAGCTGCCAATAGAAAGACCGCCTTTAGAGTCAAATGCTTTAGACTAGCCGAACGCAACGGTTCGAAAGGGTACTTGACCAGTACATTAAGCACTAAAGATAGACTCTAGGCTGGAATGAATATCGGTTGTCTCGGTCGGAGATTGCTCATTCCCTTCACCATCACATTTAACTGGGCCACCTCTGGACTATCCCTGTTGGCTAGACAAGGGATAACTGATGAGATTATGTTCGGAATCTCGGGTAACTGCACTGGATTTTCCACCAGCAGATCTAGAAGATCCGTGAACCACGCCCTGCTGGGCCAAAAGAGCGCTATTAGCAGGACCAGGCACGGGTCCTCCCTGATCTTCACCAATATCTTCGGTAGAAGAATGGTGGGTGGGTACGCGTAAGCGTGCATCCCTCTCCAGCTTAACGCCAGAGCGTCTGTATCGATGGCATTAGGATCTGGAATCGGCGAGACATAAGTCATGATTTGAGCATTTTTCCTTGTGGCGAACAAGTCCACGTTGGGGTTGCCCCAATGCTCGAAGATCCTGTGAAGAACTGGAGGGTTGAGAGACCATTCTGTTGGCAGAATTCTCTGTCTGCGAGACAAAGCATCCGCCAGAATGTTCAATTGCCCAGGAATATGAGCTGCTTTCAAAACAACCGAGTAATTCCTGCACCATTGAATCAAGTGCCACACTTAGAGACATAGTGTGGGTGACTTGGTCCCGCCTTGGCAATTTATGTATGATACTACTGTCGAGTTGTCCGACCGTATCAATATCGCCTTGCCCCTGACTTTTGGAAGAAACCTTTCCAATGCCAGTTCCACTGCCATCATATCCAACAGATTGATATGCAGCTGGCTCTCCTGGAGAGTCCAAGTGCCCGAGACCTGGTGTTCTCCCAGGTAGCCTCCCCCCATCCCTCCAGCGATGCATCCGTGTACACGGACAGCTGCGGGTGGGGTAGGTGCAGCGAAAACTCCTACTAGGAGATTCTGACGCTTTTTCCCCCCATACAAGATGCAACATTATTGGCTCAAAAACTGGCACCAGTTTTGACAGGGGTTCTGTTCTCTGTTTCCACAGAGACATCAGATACAACTGGATAGGTCTTTGCATCAGAGCAGTGTACGGGATTACCTGCTCCATGGAGACCATCATCTGATAAAACCGCCTCGCCTGAATGTGGTTTCCCAATCGAAACTCTTGAGGATGGCTAACAGAGACACCACTCTGGGCTCTGACGGGTAAAAACCCTGCCCTCCTCGAGATCGAATCGCATCCTTAAATAAACGAAATATTGAGTGGGAGTCAACTCAGATTTCTCCTTGTTGACTATCCAGCCTAGATCTGAAAGCAACTTCAGAGTCAGAGCAGTATCCATCTCTAACCTGGCTGATGAGTTTACTTTGATCATCCAATCGTCTATGTAGGTGTGAAGCGCCACGTTCTCTTTTCTGAGAAACGCTGTCACCACAAGGACCACTCTGGTGAAAACCCCTTGGAGCTGTCGACAGGCCTAATGGGAGGATATAAACTCCCATACTTGATTCTGAAACGCAACTCTCAGAAACCTGTGACAACTCCTGTTCATTGGACTGTGGAAACATGCATCTTTCAAATCGATCGATACACACCACACTCCCTTCCTCAATCCTGCCCTTACCGACCTCGGAGTTTCCATCTGAAACCAAGGCGTATGGATAAACCAATTCAATGGCCTGAGATTGAGTACGGGTCTCCATCCCCCTGTGCTCTTGGGGACAAGGAACATGTTTGAATAGAAGCCTGGAGTGTTCCGGTTTGCTGGTTTATTGCTCCCTTCAGAAGCAAACCTGACACTTCGTTTTGAATGGCTTCTAACTTGTCTGGTTCCCTTGAATGGGTGTCCAGACAGGTGCCAAAGACAGATTCTGTGGTGGAAAGTCCCACCACTCTGGCATGTTACCCTGGGATAACCATCCCAAGACCAGACTGTCTGACATCACACCATGCCAAGCCTCGATGAAACACATGAGCCTTCCACCCACTATAGACACCTCGACGCCTAATGGGGGTGTCTGGCTCGCGATCCGCTCCCCCTCCCCTCTCTTGACGAGAGAGAGAGAGAGAACCATTTTGGTCTTGGCTTGGCCGGTCTAACTGGCACCGCTGTTCCTGTCGCACAGGTGCGGTCCAGGCAGATGTGAAGGGAGCCCTCGTACCCTCGGGTATGATCCACTCCCTTCTGTCCGCCCTTTGAGGACTTACACCTCCCCTTCCCTTTGCCCTTCCCGCCTCTCGGACGATCAGGAGCAACATTGGGGAGGGCAGGGGCCCCCACAACCTTCTTGGCTTTCTTCGCCGAGGCGGCTGAGAAAACCCAGCAGAAAACAGAAGCAGCACTAGGCTTAGCTTTCACCTTGCTTTTGCGCTTTTTTCTGCTTCTTGAAGGTTGCCCAGTCAGCGGCCCGACTACAGCCCCTAGTGCGTGCTTGCTTGACGCACTAGCTGCAGATTAACTGCCAACCGATTCTGCGCAATGCTGGCCGTGTCCTCCAAGGTGGCCAGCGCCTGGCCACCAAAGATGCTAAAGCCTGTCAGGGGCATCCCAAGAAGACGCTCCCTGACGACAGCAGCTGGACGCATATGGTCAAGGACCATCTGCCTCCTGGACAGTCACACGCTCCTGCACCCTTGTCAATGCGTCCATAGACAGCACCAGGCTGTCATTAACACACGAAAGCGCCAGAGGGTGGCCTGCCCCCGCTTCAGCCCACACCGACTGAAGAAGACGATAAGAGTGGTTGACAGCACTCATTGCTGTCCTCACACCCCCATCACATAGGGACAGGACTTCATTATGGTGTACCTGAGCTTTGTCCACCAGTGCCGTGGCGGGGCCACCCGCTCCAGCACTCTGGACACCCAGTACCCAGCGGTCATCCTCGGTGACCGACGGGACAACACAATACCTGTCGTATTCCCCCCATGGAATACGACCCCTCGCCCGCACCTCCCTGGAGGCCGCAAGAAGCTGGCCCTTGGTCATGCGTTGTATGATATAAATAGCATCAAGCAACTCCATAAACCTTGGATCCAGTCCAACAGACTGGATCAGGGCTGCGGGCAAGATCCCCATCCTAATCGATGCAACCGATGGACGGGGTACATCCTCCTCGGCCGTGGTCGAAACCACAGACGGGTCCACCCTGGCTAGCCAAGCCAGAGCCTCAGACCAATCTGTCTCCGAGGAGGACACTCCCATGAACACGTCACCCGTTGACATGTTCACGGCCCTACCAGCAACGGCCTCCCGGCTAGGAGCCATTGCTGATATGCCAGGAACTCTGGTACCGTACGGTTCCGCCGCCACCCCATGGAACACACCAGTCCATGCAGTAGGCCGGTAGCGGTTGAGGAACCGTGGCCAAACACGGGCGCCAACGGCACCCCATGTCTGACCGCTGGACCAGGCGAGATAGGTGAGTACCATGCCTGGCCAGCCACACCCATCACCATGTCGGTTGGTGGCAAATGAACCATCACGGGACCAGTGCCCGGTACCGGAGTGGCCTCAACCATGGGCGGAGCCGCTGCCCTGGCTTGCGCCAAGCCAGACAGATGGAGGATGGTTCCGTCCAGGACGGAATCGACCTCCATGATCTCCACCCGCGGCATCACAGGCCGCAGCAAGCTCTCCTCCTCGGCCTCCTCATCTTCAGACCCCGAAGAGTCGTCACTGGACAAGGAAAACCGTGGAGCCATCCTGGTGGATGGCTCCCATGCCTGATGGACCGGCCACCGCTACTGGACCACCCGGAGGTGGCCGCAGAGAGACAGAACCCATCAGGCCGGAGCCCAACGGGACTGCCAGGGGGCCATATGAGACGGCTCCCTCAGTGGCCAGTCCAGAACCCTGTCCAAGGACAGGGTCTGAATCAAACATGGGGAGAGACTGCCCTACAACTTTTGGCAGCAGGGACGACACCAGCGCGGGCAGAACGCTATGCAAGAAACCTTGCATAGCCGGACCAAACCATGCCGGCGGTGCCATCTCCACCACCTCCGGCTGCAGACATGGAACGCTCCCACGGGCTGAAACGGACGCTCCACGATTTACTTTCGGACCGCCTGACCCCGCGTCAGATCCTGCCAAGTCCTTCTGGCAAGGAACGTAAGCATCATATCGACCGACCACACAGCGCAAACGTTACATCTACTGTCAAGACTACACTTAGTACAGCGGAAACAGACATGGTCCTTAAATAGAACCCGTACGAATATGTGGCACTCGTCACATGATGGCGGGGCTGGCTTGGCCTATAAAAAGCCAAACCTACAATAAGCAAGCGGAACGAAACAGAAATGGAAGGCAGACAATTAATTTTCAAATATATTGATCATAAATTAACTGTAACCCTCCCGCACCCCACCTCGCAACGTTACAGCAAAGATCGCATTGATTATGACGACAAGAACGAAGCGGGCAATAATACACCCATACACTGATCCTCAAGGAAGTATAACGGAACCAGGAATCATATCGCATAGCATTCGGGGTATATTTACTAATAAATATAAATTATACTCCTAATGAAGGCCAAAACGATATGTGAAGAAACAACAAAATGTAAACAAACTGCTGTAGCACACAGTACAACCGCAGACCACACATCTAAATCAAGAATTTTGAAACCACTGATCATTGCAAACAGATCGTGATAACACGCAAAACTTGAAAATTCCACAGTTTTTCTGGTACCAATTAAAGTACACAGCACCCAGAATCAGATGCGTGAATTAATGAAACATTTTCTTCACATAAACATCCAAGAAACACGGGTGTGACGTCACCCGCTCAGATCTTACGTAGAACGATGTCAGCCGATTCTCGTGTTAAAACACCGATAAGCCAACACCTAATTTCATATATGCCGATTGCCTGTTGGGGTTTAAAGGAAGGCGATCATCTGGCATATTTCGTTGTTAACACACGTCCCAGATTCTTTGGGGTTAGAAATTGGAACATGCGACAGAGACAAAATTTTAGAGACCTAAGTCTTTTAACTAGGGAATAACATGGAAATATACGACCTGGTTATCATCGGCGGCATCCATATTAATCCAAATATCCTTTTGAGAACGCACAAGCTATCACAATTAATCACAGTAAAGAGACTTAGGCGTAAACAATCTTAAGACTTTCCAACTGCAAAAAGCATGTATTCTCTTGTTGCTATGCAAACAAGAATGAGCTTCATGGCAGACGGGTACTCGGCAGTTGGGAGCCGAGTACCCGGTTCCAGGAGTATGTAAGGCTTACTAAGTCTATAGTTCTAGAGCCAGCTGTCAGGGCCAGCTGTATATCAGAAGTAATAGAATGGTGAGTATTAGAAGTAATAGAATGGTGAGTATTGATCGAAGGAGAACCAATCTGTCACTCAAGTCTTGACATAATAATCAAATACATCACATATGCATTACATAACGGTTGACATTATACTCATAATTGACAGACAATACTCCATCATGAAGCTGGAATAGTCTGCCATGTGTACGACTTGCATGTCTTTACCATATTTAATCTATATTCTGTTGAATATTTTGAAACTAATTTGATTGGGCACTGTTGTGGCCATAAACAGCAACCAATCAAATTAGTTTCAAAATATTCAACAGCTTACCTGTATAGTAACCTTGAAATTGGCATTATGAAAATTCAGGGTTCTAAGTATATAAATCGATCCCCACACACACAAAGTATGGGCGGAGCTTAGCTATAGATGGACGAGGCCAGTGTTTCTTATGGCATCTTATTTTTGGGGTCCTAGGAATCTAGGCACATTGTCCAGCTAGGTACAGCCACTGAGTCCAGCCGCAGATGGCAGGCTAAGTTCAACCGCAGAGGGCAGGCTAAGTCCAGCCGCAGAGGGCAGCCATAAAAATCTCAGATACACAATGCATTAGACATGTGGCTAGTAGCTTCATTGATTATAATACCATGATGTCAGAGCCTATTTACTATACCTGATCTCTAGAGAATGAAAATACTTGCATCTAACCGAACATCAAATGTGTGCATGCTAGTTTCATTTACAAGCTCCTACATCTGGTGCAGGGTATCTGCTGTGGCAATGTGGCATAATTCCATCAGATATTATTCTGATCAAAATATATATAGCAAACTTACATATGCTGCTAATGCGTCGTGTTGATGGCGCCAAAATATGCAGGCCTACACTAGCCGCTCCACTCGATTGACCAAATAAGGTAATTTTTCCAGGATCACCGCCAAAACATTGGATATTATCTTGTATAAACTCCAAAGCTGCAACCTGATCCCACATTCCATAGTTACCAACTGAATCCTCTGTTCCAGTACTTAGAAATCCTGCCAGGGATAAGATAAACACAAGCATGTGCAGTCAATACACCATCCCAAATCCCCACGCTTTCAACGACTTTCACGCTATACAGCCCCACTGCCATGCCGGGGTCAGAGCCTAATGTAAACATCACATCATAATCCGCAGTCATATGGTAACTCAAATAGCAAATTTGGCTGAATTCCACCAACTTGACCTTTCTGCACAACACACACACCCTATGCCTGCACCGTCATCGACCACCCTCGTGGCAGAGACTGATGAAAATGATGACTTTCAGTCCGCAATCATATGGGCAAATCAGATAACAAATTTGATTGAGTTCCACCAAACAGTTTCAGAGATCGCCGGACAGACAGATGGATGGAGGCGATCGCAATATCCCCTCTATTTTTTTAATGCGTGGGGATAAGTATAAACTAATTTATAAGAAGAATTTGCGTGACAGACCGATGGATGGAGGCGATCGCAATATCCCCTCTATTTTTTTAATGCGTGGGGATAAGTATAAACTAATTTATAAGAAGAATTTGCGTGACAGACAGATGGATGGAGGCGATCGCAATATCCCCTCTATTTTTTTAATGAGTGGGGATAAGTATAACCTAATTTATAAGAAGAATTTGAGTGACAGACAGATGGATGGAGGCGATCGCAATATCCCCTCTATTTTTTTAATGCGTGGGGATAAGTATAACCTAATTTATAAGAAGAATTTGCGTGACAGACAGATGGATGGAGGCGATCGCAATATCCCCTCTATTTTTTTAATGCGTGGGGATAAGTATAACCTAATTTATAAGAAGAATTTGCGTGACAGACAGATGGATGGAGGTGATTGCAATATCCCCTCTATTTTTTTAATGTGTGGGAATAAGTATAACCTAATTTATAAGAAGAATTTGAGTGAAAACCTTTACTACAGTAACTCTTTAACACTTATATCCGGCAAAAATGGCTTTTTCAGGAACATTTTCAGAAGTGACATTGAAGTAAAGATGTGGCTAAAATATTTACTATGGTATTTAGCTAATGTCTGGGCTAGAACATTGCAAAAGACAGATCTGTCCCTGTGTACCCCTCATCACAACCACCCGACCCCTTCACAACTGGATACACTGCACGTCTTCTTCAAGCACTATGTGCTGGTTAAGTGATGAAGTATTTCCGGCCCCAGCTCGATTGTTACATACACAAAACAATGTTTTTGTTTAACAACAAATGATGATGTCATAAACATGCACTTATGATGTAATAAAATAGACTTCCGGGTTGCGAATCACATGCAGTGATGTCATACTTAACAAGTTCATACCTATACATACCTAAAGCACCGAGTCTAAAGTTAAATGTAACAACAACAACATTTCGCTCAGCTAACATGATGGGCGGCCATTGCTGTGCTGTACCCATGATGTAACCACCTCCATGTATGAACACCATCACAGGATGCAGTGAAGATCCTCTGTGGGTACAGGATGGAGGATTGCTATCTCTCGTGTCCTGATAGAAAACATAAACATAGTTCTAACACTATCACAGGATGCAGTGAAGATCCTCTGTGGGTACAGGAGGGAGGATTGTTATCTCTCATGTCCTGATAGAAAACATAAACATAGTTCTAACACTATCACAGGATACATTGAAGATCCTCTATGGGTACAGGAGGGAGGATTGCTATCCCTCGTGTCCTGATAGAAAACATAAACATAGTTCTAACACTATCACAGGATGCAGTGAAGATCATCTGTGGGTACAGGAGGGAGGATTGCTATCTCTCGTGTCCTGATAGAAAACATAAACATAGTTCTAACACCATCACAGGATGCAGTGAAGATCCTCTGTGGGTACAGGAGGGAGGATTGTTATCTCTCATGTCCTGATAGAAAACATAAACATAGTTCTAACACCATCACAGGATGTAGTGAAGATCCTCTATGGGTACAGGAGGGAGGATTGCTATCCCTCGTGTCCTGATAGAAAACATAAACATAGTTCTAACACTATCACAGGATGCAGTGAAGATCCTCTGTGGGTACAGGAGGGAGGATTGCTATCTCTCGTGTCCTGATAGAAAACATAAACATAGTTCTAACACTATCACAGGATACAGTGAAGATCCTCTATGGGTACAGGAGGGAGGATTGCTATCCCTTGTGTACTGATAGAAAACATAAACATAGTTCTAACACTATCACAGGATGCAGTGAAGATCCTCTGTGGGTACAGGAGGGAGGATTGCTATCTCTCGTGTCCTGACAGAAAACATAAACATAGTTCTAACACTATCACAGGATGCAGTGAAGATCCTCTATGGGTACAGGAGGGAGGATTGCTATCCCTCGTGTCCTGATAGAACACATAAACATAGTTCTAACACTATCACAGGATACAGTGAAGATCCTCTATGGGTACAGGAGGGAGGATTAATATCACTCGTCTCCTGATAGAAAAGATAAACATAGTTCTAACACTATCACAGGATACAGTGAAGATCCTCTATGGGTACAGGAGGGAGGATTGCTATCCCTCGTGTCCTGATAGAAAACATAAACATAGTTCTAATACTATCACAGGATGCAGTGAAGATCCTCTGTCGGTACAGGAGGGAGGATTGCTATCTCTCGTGTCCTGATAGAAAATATAAACATAGTTCTAACACTATCACACGATGCAGTGAAGATCCTCTATGGGTACAGGAGGGAGGATTGCTATCCCTCATGTCCTGATGGAAAACATAAACATAGTTCTAACACTATCACAGGATACAGTGAAGATCCTCTATGGGTACAGGAGGGAGGATTGCTATCCCTCGTGTCCTGATAGAAAACATAAACATAGTTCTAACACCATTACAGGATGCAATGAAGGTCCTCTATGGGTACAGGAGGGAGGATTGCTATCCCTCGTGTCCTGATGGAAAACATAAACATAGTTCTAACACTATCACAGGATGCAGTGAAGATCCTCTATGGGTACAGGAGGGAGGATTGCTATCCCTCGTGTCCTGATAGAAAACATAAACATAGTTCTAACACTATCACAGAATACAGTGAAGATCCTCTATGGGTACAGGAGGGAGGATTGCTATCCCTCGTGTCCTGATAGAAAACATAAACATAGTTCTAACACCATTACAGGATGCAATGAAGGTCCTCTATGGGTACAGGAGGGAGGATTGCTATCCCTCGTGTCCTGATGGAAAACATAAACATAGTTCTAACACTATCACAGGATGCAGTGAAGATCCTCTCTGGGTACAGGAGGGAGGATTGCTATCTCTCGTGTCCTGAAAGAAAACATAAACATAGTTCTAACACCATTACAGGATGCAATGAAGATCCTCTATGGGTACAGGAGGGAGGATTGCTATCCCTCGTGTCCTGATAGAAAATATAAACATAGTTCTAACACCATTACAGGATGCAATGAAGATCCTCTGTGGGTACAGGAGGGAGGATTGCTATCTCTCGTGTCCTGAAAGAAAACATAAACATAGTTCTAACACCATTACAGGATGCAATGAAGATCCTCTATGGGTACAGGAGGGAGGATTGCTATCTCTCGTGTCCTGATAGAAAATATAAACATAGTTCTAACACTATCACAGGATGCAGTGAAGATCCTCTATGGGTACAGGAGGGAGGATTGCTATCCCTCGTGTCCTGATAGAAAACATAAACATAGTTCTAACACTATCACAGAATACAGTGAAGATCCTCTATGGGTACAGGAGGGAGGATTGTTATCGCTCATGTCCTGATAGAAAACATAAACATAGTTCTAACACTATCACAGGATGCAGTGAAGATCCTCTGTGGGTACAGGAGGGAGGATTGTTATCTCTCATGTCCTGATAGAAAACATAAACATAGTTCTAACACTAACACAGAATACAGTGAAGATCCTCTATGGGTACAGGAGGGAGGATTGCTATCCCTCGTGTCCTGATAGAAAACATAAACATAGTTCTAACACCATTACAGGATGCAATGAAGATCCTCTGTGGGTACAGGAGGGAGGATTGCTATCCCTCGTGTCCTGATAGGAAACATAAACATAGTTCTAACACTATCACAGAATACAGTGAAGATCCTCTATGGGTACAGGAGGGAGGATTGCTATCCCTCGTGTCCTGATAGAAAACATAAACATAGTTCTAACACCATTACAGGATGCAATGAAGATCCTCTGTGGGTACAGGAGGGAGGATTGCTATCTCTCGTCTCCTGATAGAAACCATTACATAGTTCTTAACACTTTAACACTCAAATTTGTTCAAGGAAAATTTAAATTTTCTCATCGAAAAAGTCCATTTGCAGACCAAGAGAAGACTATGTAAAAAAATTTACAACTGAAATGATTGACTCGGTTATGGAGCCAGTCATTTCAGTGGTATATTTTCAAAAATAGTCTTCTCCTGGTCTGCAAATGGACATTTCTCAAAGCTACTGCAGAAGCAATTTTTGGTTGATATGAGTCTTAAAAGGTTAAAGTGATTGCCAGCAAATACAAGTTAGGAATTAAACAGTGCCGGACATAATCATCGTTAAAATTTCGGATTAGTAGTGTCTGAGACACAGCTCAGGACAGACAGACAAGCATGCAGAGAAAGACAAACAAGCAGGCAGAGACAGGCAGACAGACAGACAGACAGACAGACAGACAAGCAGGCAGAGACAGAGAGACAGACAGGCAGGCAGGCAGGCAGACAGACAGACAGCTGTCATGCAGAGACATGAATGTAATACCCTCTTCCCTTTTGGAAAAAGAGGTTGATGCCTACTTAGGCCTGTACATGCATTCTGCTAAGAACCAGCTGTGAAATCATTGTCAAAATGCTTAAAATATGAAAATGAGTTCAAACTAATTAACATATTGATTTGAACATAACTAGTGTTTGATGCAATGATATTGTACAATTTTCAGGAACTTACATTTGGAGCGAATACATTGATATAGAGGCAGTCCTCACTCATCCTGCTGAATCCTGGGATAGTCTGTCTGGCAAACCACGTCATTTGCGGGCAAGCTGGTGGCCATTCTCGCGCATTTAGTATTCCCCTCCATTGTGGCGTAGGATCTGGTTTCTGGAAAGAAACGTGTTACTCATATATTATATACAGGCAAGACTACATGTATATTATGTACATTATGGCATAGGGTTTCGTATCTTGGAAGAAAAGCATTAATCAGAGATAGTTTTATATACAGTCAAATCTATATTTCCCTCCATTGTGGCATCGAGTCTGGTAGGGATACAATGATACACTAAGCCACGATGCGATACATATCGCAATATTTATTTCACAATACGATGCGTATCGCAATACATAACCAGGAGGCACAGTGGCTGAGGGGTTAAGGAGTCGAGCTCATGACTCGAATGTCGCGGGATCGATTACCTGTCTGTAAAATAGGTACCTGTGAGTGCAGTGTCGGCAAAACAGAATGTCGGCAAAAAGCCATCGAGCACCTATAAACGGCAGCCGTAGTATGGCTGTATGCTCCCAAAGGAAGTTGAGATTGTGCAGGAATGAAAAAGGCCCAATGATCAGGGGGTAATGTTGAAAAGTTGGCTAAGCATGCAAGTGGAAGCAGACAATACACCCGGCCTATACCTATACATAACTATAAACATGTACATGAATGATGTATACATTTTAAATAAATAAGCCCATTTTGATGTTATATTTTCTCACTAATAGCATCTGTACAACTAGTATTATGCCATGCACAGCACATAGTAATGGAGTGGTTGGAATTGATACTCACAGTAATAGGAAATTTACACATTCAAATCATGCATCTCTACTCTTTTACTAAATTTTAAAAACAAATCAAAACATGAAATTATTTTTACACGCATCACTATTCTTGTATAAGTGTATCATGTATTGCGATACGGAAAAAGTATCACGACACGCGATGTATTGATGGGAAAAGTATCACGATATGCGATGTAGCAACGGGAAAAGTATCATGATACACGATGTAACAATGGGAAAGGTATCATGATACGCGATGTAGCGACGGGAAAAGTATCATGATACGCGATGTGTCGGCGGGAAAAGTATCATGATACGCGATGTAACAATGGGAAAGGTATCATGATACGCGATGTAGCGACGGGAAAAGTATCATGATACGCGATGTGTCGGCGGGAAAAGTATTATGATACGTGATTTATCGACGGGAAAAGTATCACGTACTTTACGTTTTAATAACTATTCTGTTGCGTATTAGAAACTAATTTGACTGTGAGCTGTTTCTGCATGCTGTCAATATTCATGAACCTGATGCTCAAAAGCCTGTTATTGTCATATACCAGAGCCAGTCATTCCAGTGGCCAATTAAAAAAAAAAAGTCATCCTTTGGTCTGTAAATGAACATTCAGTGAGTAAATTATTTAGATTTTGTTTACAAATCTTGAGCATTAAAGGATTATATCATGATTCCAGACTGGTCTCTCAATGAGGTGGTCTCTAAGTGAGGTGGTCTCTCAGTGAGGGGTGGGGCTCTCAGTGAGGGGCCTCTCAGTGAGCCAGTCTCTCAGTGAGGGGGTTTCTCAGTGAGGTGGTCTCTCAGTGAGGGGTAGGGCTCTCAGTGAGGGGCCTCTCAGTGAGCCAGTCTCTCAGTGAGGGGGTTTCTCAGTGAGGTGGTCTCTCAGTGAGGTGGTCTCTCAGTGAGGGGTGTCTCTCAGTGATGAGGTCTCTCAGTGAGCCAGTCTCTCAGTGAGGGGGTTTCTCAGTGAGGTGGTCTCTCAGTGAGGTGGTCTCTCAGTGAGGGGTGTCTCTCAGTGAGGGGGGGTCTCTCAGTGAGGGGGGGGTCTCTCAGTGATGGGGTCTCTCAGTGAGCCAGTCTCTCAGTGAGGGGTTTCTCAGTGAGCCAGTCTCTCAGTGAGGGGCTCTCTCAGTGAGTTGTCTCTTAGTGAGCTAATCTGTCAGTGATGGGGGTCTCTCAAGGAGGGGGTGGGGTGGGGGGTGGGGGTGGGGGTGGTTACTAAGTGAGGGAGTCTCTCATTGAGCTGGTCTCTCAGTTTAAGAAAAAGTTACTTGGATGAAATCTTTGCAAAAAATTTGCCTGAAAATTTGTTGTCTATGATACAGCTAGGTAACAACAAACCACAAAACTTATTTAGCATTTATGGGGTACATAGTGAAAATAGTAAAACCTGCATTAAGGGACCACATTATGGTGCAAGGTGAAGTGATTCCTTAAGAGGTGGTCTCTTAACTGTCTGCCTGCTCAATTTCTGCTGACGACATTTTCCATGGGGTTTAACTCTGGATATGCTGGCCATTTTGAAAATTATTTGACTGAAGTTTTTACAATATTATGCAGAATCAGAGTTATTGCCCATTGAAATTATTGTCTGGTAAAATATTTACTTATTGAACGTCCATGTGCAGGCCAAGAGAAAACTATCTTTTGAAAATTTACTGCTGGAATGACTGGCTCGAATATCGAGCCTGTCATTCCAGTGGTAAATTGTCAAAAATAGTATTGTCTTGGCCTGCAACTGGACATTCTCCAAGACCACTACAGAGGCCGGTTTTGGCCGGCTTCGTCGTGAAAGGGTTAAACAGATCACTCACTATAACACTATAAGGATGTCTCTTCTCAGGCCACTAGATTGTGATTCCCTAAGACAGGTGGTTCCCTAAGACAGGTGGTTCCCTAATACATGTGGTTCCCTAATACACATGGTTCCCTAATACATGTGGTTCTCTAATACACACCATTCCCTTAGATTGCAGGAAATGTCAATTTCCCTTTCTCCGAGATCTAACAATACTCACCATTCTGTTACTTCTGATATACAGCTGGCCTTGACAGCGGCTCTAGGATTATAGACTTAGAAAGATTTACCGACTCCTGGGAACCGGGTACTCGGCTCCCAACTGCCGAGTACCCGTTTACCATAGAGCTCATATTGTTTGCATAGCCACCAAACAAGAGAAAACTATGGCTTGCCTCCGTGGGGCTGGGAGGCTGGGTCCGTAACAGAATGGTGAGTATTGTTAGATCTCGGAGAAAGGGAAATTGACATTTCCTGCATTCTCCTTCGATCAATACTCACCATTCTGTTACTTCTGATATACACCAGATTTGATCAGTAACCTGGTGGGAAGGGGCAAGCCATACATGCTAATTTTGCCCCTTGGAGAAAGATTTTAGACTTCAAACTTGACTAACGGAGACCTAAAAGGACCGTCAAGTTCACGGAACCGAATCACATTCGCGTCACAGCCCCACCCCCTTTTTCCTCCTAAGAAAAGGGAGAGAACTAACGAACATGTATCTCGCCTGAAAACACCAATATGCCAAGAGGGTTAACTACTCCCTGCATATTGCTTGTATTAGCCTGGGAATGAGCATGAATATATAAGATGAATGAACATGATACATATACATAATACAAAAAACTCTCACTTATTGAATTACCTTATGATAACAGGACTTCAGACGTACCGCCTCCAACCATTCACTGGTTCGGCCATCAGTGACACAATCTGGTTGACATCCTCTCGCTTGACCATGCCTGCTTTAGGTTCTTTTCTTACCAAAGTGAAAAAAGGGGAAAAGCAGTGTGGTCACTAACTATCGTTTCAAAACAGCTAAAGCGAGTGGATTGGCTGAGTCTGACACATCCCTCATATAGTAATCCATAAATGAGGACTCACAGTGCCATTGTGCAACGGCCATGATGTCCTCTAACGGAACACCATTGTAAAGGGCGGTCGAGGCGGCTATTCCTCTGACATCGTGTGCCCTTACGCCCTGCACCTGGTGCCCAGTCGCCATCTCGTGAGTAGTCTGAATGCATTCGACCACCCAACGAGATATAGTATCCATGGATGCGGCGCCATAAGGCTTTTTATGGCAGATCCACAGATGTCTATCGTTCGACCGTAACGAGTCAGTCCGTTTCTTGTACTTAGTCAAAGCACGGACCGCGCACCAGACACTAGCATCACGATCAAACCTGGTTAACTTCGGTATAATGATCGGTTTGCCGGGATATCTCAAAGATTGATTCTTTGACATAAATTCTGCTCTTGGCAGAAGACGCAGACCTTCTCCAGAAACAATAAATCGGTTCCTCTCTGCCGAAAGCGCATGGATCTCACTGCGCCTTCTAGCTGAGGAAGCTGCCAATAGAAAGACCGCCTTTAGAGTCAAATGCTTTAGACTAGCCGAACGCAATGGTTCGAAAGGGTGCTTGGCCAGTACATTAAGCACTAAAGATAGACTCCAGGCTGGAATGACTACCGGCTGTCTCGGGCGGAGATTGCTCATTCCCTTCAACATCACATTTAACTGGGCCACCTCTGGACTATCCCTGTTGGCTAGACAAGGGATAACTGATGCCAAAGCTGACTTGTATCCAGCAACTATGACGGGAGCTAGTCCTGAAAAGAACAGCTCACAGAGAAAGTCTGCTATTTGCTGAATAGTGGATTGAAAGGTATCAATACCCTTTTCTTCACACCAGTCTGCAAATCTGTTAACCTTGTTGTTATATGACTTGAAGGTTGACCTCCTTCTCGCAGCCGCGATGAAATCAGCAGCCTGTCGAGAAAAGCCTTCCGACGTGGAACGTTGTTTGACAACATCCACGCAGTCAATTTGAACATTTCGGGACGCTCGTGTAGGAAGCGTCCCTTGGCCTGGGAGATTATGTTCGGAATCTCGGGCAACTGCACAGGATTTTCCACCAGCAGATCTAGAAGATCCGTGAACCACGCCCTGCTCGGCCAATACGGCGCTATTAGCAGGACCAGACACGGTTCCTCCCTGACCTTCACCAATACCTTCGGTAGAAGAATGGTGGGTGGGTACGCGTGCATCCCTCTCCAGCTTATCGCCAGAGCGTCTGTATCGACGGCATTTGGATCTGGAATCGGCGAGACATATGTCATGATTTGAGCATTTTCCTTTGTGGCGAACAAGTCCATGTTGGGTTTGCCCCAATGCTCGAAGATCCGTTGTAGAACTGGAGGGTTGAGGGACCATTCTGTTGGCAAGATTCTCTGTCTGCGAGACAAAGCATCCGCCAGAATGTTCAATCGGCCAGGAATATGAGCTGCTTTCAAAACAACCGAGTAATTCCTGCACCATTGAATCAAGTGCCACACCCTGATGCACAGGGTGGGCGACCTGGTCCCTCCTTGGCGATTTATATATGATACTACTGTCGAATTGTCCGACCGTATCAATATCACCTTGCCCCTGATCATCGGAAGGAACTCTTCCAACGCCAGTTCCACTGCCATCATTTCCAACAGATTGATATGCAGCTGACTCTCCGGGAGAGTCCATGTGCCCGAGACCTGGTGTTCTCCCAGGCAGGCACCCCACCCCTCCAGTGATGCATCCGTGTAAACGGACAGCTGGGGGTGGGGTAGGTGCAGCGAAACCCCTATTAGGAGATTCTGACGCTGTTTCCACCATAGAAGATGCAATATTATCGGCTCCAAAACTGGCACCAGTTTTGACAGGGGTTCTGTTCTCTGTTTCCACAGAGACATCAGATACAACTGGATAGGTCTTCGCATTAGAGCAGCGTACGGGATAACCTGCTCCATGGAGACCATCATGCCCAGCATCTGAAGGAACCGCCTCGCCTGAATGTGGTTTCCCACTCGAAAACTCCTGAGGATGGCTAACAGAGACACCACTCTGGGCTCTGACGGGTAAACCCTGCCCTCCTCGAGGTCGAATCGCATCCCCAAATAAACGAAATGTTGAGTGGGCGTCAACTCGGATTTCTCCTCGTTGACTATCCAGGCTAGATCTGAAAGTAACTTCAGAGTCAGAGCAGTATCCACATTCAACCTGGCTGCCGAGTCTGCCTTGAGCAGCCAGTCGTCTATGTAGGTGTGTAGCACCACGTTCTCTTTTCTGAGAAACGCTGTCACCGCAAGGACCACTCTTGTGAAAACCCTCGGAGCTGTCGACAGGCCAAACGGGAGAACTGTAAACTCCCATACTTGATTCTGAAACGCAAATCTCAGAAACCTGTGCCAACTCCGATTCATCGGAATGTGGAAATATGCATCTTTCAAATCGATCGATACACACCACATTCCTTTCCTCAATCCCGCCATTACCGACCTCGGTGTTTCCATCTGGAACCGAGGCGTATGGATAAACCAATTTAATGGCCTGAGATTGAGTATGGGTCTCCATCCCCCTGTGCTCTTGGGGACAAGGAACATGTTTGAATAGAAGCCTGGAGTGATCCGGTTTACTGGTTTTATTGCTCCCTTCAGAAGCAAACCCGACACTTCCTTTTGAACGGCTTCTAACTTGTCTGGCTCCCTTGGTACGGGTGTCCAGACAGGTGCCAAAGACAGATTTTGTGGCGGAAAGTCCCACCACTCCGGCATGTAACCCTGGGATAACCATCCCAGGACCAGACTGTCTGACGTCACACCTCGCCAGGCCTCGACAAAACGCATGAGCCTTCCACCCACCATAGACGCCTCGACGTCTAACGGGGTTGTCCGGCTCGCAGTCCGCCCCCCCCCCCACCCCCTTTCTTAACGAGAGAGAGTGAGAACCATTTCGTTCTAGGCACGACGGGTATAACTGGCACCGCTGTTCCTGTCGCACAGGCGCGGTCCAGGCGGATATAAAGGGAGCTTTCGTACCCTCAGGTACGCTTCGGCCCCTTCTGTCCGCCCTTTGAGGCCTTACCCTTACCCTTCCCCTTCCCGCCTCTAGGGCGGTCAGGAGCAACATTGGGGAGGGTAGGCGCCTCTACAACCTTCCTGGGCTTCTTCGCCAGTGGCGGCTCTGAAAACCCAGCTGAAGCAGAAGTCGCAACAGGCCTGGCTTTCGCCTTGCCCTTATGCTTCTTCTGCTTCTTTGAATGCTGTCCCGTTAGCGGTTTCCCCACAGCCCCTAGTGCGTGCGCTTGCCGCACTAGCTCTAGCTGTAGGTTTACCGCTAACCGATTCTGCGCAATACTGGCAGTATCCTCTAAGATGGCCCGCACTTGGCCACCGAAGATGCTAGGCCCTGTCAGGGGCGTCCCAAGAAGACGCTCCCTGACTGCTGTAGCCGGACGCATATGGTCAATGACCATTTGCCTCATGGATTTCATCACTCGCGCTTGCACCCTTGCCAATGCGTCCATCGACAGCACCAGGCCGTCATTGACACATGAAAGCGCCACAGGTGGCACAGGGTGGCCTGCCCCCGCTTCAGCCCACACCGACTGAAGGAGACGATAAGAATGGTTGACAGCGCTCATCGCTGCCCTCACACCCTCCTCGCATAGGGACAGGACTTCTTCCTGGTGTACCTGAGACTTGTCCACTAGTGCCGGACCGGGGCCACCTGCCACGGCACTCTGGACGCCCAGTACCCATCGGTCATCCTCCATGACCGACGGGACTACACCATACCTGTCGTATTCCCCGCGCGGAATACGACATCTTGCCCGCACCTCCCTGGAGGCCGCACGGAGCTGACCCTTGGTCATCAGTTGTTTGCTATAAATAGCATCCAACAAATCTATGAACCGTGGATCCAGTCCCACCGACTGGATCCGGGCCGCGGGCAAAATCCCCGTCCTAATCGACGCAACCGACGGACGGGGCGCATCTTCATCGGCCATGGCCGAAACCACAGACGGGTCAACCCTGGCTAGCCACGCCAGAGCATCTGACCAATCTACCTCTGACGAAGACACCCCCGCAAACACGTCACCCGTCGACATGCTCATGGGTCTGCCAGCCACGGCCTCCCGGTAAGGAGCCACGGCTGACACGCCAGGCACTCCGCTACCACACGGTTCCGCCGCCACCCCATGAAACACTCCGGTCCATGGGGTAGGTCCGCATGGAAAACTGTACGGACCCGTAGCAGTCGCGGAACCATAGCCGGACACGGGTGCCACGCACCCCACGTCCGACTGCCGGACCAGGCGAGATAGGTGAGTACCACGCCTGGCCCGGCACACCCGTTCCCGTGATGGCTGGTGCCAAACCAAACCGCACGGAACCGGTGCATGGTAACGGATTGGCCTCAGCCACAGGCGGAGCCGCTGACCTGGCTTGCGCCAAACCAGACAAATGGAGGCCGGTTCCGTCCAGGACGGAATCAACCTCCATATTCTCCACCTGCGGCTTCACGTGCCGCAGCAACCTCTCCTCCTCGGCCTCCTCGTCTTCAGACTCCGAAGAGTCGTCACTAGACGAGTCAACCGTGGAGCCGTTCTGGCGGACGGCTCCCCCACACCTGACGGACCGGCCACCGCTACTGGACCACCCGGAGGTGGCCGCAGAGAAACAGAACCCGTCTGGCCGAAGCCAGACGGGACTGCCAGGGGGCCGTACGAGACGGCCCCCTCGGTAACCAGTCCAGAATCCTGTCCGAGGACAGGATCCGTACCAGGCATGGGGAGAAACTGTCCCCAAACCTTTGGTAGCAGGGATGACACCAGCGTGGGCAGAACGCTATGCAGAAAACCCTGCATAGCCGGACCAAACTACGCCGGCAGTGCCATCTCCACCACCTCCAGCTGGGGACGTGGAGCACCCCCACCGGCCGAACCGGGCGCTCCAAGATTTCCTCTCGGACCGCCTGACCCCGCGTCAGACCCAGCCAAGTCCTTCTGGGCAAGGAACTTAACCATCATCTCAACGGACCACACTGCACAAACATTACACCTATGATCAATATTACACAGGGAACACCTAAAACAGGCATGGTCCTTGAACACGACACGGACAAACTTATGGCATTCGTCACATGATGGCGGGGCTGGCTTGGCCTATAACATAAGCACAAACCTACAATAAACAAGCGGAACGAGACCCGGATGGAAGGCAGACAATTAATTTTCAAATAATTTGACTCATAAATTAACTGTAACCCTCCCGCACCCCACCCCGCCACGTTACAACAACGATCGCATTGATTATGACGAGAAGAACGAGGCGGGCATTAAACACACCCATAATAGATCCTCCAGGATGTGTAACGGCTCCAGGAATCATATCGCATAGCATTCGGGGTATATTTACTAATCAATATAAATTATACTCCTAACGAAAGCAGCATGATATGTGAAGAAAACAACAAAATGTATAACAAACTGCTGTATCACACGGTAAAACCGCAGACCACGCATTTACTCAAGAATTTTGAAACCACCGATCATTGCAAACCGATCGTGATCGCACGTAAACTTGATCATTCTAAAGTTTCCGGTACCATTTTTAGTACGCAGCACCCAGAACAAGACGCGCGAATTAATGAAAAATTTTTTCACATAAACATCCGAGCGACCGGGTGTGACGTCACCCGCTCGGATCCTACGGAGAACGACGTCAGCCGATATTCGTGTTAGAAATACCGTAGCATAACACCTATTTTCATATCTGCTGATCACCTGTTGGGGGTTAAAGAAGGCGATCGTCTGGCATATATCGTTGTTAGCACACGTCCCAGATTCTATGGGGTCAGAAATTGGAACATGCGACACAACGAAATTTAGATACCTAAGTCTTTTAACTATGGATAATAAAGAACGATACAACCTGGTTATCTTCGGCGGTATTCTCCATAGTATCCTTAGTTAATCCTTTCACGAACACACAAACTATCACAGATTAAAGACTTAGATTTTCTTTCACAAAAAACCACTAAAATCCTCAATGCAGAAAGCATGTATTGCTCTTGTTGCTATGCAAACAAGAATGAGCTCTATGGTAAACGGGTACTCGGCAGTTGGGAGTCGAGTACCCGGTTCCCAGGAGTCGGTAAAGCTTTCTAAGTCTATAATCCTAGAGCCGCTGTCAAGGCCAGCTGTATATCAGAAGTAACAGAATGGTGAGTATTGATCGAAGGAGAATGAAGGAAATTTAAATTTCCCTTTCTCCGAGATGTAACAATACTCACCATTCTATTACTTCTGATATACAGCTGGCCCTGACAGCTGGCTCTAGGACTATAGACTTAGAAAGCTTTACCGACTCCTTGGAACCGGGTACTCGGCTCCCAACTGCCGAGTACCCGTCTACCATAGCGCTCATATTGTTTGCATAGCCACCAAACAAGAGAAATCCATGGCTTGCCTCCGTGGGGCTGGGAGGCTGGGTCCGTAATAGAATGGTGAGTATTGTTAGACCTCTGAGAAAGGGAAATTTAAATTTCCCTCATTCTCCTTCGATCAATACTCACCATTCTATTACTTCTGATATACACCAGATTTAGTCAGTAACCTGGTGGGAAAGGGCAAGCCATAACTGCTACTTTTGCCCCTTGGAGAAAGAGCTAGACTTAAAACTTGACTAATGGAGACCTAAAAGGACCATCAAGTTAACGGAACCGAATCACATTCGCATCACTGCACCACCACCCCTTTTTCTCCTTAGAAAAGGGAGAGAACTCACGAACATGTATCTGGCCTGAAACACAAATATGGCAAGAGGGTTAACTGCTCTTTGCATATACAAATGTATTAGCCTGGGAATGAGCATGAATATATAAGATGATTGAACATGATATATAGACATAATACAAAAAACTCTCAATCTTGAATTACCTCATGATAAACGGATTCCAGATGTACCGCCTCCAACCATTCACTTGTCCGGCCATCAGTGACACAATCTGGTTGTCACCCTCTCGCTCGACCATGTCTGCTTCTTAATTCTTTCTTACCAAAGTCAAAAAAGGGAGAAGAGCAGTGTGGTCGCTAAACTATCGTTTCAAAACAGCTAAAGCGAGTGGATTGGCTGAGTCTGACATATCCCTCATATAGTAATCCGTGAATGAGGACTCACAGTGCCATTGTGCAACGGCCATGATGTGCTCTAACGGAACACCATTGTAAAGGGCGGTCGAGGCGGCTATTCCTCTAACATCGTGTGCCCTTGCGCATTGCACCTGGTGCCCAGTCGCCATCTCAGGAGTAGTCTGAATGCATTCGACTACCCAACGAGAGATAGAATCCATGGATGCGGCGGGCTTCTTTTGGCAGATCCATAGATGTCTATCGTTCGACCATAACGAGTCTGTCCGTTTTCTGTACTTAGTCAAAGCACGGACCGGGCACCAGACACTGGCATCACGATCAAACCTTGTTAGTTTCGGCATAATGATCGGTTTGCCGGGATATCTCAAAGATTGATTCTTTGACATAAACTCTGCTCTTGGCAGAAGACGCAGACCCTCTCCAGAGACAATAAATCGGTCTCTCTCCGCTGAAAGTGCATGGATCTCACTGCGCCTTCTAGCTGAGGAAGCTGCCAATAGAAAGACCGCCTTTAGAGTCAAATGCTTTAGACTAGCCGAACGCAACGGTTCGAAAGGGTGCTTGGCCAGTACATTAAGCACTAAAGATAGACTCCAGGCTGGAATGACTACCGGTTGTCTCGGTCGGAGATTGCAGGAAATGTCAATTTCCCTTTCTCCGAGATCTAACAATACTCACCATTCTGTTACTTCTGATATACCGCTGGCCTTGACAGCGGCTCTAGGATTATAGACTTAGAAAGCTTTACCGACTCCTGGGAACCGGGTACTCGGCTCCCAACTACCGAGTACCCGTTTACCATAGAGCTCATATTGTTTGCATAGCCACCAAACAAGAGAAAACTATGGCTTGCCTCCGTGGGGCTGGGAGGCTGGGTCCGTAACAGAATGGTGAGTATTGTTAGATCTCGGAGAAAGGGAAATTGACATTTCCTGCATTCTCCTTCGATCAATACTCACCATTCTGTTACTTCTGATATACACCAGATTTGATCAGTAACCTGGTGGGAAGGGGCAAGCCATACATGCTAATTTTGCCCCTTGGAGAAAGATTTTAGACTTCAAACTTGACTAACGGAGACCTAAAAGGACCGTCAAGTTCACGGAACCGAATCACATTCGCGTCACAGCCCCCCCCCCCTTTTTCCTCCTAAGAAAAGGGAGAGAACTAACGAACATGTATCTCGCCTGAAACACCAATATGCCAAGAGGGTTAACTACTCCCTGCATATCGCTTGTATTAGCCTGGGAATGAGCATGAATATATAAGATGAATGAACATGATACATATACATAATACAAAAAAACTCTCACTTGTTGAATTACCTTATGATAACAGGACTTCAGACGTACCGCCTACAACCATTCACCGGTTCGGCCATCAGTGACACAATCTGGTTGACATCCTCTCGCTTGACCATGCCTGCTTTAGGTTCTTTTCTTACCAAAGTGAAAAAAGGGGAAAAGCAGTGTGGTCACTAACTATCGTTTCAAAACAGCTAAAGCGAGTGGATTGGCTGAGTCTGACACATACCTCATATAGTAATCCGTAAATGAGGACTCACAGTGCCATTGTGCAACGGCCATGATGTCCTCTAACGGAACACCATTGTAAAGGGCGGTCGAGGCGGCTATTCCTCTAACATCGTGTGCCCTTACGCCCTGCACCTGGTGCCCAGTCGCCATCTCGTGAGTAGTCTGAATGCATTCGACCACCCAACGAGAGATAGTATCCATGGATGCGGCGCCATAAGGCTTTTTATGGCAGATCCACAGATGTCTATCGTTCGACCGTAACGAGTCAGTCCGTTTCTTGTACTTAGTCAAAGCACGGACCAGGCACCAGACACTGGCATCACGATCAAACCTGGTTAACTTCGGTATAATGATCGGTTTGCCGGGATATCTCAAAGATTGGTTCTTTGACATAAATTGCAGGAAATGTCAATTTCCCTTTCTCCGAGATCTAACAATACTCACCATTCTGTTACTTCTGATATACAGCTGGCCCTGACAGCGGCTCTAGGATTATAGACTTAGAAAGCTTTACCGACTCCTGGGAACCGGGTACCCGGCTCCCCACTGCCGAGTACCCGTTTACCATAGAGCTCATATTGTTTGCATAGCCACCAAACAAGAGAAAACTATGGCTTGCCTCCGTGGGGCTGGGAGGCTGGGTCCGTAACAGAATGGTGAGTATTGTTAGATCTCGGAGAAAGGGAAATTGACATTTCCTGCATTCTCCTTCGATCAATACTCACCATTCTGTTACTTCTGATATACACCAGATTTGATCAGTAACCTGGTGGGAAGGGGCAAGCCATACATGCTAATTTTGCCCCTTGGAGAAAGATTTTAGACTTCAAACTTGACTAACGGAGACCTAAAAGGACCGTCAAGTTTACGGAACCGAATCACATTCGCGTCACAGCTCCACCCCCTTTTTCCTCCTAAGAAAAGGGAGAGAACTAACGAACATGTATCTCGCCTGAAAACACCAATATGCCAAGAGGGTTAACTACTCCCTGCATATCGCTTGTATTAGCCTGGGAATGAGCATGAATATATACGATGAATGAACATGATACATATACATAATACAAAAAATTCTCACTTGTTGAATTACCTTATGATAACAGGACTTCAGACGTACCGCCTACAACCATTCACCGGTTCGGCCATCAGTGACACAATCTGGTTGACATCCTCTCGCTTGACCATGCCTGCTTTAGGTTCTTTTCTTACCAAAGTGAAAAAAGGGGAAAAGCAGTGTGGTCACTAACTATCGTTTCAAAACAGCTAAAGCGAGTGGATTGGCTGAGTCTGACACATCCCTCATATAGTAATCCGTAAATGAGGACTCACAGTGCCATTGTGCAACGGCCATGATGTCCTCTAACGGAACACCATTGTAAAGGGCGGTCGAGGCGGCTATTCCTCTAACATCGTGTGCCCTTACGCCCTGCACCTGGTGCCCAGTCGCCATCTCATGCGTAGTCTGAATGCATTCGACCACCCAACGAGAGATAGTATCCATAGATGCGGCGCCATAAGGCTTTTTATGGCAGATCCACAGATGTCTATCGTTCGACCGTAACGAGTCAGTCCGTTTCTTGTACTTAGTCAAAGCACGGACCGGGCACCAGACACTGGCATCACGATCAAACCTGGTTAACTTCGGTATAATGATCGGTTTGCCGGGATATCTCAAAGATTGGTTCTTTGACATAAATTCTGCTCTTGGCAGAAGACGCAGACCTTCTCCAGAAACAATAAATCGCTTCCTCTCTGCCGAAAGCGCATGGATCTCACTGCGCCTTCTAGCTGAGGAAGCTGCCAATAGAAAGACCGCCTTTAGAGTCAAATGCTTTAGACTAGCCGAACGCAACGGTTCGAATGGGTGCTTGGCCAGTACATTAAGCACTAAAGATAGACTCCAGGCTGGAATGACTACCGGTTGTCTCGGGCGGAGATTGCTCATTCCCTTCAACATCACGTTTAACTGGGCCACCTCTGGACTATCCCTGTTGGCTAGACAAGGGATAACTGATGCCAAAGCTGACTTGTATCCAGCAATTGTGACGGGAGCTAGTCCTGTAAAGAACAGCTCACAGAGAAAGTCTGCTATTTGCTGAATAGTGGATTGAAAGGTATCAATACCCTTTTCTTCACACCAGTCTGCAAATCTGTTAACCTTGTTGTTATATGACTTGAAGGTTGACCTCCTTCTCGCAGCCGCGATGAAATCAGCAGCTTGTCGAGAAAAGCCTTCCGACGTGGAACGTTGTTTGACAACATCCACGCAGTCAATTTGAACATTTCGGGACGCTCGTGTAGGAAGCGTCCCTTGGCCTGGGAGATTATGTTCGGAATCTCGGGCAACCGCACAGGATTTTCCACCAGCAGATCTAGAAGATCCGTGAACCACGCCCTGCTCGGCCAATACGGCGCTATTAGCAGGACCAGACACGGTTCCTCCCTGACCTTCACCAATACCTTCGGTAGAAGAATGGTGGGTGGATACGCGTAAGCGTGCATCCCTCTCCAGCTTATCGCCAGAGCGTCTGTATCGACGGCATTTGGATCTGGAATCGGCGAGACATATGTCATGATTTGAGCATTTTCCTTTGTGGCGAACAAGTCCACGTTGGGTTTGCCCCAATGCTCGAAGATCCGTCGCAGAACTGGAGGGTTGAGGGACCATTCTGTTGGCAGGATTCTCTGTCTGCGAGACAAAGCATCCGCCAGAATGTTCAATCGGCCAGGAATATGAGCTGCTTTCAAAACAACCGAGTAATTCCTGCACCATTGAATCAAGTGCCACACCCTGATACACAGAGTGGGCGACCTGGTCCCGCCTTGGCGATTTATATATGATACTACTGTCGAATTGACCGACCGTATCAATATCACCTTGCCCCTGATCATCGGAAGGAACTCTTCCAACGCCAGTTCCACTGCCATCATTTCCAACAGATTGATATGCAGCTGACTCTCCGGGAGAGTCCATGTGCCCGAGACCTGGTTCTCCCAGGCAGGCACCCCACCCTTCCAGCGATGCATCCGAAAACTCCTGAGGATGGCTAACAGAGACACCACTCTGGGCTCTGACGGGTAAACCCTGCCCTCCTCGAGGTCGAATCGCATCCCCAAATAAACGAACTGTTGAGTGGGCGTCAACTCGGATTTCTCCTCGTTGACTATCCAGCCTAGATCTGAAAGTAACTTCAGAGTCAGAGCAGTATCCACGTTCAACCTGGCTGCCGAGTCTGCCTTGAGCAGCCAGTCGTCTATGTAGGTGTGTAGCGCCACGTTCTCTTTTCTGAGAAACGCTGTCACCGCAAGGACCACTCTTGTGAAAACCCTCGGAGCTGTCGACAGGCCAAACGGGAGAACTGTAAACTCCCATACTTGATTCTGAAACGCAAATCTCAGAAACCTGTGCCAACTCCGATTCATCGGAATGTGGAAATATGCATCTTTCAGATCGATCGATACACACCACATTCCTTTCCTCAATCCCGCCATTACCGACCTCGGTGTTTCCATCTGGAACCGAGGCGTATGGATAAACCAATTTAATGGCCTGAGATTGAGTATGGGTCTCCATCCCCCTGTGCTCTTGGGGACAAGGAACATGTTTCAATAGAAGCCTGGAGTGTTCCGGTTTGCTGGTTTTATTGCTCCCTTCAGAAGCAAACCCGACACTTCCTTTTGAACGGCTTCTAACTTGTCTGGCTCCCTTGGTACGGGCGTCCAGACAGGTGCCAAAGACAGATTTTGTGGCGGAAAGTCCAACCACTCCGGCATGTAACCCTGGGATAACCATCCCAGGACCAGACTGTCTGACGTCACACCTCGCCAAGCCTCGACGAAACGCATGAGCCTTCCACCCACCATAGACGCCTCGACGTCTAACGGGGTTGTCCGGCTCGCAGTCCGCCCCCCCCTCTTTCTTAACGAGAGAGAGTGAGAACCATTCCGTTCTAGGCACGACGGGTATAACTGGCACCGCTGTTCCTGTCGCACAGGCGCGGTCCAGGCGGATATGAAGGGAGCTTGCGTACCCTCAGGTACGCTTCGGCCCCTTCTGTCCGCCCTTTGAGGCCTTACCCTTACCCTTCCCCTTGCCCTTCCCGCCTCTAGGGCGGTCAGGAGCAACATTGGGGAGGGTAGGCGCCTCTACCACCTTCCTGGGTTTCTTCGCCGGCGGTGGCTCCGAAAACCCAGCCGAAACAGAAGTCGCAATAGGCCTGGCTTTCGCCTTGCTCTTATGTTTCTTCTGTTTCTTTGAAGGCTGTCCCGTTAACGGTTTACCCACAGCCCCTAGTGCGTGCGCTTGCCGCACTAGCTCTAGCTGTAGGTTTACCGCTAACCGATTCTGCGCGATACTGGCGGTATCCTCTAAGATGGCCCACGCTTGGCCACCGAAGATGCTAGGCCCTGTCAGGGGTGTCCCAAGGAGACGCTCCCTGACTGCCGTAGCCGGACGCATATGGTCAATGACCATTTGCCTCCTGGATTTCGTCACACGCGCTTGCACCCTTGCCAATGCGTCCATCGACAGCACCAGGCCGTCATTGACACATGAAAGCGCCACAGGTGGCACAGGGTGGCCTGCCCCGCTTCAGCCCACACCGACTGAAGGAGATGATAAGAGTGGTTGACAGCGCTCATCGCTGCCCTCACACCCTCATCGCATAGGGACAGGACTTCTTCCTGGTGTACCTGAGACTTGTCCACAAGTGCCGGACCGGGGTGACCCGCCACGGCACTCTGGACGCCCAGTACCCATCGGTCATCCTCCGTGACCGACGGGACTACACCATACCTGTCGTATTCCCCCCGCGGAATACGACATCTTGCCCGCACCTCCCTGGAGGCCGCAGGGAGCTGACCCTTGGTCATCAGTTGTTTGCTATAAATAGCATCCAACCATTCTATGAACCGTGGATCCAGTCACACTGACTGGATCCGGGCCGCGGGCAAAATCCCCGTCCTGATCGACGCAACCGACGGACGGGGCGCATCTTCATCGGCCGTGGCCGAAACCACAGACGGGTCAACCCTGGCTAGCCACGCCAGAGCATCTGACCAATCTACCTCCGATGAAGACACCCCCGCAAACACGTCACCCGTTGACGTGCTCACGGGTCTGCCAGCCACGGCCTCCCAGCAAGGAGCCACGGTTGACACGCCAGGCACTCCGGTACCACACGGTTCCGCCGCCACCCCATGAAACACTCCGGTCCATGGGGTAGGTCCGCACGGAAAACCGTACGGACCCGTAGCAGTCGCGGAACCATAGCCGGACACGGGCGCCCACGGCACCCCACGTCCGACTGCCGGACCAGGCGAGATAGGTGAGTACCACGCCCGGCCCGGCACACCCGTTCCCGTGACGGCTGGTGCCAAACCAACCGCACGGAACCGGTGCACGGTAACGGATTTGCCTCAGCCACAGGCGGAGCCGCTGACTTGGCTTGCGCCAAACCAGACAAATGGAGGCCGGTTCCGTCTAGGACGGAATCAACCTCCATATTCTCCACCTGCGGCTTCACGGGCCGCAGCAACCTCTCCTCCTCGGCCTCCTCGTCTTCAGACTCCGAAGAGTCGTCACTAGACGAGTCAACCGTGGAACCGTCCTGGCGGACGGCTCCCACACCTGACGGACCGGCCACCGCTACTGGACCACCCGGAGGTGGCCGCAGAGAAACAGAAACCCGTCTGGCCGAAGCCAGACGGGACTGCCAGGGAGCCGTACGAGATGGCCCCCTCGGTAACCAGTCCAGAATCCTGTCCGAGGACAGGATCCGTACCAGGCATGGGGAGAAACTGCCCCCCAACCTTTGGTAGCAGGGACGACACCAGCGTGGTCAGAACGCTATGCAGAAAAACCCTGCAGAGCCGGACCAAACCACGCCGGCGGTGCCATCTCCGCCACCTCCAGCTGGGGACGTGGAGCATCCGCACCGGCCGAACCGGGCGCTCCACGATTTACTCTCGGACCGCCTGACCCCGCGTCAGACCCAGCCAAGTCCTTCTGGGCAAGGAACTTAACCATCGTTTCGACGGACCACACTGCACAAACATTACACCTATGATCTATATTACACAGGGCACACTTAAAACAGACATGGTCCTTGAACATTACACGGACAAACCTATGGCAGTCGTCACATGATGGCGGGGCTGGCTTGGCCTATAAAATAAGCACAAACCTACAATAAACAAGCGGAACGAGACCCGGATGGAAGGCAGACAATTAATTTTCAAATAATTTGACTCATAAATTAACCGTAACCTCCCCGCACCCCACCCCGCCACGTTACAACAACGATCGCATTGATTATGACGACAAGTACGCGGCGGGCACAACACACCCATAATAGATCCTCCAGGATGTGTAACGGCTCCAGGAATCATATCGCATAGCATTCAGGGTATATTTACTAATCAATATAAATTATACTCCTAACGAACGCAGCACGATATGTGAAGAAAACAACAAAATGTATAACAAAACTGCTGTCTCACACGGTAAAACCGCAGACCACACATCTACTCAAGAATTTTGAAACCACCGATCATTGCAAACCGATCGTGATCGCACGTAAACTTGATCATTCTAAAGTTTCCGGTACCATTTTTAGTACGCAGCACCCAGAATAAGATGCGCGAATTAATGAAAAAAATTTTCTTCACATAAACATCCGAGCGACCGGGTGTGACGTCACCCGCTCGGATTCTATGGAGAACGACGTCAGCCGATATTCGTGTTAGAAATACCGTAGCAAACACCTATTTTCATATCTGCCGATCGCCTGTTGGGGTTTTAAAGAAGGCGATCGTCTGGCATATATCGTTGTTAGCACACGTCCCAGATTCTATGGGGTCAGAAATTGGAACATGCGACACAACGAAATTTAGAGACCTAAGTCTTTTAACTATGGATAATAAAGAACAATACAACCTGGATGTCTTGGGCGGTATTCTCCATAGTCCTTAGTTAATCCTTTCAGAACACACAAACTATCACTGATTAAAGACTTAGGTTATTTTAAAACACTAAAATCCTTAATGCAAAAAGCATGTATTGCTCTTGTCGCTATGCAAACAAGAATGAGCTCTATGGTAAACGGGTACTCGGCAGTGGGGAGCCGAGTACCCGGTTCCCAGGAGTCGGTAAAGCTTTCTAAGTCTATAATCCTAGAGCCGCTGTCAAGGCCAGCTGTATATCAGAAGTAACAGAATGGTGAGTATTGATCGAAGGAGAATGAGTATGGGTCTACATCCCCCTGTGCTCTTGGGGACAAGGAACATGTTTGAATAGAAGCCTGGAGTGTTCCGGTTTGCTGGTTTTATTGCTCCCTTCAGAAGCAAACCCGACACCTCCTTTTGAACGGCTTCTAACTTGTCTGGCTCCCTTGGTACGGGCGTCCAGACAGGTGCCAAAGACAGATTTTGTGGCGGAAAGTCCCACCACTCCGGCATGTAACCCTGGGATAACCATCCCAGGACCAGACTGTCTGACGTCACACCTCGCCAAGCCTCGACGAAACGCATGAGCCTTCCACCCACCATAGACGCCTCGACGTCTAACGGGGTTGTCCGGCTCGCAGTCCGCCCCCCCCTCTTTCTTAACGAGAGAGAGTGAGAACCATTTCGTTCTAGGCACGACGGGTATAACTGGCACCGCTGTTCCTGTCGCACAGGCGCGGTCCAGGCGGATATGAAGGGAGCTTGCGTACCCTCAGGTACACTTCGGCCCCTTCTGTCCGCCCTTTGAGGCCTTACCCTTACCCTTGCCCTTCCCACCTCTAGGGCGGTCAGGAGCAACATTGGGGAGGGTAGGCGCCTCTACAACCTTCCTGGGTTTCTTCGCTGGCGGCGGCTCCGAGAACCCAGCCGAAACAGACGTCGCAATAGGCCTGGCTTTCGCCTTGCCCTTATGCTTCTTCTGCTCCTTTGAAGGTTGTCCCGTTAGCGGTTTCCCCACAGGCCCTAGTGCATGCGCTTGCCGCACTAGCTCTAGCTGTAGGTTTACCGCTAACCGATTCTGCGCGATACTGGCGGTATCCTCTAAGATGGCCCATGCTTGGCCACCGAAGATGCTAGGCCGTGTCAGGGGTGTCCCAAGGAGACGCTCCCTGACTGCCGTAGCCGGACGCATATGGTCAATGACCATTTGCCTCCTGGATTTCGTCACACATGCTTGCACCCTTGCCAATGCGTCCATCGACAGCACCAGGCCGTCATTGACACATGAAAGCGCCACAGGTGGCACAGGGTGGCCTGCCCCGCTTCAGCCCACACTGACTGAAGGAGACGATAAGAGTGGTTGACAGCGCTCATCGCTGCCCTCACACCCTCATCGCATAGGGACAGGACTTCTTCCTGGTGTACCTGAGACTTGTCCACAAGTGCCGGACCAGGGTGACCCGGCACGGCACTCTGGACGCCCAGTACCCATCGGTCATCCTCCGTGACCGACGGGACTACAGCATACCTGTCGTATTCCCCCCGCGGAATACGACATCTTGCCCGCACCTCCCTGGAGGCCGCAGGGAGCTGACCCTTGGTCATCAGTTGTTTGCTATAAATAGCATCCAACAAATCAATGAACCGTGGATCCAGTCCCACTGACTGGATCCGGGCCGCGGGCAAAATCCCCGTCCTGATCGACGCAACCGACGGACCGGTCGCATCTTCATCGGCCGTGGCCGAAACCACAGACGGGTCAACCCTGGCTAGCCACGCCAGAGCATCTGACCAATATACCTCCGATGAAGACACCCCCGCAAACACGTCACCCGTTGACGTGCTCATGGGTCTGCCAGCCACGGCCTCCCAGCAAGGAGCCACGGCTGACACGCCAGGCACTCCGGTACCACACGGTTCCGCCGCCACCCCATGAAACACTCCGGTCCATGGGGTAGGTCCGCACGGAAAACCGTACGGACCCGTAGCAGTCGCGGAACCATAGCCGGACACGGGCGCCCACGGCACCCCACGTCCGACTGCCGGACCAGGCGAAATAGGTGAGTACCACGCCCAGCCCGGCACACCCGTTCCCGTGACGGCTGGTGCCAAACCAAGCCGCACGGAAACGGTGCACGGTAACGGATTTGCCTCAGCCACAGGTGGAGCCGCTGACCTGGCTTGCGCCAAACCAGACAAATGGAGGCCGGTTCCGTCTAGGACGGAATCAACCTCCATATTCTCCACCTGCGGTTTCACGGGCCGCAGCAACCTCTCCTCCTCGGCCTCCTCGTCTTCAGACTCCGAAGAGTCGTCACTAGACGAGTCAACCGTGGAACCGTCCTGGCGGACGGCTCCCACACCTGACGGACCGGCCACCGCTACTGGACCACCCGGAGGTGGCCGCAGAGAAACAGAAACCCGTCTGGCCGAAGCCAGACGGGACTGCCAGGGAGCCGTACGAGATGGCCCCCTCGGTAACCAGTCCAGAATCCTGTCCGAGGACAGGATCCGTACCAGGCATGGGGAGAAACTGCCCCCCAACCTTTGGTAGCAGGGACGACACCAGCGTGGTCAGAACGCTATGCAGAAAAACCCTGCAGAGCCGGACCAAACCACGCCGGCGGTGCCATCTCCGCCACCTCCAGCTGGGGACGTGGAGCACCCGCACCGGCCGAACCGGGCGCTCCACGATTTACTCTCGGACCGCCTGACCCCGCGTCAGACCCAGCCAAGTCCTTCTGGGCAAGGAACTTAACCATCGTTTTGACGGACCACACTGCACAAACATTACACCTATGATCTATATTACACAGGGCACACCTAAAACAGACATGGTCCTTGAACATTACACGGACAAACTTATGGCAGTCGTCACATGATGGCGGGGCTGGCTTGGCCTATAATAATAAGCACAAACCTACAATAAACAAGCGGAACGAGACCCGGATGGAAGGCAGACAATTAATTTTCAAATAATTTGACTCATAAATTAACCGTAACCTCCCCGCACCCCACCCCGCCACGTTACAACAACGATCGCATTGATTATGACGACAAGTACGCGGCGGGCACAACACACCCATAATAGATCCTCCAGGATGTGTAACGGCTCCAGGAATCATATCGCATAGCATTCAGGGTATATTTACTAATCAATATAAATTATACTCCTAACGAACGCAGCACGATATGTGAAGAAAACAACAAAATGTATAACAAAACTGCTGTCTCACACGGTAAAACCGCAGACCACACATCTACTCAAGAATTTTGAAACCACCGATCATTGCAAACCGATCGTGATCGCACGTAAACTTGATCATTCTAAAGTTTCCGGTACCATTTTTAGTACGCAGCACCCAGAATAAGATGCGCGAATTAATGAAAAATTTTTCTTTACATAAACATCCGAGCGACCGGGTGTGACGTCACCCGCTCGGATTCTACGGAGAACGACGTCAGCCGATATTCGTGTTAGAAATACCGTAGCAAACACCTATTTTCATATCTGCCGATCGCCTGTTGGGGTTTAAAGAAGGCGATCGTCTGGCATATATCGTTGTTAGCACACGTCCCAGATTCTATGGAGTCAGAAATTGGAACATGCGACACAACGAAATTTAGAGACCTAAGTCTTTTAACTATGGATAATAAAGAACAATACAACCTGGTTGTCTTGGGCGGTATTCTCCATAGTCCTTAGTTAATCCTTTCAGAACACACAAACTATCACTGATTAAAGACTTAGATTATTTTAAAACACTAAAATCCTTAATGCAAAAAGCATGTATTGCTCTTGTCGCTTTGCAAACAAGAATGAGCTCTATGGTAAACGGGTACTCGGCAGGTGGGAGCCGAGTACCCGGTTCCCAGGAGTCGGTAAAGCTTTCTAAGTCTATAATCCTAGAGCCGCTGTCAGGGCCAGCTGTATATCAGAAGTAACAGAATGGTGAGTATTGATCGAAGGAGAATGGTGGCTCCTTAAGACAGGTGGTTACCTAAGATTGGCACTTCTTTAAGACACATGCTTAGCTAAGACAGGTGGGTGTACCTAAATAACCACCATCATTTGGTCATTAAAGGTAGCTAGTCTGTCAAACACTTACATTTGGAGTTGCAATAAACTGTTCTTGCTGCAGGCTGTTGCTATCTGAGATAACATAGTGACAGCTTTGAGGAGCATTATTTTCAAATAAACATACAGTTTTTCTTACAACACTGACAACATATTAAGAAACCACCTACATTTTTGGCAAAAAATATGTTTTTAAAGAGATGTGGTAAAAACATCACCTGCGTTAGGGACCTACCATCCTGTGTGTCCCTAAGATCACCAGTGTTAGGGAACCACTAATGTGTGTGGCCCTAAGATCACCTGAGACAGAGAACCACCATCCTGTGTGGCTTTAAGATCACCTGAAATAGAAACCACCATCCTGTGTGGCCCTAAGATCACCAGTGTTATGGAACCACCATCCTGTGACCCTAAGATCACCTGAGCTAGGGAATCGCCAATCTGTGTGGCCCTAAGATCATCTGTGTTAGGGAACCACCATCCTGTGACCCTAAGATCATCTGAGTTAGGGAACTGCCAATCTGTGTGGCCCTAAGACCACCTGTGCTAGGGAACCACCATCCTGTGTCACCCTAAGATCATGTGTTAGGGAACCACCAACATGTGTGGCCATACTATCATCTGGGTTAGAGAACCACCAATATGTGTGGCTCTAAGATTAACTGTGTTATGGTACCACCATCCTGCGTGGCCCAAAGATCATCTGGGTTACATAACCACCAATCGATGTGGCCCTAAGATCATCTATGTTAGGGAACTACCATCATGTGTGGCTCTAAGATCATCTGTGTTAGGGAACCACCATCATGTGGCCCTAATATTATCTGGGTTATGGAACCGCTAACATGTGTGGCCCTAAGATCATGTGTTAGGGAACCACCATCATGTGGCCCTAAGATCATGTGCTATCACCAGTGTTAGGCAACTGCCCTCCCATGTGACCCTAAGATCACTCGAGATAGAGAACCATCATCCCGTGTGCCATAAGATCACATGTGTTAAAGAACCACCATTATGTGCAGCCCTCATATCACGTGCCTTAGAGAACCACCAATCTGTGTGGCCCTAAGATCACCTGTGCTAGGGAACCACCAATCTGTGTGACCCTAAGATCACCTGTGTTAGGAAACCACCAGTCTGTGTGGCCCTAAGATGACCTGTGTTAGGGAACCACCAGTATGTGTGGCCCTAAGATCACCTGTTCTAGGGAACCACCAGTCTGTGTGGCTCTAAGATCACCTGTGTTAGGGAACCACCAGTCTGTGTGGCCCTAAGATCACCTGTGTTAGGGAACCACCAGTTTGTGTGGCCCTAAGACCACCTGTGTGAAGTGTGACTTATTAACCCTTTAATACTTGTACTAGCGATTAAATGGCTTCTGCAGAGATATCCAATTGCTGATCAAGAGAAGACCAACATTCAAAATTCTTTTTCTTTATTTCTGAAATTTCCCACTAGAATAACTGACTCGGCCAGTCATTCCAGTGATAAATTTAAAAAACATCTTCTTTTGCTCTGCAAAGGGACAATTTTTATGAGAAAACATATTTTCTTTAACAAATTTCAGCATTAAATGGTGACAACACCTGTCTATAGTGAACGTGTTTGACGACCCGTGAGGTGGTCTCTTAGCGCAGTTCGTATGCACCCTAGCTAACCAACAAACACTCCTCCTACCTGGAAGCGAAACTGCATGTTCGGATCATCAAAATCCTTCGGGCCCTTTGCGTACGGAATTCCGAGAAATATATTGGTTCTTTTGTCCCAGGTTTCTGGGTTTTGCGTATGAATACTGAAACCCAATACCTGGCCATATGCAGGCATGTCCACTAAAACATCGTCATTATACACCTGACATTTTACACACAGTAAGGAAACAATACACATAAATATAACCATCAACAGATTATGGAAATACGTCCGCGGATACATGTTGTACCGATTTATATATCGGTGGTCTGGCTAAGATTTACATTTCCGTGTTTGAAATACGTTTCAGCGTGACCTACTTCTCGACATGTCTGTTCGGAAATGGCGACGATGACAGGTGTGTCACGTGACAGCCTATACAGGTATATTCTCGTCAGTTTGTTCAGGTGAGCGAGCCAATATTTGTGGCCGAGTTTATACTCGTGCCATAGTGCACCGGGTCGTGCGAGAGTAATACTAGAGTGATTGCCTAAACTTGACTCGCACTTTTCAGAGCACGCTTACAAAACTAGATAAATGTAACAATTAATGTAACTGTCTAACTATTTAACGCTAAACCTCAAAATTAAATTAATTAAAATTAAGTTAAACACTAGAGGGCATTTGAACTTGTAAGGAGTTATATAACTTTATACCCGCAGTTCTCACCACAGCCTTACAAGTGAAAATAAGACCGTGAAAAACACATTCAAAACTTACTAAAGGCATCCTCTGTTGAATAAGGCATCCTCTATCAAGCCTCTGTGCACGTTTGTTTTAAAAGTTGAAAACTGAAGTGAACAATCCATTTCACCCTGTCAATAAAGGCCATTTTGGCCCAGTTCCCAGGGTGACCTTTACAGATAGCTTTGAGAACGTATGGTCATTATAGTAACAACTAAAGGTGGGGTCAGGTCGATATTCCGAATGTGCATAGGTCCGAAGGTTCATTAGTCCGAAATGTTGTTTGGGTCTATATTCCGAAGGTTCGCAATTCCGAAGGTCCGTTAGTCCGATTTCACAGGGTTCATTAGTCCGAATTTTGATAGATTTGTGTACTTTTAGAGCATTTGTTTTGGCTGGCTGACTGGCTCACCGACAGAGCAGCTGACTAATGCTGTGATTTATGCAGTAAGTAATTGTGTAGGTGATTGATAGTGTTGTTTTCCTGATTGCTTTAAACAACAAGAATACATTCAAAACAACTGACAGCTTATTTATAATGGCAACTATACTCTATGTACATCGATAGCATTAGACTCGGCTTTTTAACAAACTATGAGACAAGTAGAAAGGCTAAAGAATGGGCGGCTGCTCTGATTGGTTGAAAATTTATGATGTCATCACTATTTTTATGAATGACATACCATCTGTGATTGAATCTGTCATTTCTTTATTTGCGGATGAAACTAAAGCGTATAGAACCATAAAACATGCAGATGATTGTAAAGAACTACAATAAGACCTTAATTCACTGCAGCATTGGTCAGAAACATGGCAGGTCCGATTTAATCCTAAAAAATGTACTGTAAAGCACATAGGCCATAATCACTTTAATACTTCCTACCAAATGATAGATGATGGGGAAACCCCTAAAATTACATGACGAAAATATAATCAGTGACCTAGGTGTGCCAATAGATACAAAACTAACATTTGAGAGCCATATAGAGAAGATAACTTCCAAGGCTAATAAAATGACAGGCATAATATGGCGTATATTCCAATATATAGATGAGGACCTGTTCATGAAACTTTATCCAACGTTAATCCGCCCTCACCTGGAGTATGCTGCCCCTGTATGGTTACCAAACACATGGAAACAAGCAGAAAACTTGAAAAAGACGAAAATGGTGCCCAACTTAAAAAATCTAAATTACCAGGCAAGATTCGAATATTTAGAACTACCAAGTCTAGTATACAGAAGAATAATAGGGGATCTTATAAATGTCTATAAGTACATGCATAACCTGTATACTGTGGACTATAAGAAACTTCTAATTATCCGTCCAAGAAAGAGAACTAGAAATTATAAATTTACATTACTAAAACCAAGAGCAAATACATCCCTGAGACAAAGCTTTTTCTCTAACCGTGACATAGACTGGTGGAACTCCCTGACGCCTGAAGTTGTTGAAGCTCTATCTCTAAATAGTTTTAAAACCAGACTAGATAAACTATTTATTCAACATCCAGTATACTATACTTATCGAGCTCTAGACAAACCATGTAATCCCAAAACAACTATCGGATAATGTAGCTCATCACCAAATTCATTGAATTAGCTGATAATAGGATACAATATCCTACAAAGCTGTATATGTTATGATTATGATTAATATTTGAATTACACCACACCCACTTTTTCCCGCCAAAATACTAGAATCTGATTGGTCAAGTGGCATTTCTGCTGTTCCCTGATGTAGATCTTTAGATGATTGACAGATGCAATGATGTGTAAAAGGAGGCATGGCTAAATGTAAGTCCCGTAACCCCTCACGACCAATCAGAGCAGCCGCCTCAGCGGTCCTTTTTGTTTGAGGTGTTGAGATATTGACACTACCTATGCCTGATGTGGGCCTTAGCTAGGCTTACCTAGTCCATAGCTAGGCTTACCTACGACTTAGCTAGGCTGTTGATAGGCCTTACCGAGGGGTTGGCCAGTAATGCAGAGGCATTACCTAGGCCGTAGTCAGGCCTTGATAGGCATTAGCTAAGCATTAACTAGGCGTTACTTATGCCGTAGCCATGCCTTATCCAGGCGTGGCTAGGCCTAACCTAGGTATTGTCTAAGCCTTAGCTGAGCTTAGCTAGACCTTACATAGAACGTAGCTAGGTTTTCCTAGGCCTCAGATAGTATTACCTAGGCCTTATCTAGTCCTTGCATAGGCCTTAATTAGTCTTTAGCCATGATTTGCTAGGCCTTCCCGATGCCTTACATAAGCATTGGCCACGATTGACTAGTGGCTACGTAAGCCTTGGCCAGGTTTGCCTACGCCTTAACGTGGCCTTAGCAAGACTTGATCAGGCATTACGTAGGCCTTAGCCAGGATTTGTTAAGCTTTACCGATGCCTTATTTAAGCCTTAGCCAGACTTGACTAGGCCTTACCTAGGCCTTAGTCTGGCTTTGCTTAACCAGGATTGACTAGGCCTTAAATAGGCCTTAATTAGTCCTTAGCCAGGCCTTCCTAGGCCTTACCGATGCGTTGCCCAAGCCTTAGTCAAGCTTGACTAGGCGTTACATAGGCCTTAGCCAGGCTTTGATAGGCATTAGGTAACTTGGTAAGCATTACCTAGGCATTAGCTAGGCCTTAGTCAGGCATGTATGTATGATTACTGTATTCTGCGGCTGTAGTAGTAGAAACATCATACAGCTACAATCAGGCCTTCATTTTTGCCCACTGTCTCTTGTCCTCAGCCGTAATTCTTAGCTTCCTCAGGTCCATTCTTGACTTGAGTGTACCAAGTCCTGCTTTCCTGAGGTCACCTCGTGGCACGCTTAGCAGATTTATGCAATGACGTCCTATACTGGCTTTGTATTTGCTGGCTCCGAGTAGGGTGAATTCCAAGACTCTCTGTGCTTGTGTCTCTTCTCGCATCCTTAGCACATGGCGAAACATGGACCATCTTTGCTGGGCGACTTTTACAGACCGCAGCAACGTATTACACACCTTGCATAGTGCATCGTTGGAGCTGTCTGGCCATCGGTGTCCAGTGATGGTGAGTAGGTGTTTGTGGTGGCAGGCGTCGAGTTTGTACAGCATCAAGGATACACAGGTTGCATTGTATAAACGTAGCCTTTTAATCAAGGACATCTTTGATCTACGAATCCATAGCTTCAGAAGGACTGGAAAGCTATGTTCCCCATGATGCAGCGTGCATCAATGTCAGCAGTACTGCAAAGCAGTGAGCCCAGGATTCTACTTTTCCTCCATGGTTCGCCGCCACGAAGCGGATCATCATTTTCTTTAGTTTCATGCTTTGTAGATAGGTATATGTGGGTGAACTCTGTTTTGGATTCATTCATAAAGAGATTCTCAATTTTTAGTTAGCTTGCAGGTATTGGGAGAAGTTCGTCAAGGGGTTTCTTTTCCTCCTCTATGAAGTCCACATCATCGGCATATTCCATCTCTAGCGGCATACCCAGTATTGACACTGGGGGTTTGGCCTTGTGGAACTTTCCTGTACGGAGATAGACCATCTATCTCCCTGTGGGGATCCAATTGATGTCTCAAACGCTACAGACTTCACTGACTTGACTCGTACTCCCAGCTTAGTGTCTGCAAGCAGTAGTCTCACTAGTCGTAACTCATCTTCATTGCAACTGGCCTGGCATAGTACATCTAGGATCTTTGAGCATTTAATTGTGTCGAAGGCTCATGCCATGTCATTGCCCATCTTGTGGAAATCCCAGTGTTTGGACATGACTACTGACACAAGCATGCGTTGAGCCCATACAATGTCTGCGCAGCTGCATCCACATTTGAAGCCATTTTGACATGATCCAGTGAACTCATCGATCTTGTCTAGGATGCGGCAGAGAGTACCATTGGATAGGATTTTTCGTATGCTGTTGAGGAGCACAATGGGCCACAGAATGGCCGGGGTCAGGTGGCTTCTTGGGCTTTGGTAGTGCGATAAGGGTGCTTTGGCATACAGCGTCAATGGGAAGGTGGTGCATAAAAGCTGAATTAATTAGGCACACGATCGGTTTTGAGATAATGTCACTTGTATATTTGAATAGTTCATTGCTCATGCCATCAGGTCCAAATGCACGTCCATTTTCAGGGCTTTATGTGCCTTCTCAACTTCTCCTGTTTTAATTGGTGTTAGTAATGGCCTGGGGTCTTCTGAGAACGGATAAAAAGCTCATCATCGTGGTCAGTGAACTGTTCCTTGAACCATTCTCGAATCGCCTGGGCTTTTCCCTGGTCAATCCCGATAAAGCATCCTTCAGAGTTGTGTACAGTGGTGGTGTGTAGTCAGTAACTCTCAGGGCCCGGGCTGCCCGAAACATTTTGTGACAGTCATCCATGGCAGTGATTTCATCTGCATAGCAAGGTCTTTTAAGCGTTCGCTAAATTAGCGCAGAATGTTATTGCGCTCCCAGTGTAGTTTGGTGCAGTCTTCACTTTGGCCCCTTTGATAGATGCGCAGTCATAACGCTTTCTGCTCTGCTGAGTTTTACTACTAGAGGGTCGTCAGTATACCTAGTTTGGCTTAAGAATACCTATGGTGCTGGTAGCTGATGATTCCATAGATTTCAGTATTTTGGTTAGGGCTTCGTTCGGATCGGAGCTGATGTCGATGTTGGCTATCTGCTCCCCGAGGGCCTTTTTGTATGACATTTGAGTGTCAGTGTCGCTGATGAACGTGGCTAGGTTATAGGTGAGTCTACCCTCTTGTCTGGCATGGGGTTTATATTTTAGGTAGAGATCGTTTATCTGAAGGCGTGTAATGACTGGCTTATGGTCAGAATTGTGGTCTGTTCCTCCATATGAACGAGCATTCCGAAGTATGGGTTTTACTTCTGTCTTGCATAATATGAAGTCTATCTGGTTGAAGACAGCTGTTGTAGCCTTAGAACCTTTTGGGGCTTTGCGATCAGCAATGTGTCTGGTCCATGTTGTCCGGTGACAGCATGGGTGTTTAAAAGCCGTATTTGTGGCAAATAGTCAGGTATGGCTAGGCATTACTTAGGCTGAAACTACGCCATAGCTGAGCTTAGATAGGCCTTTCATAGACCATATCTCGGCCTTAAACAGGCTTTTTTTATTGCCCGTAGCTAGGCCTTAGTCAGGCTTTGATATATGGCCTAGGTATTATCTAAGCCCTAGCTGAGCTTGAATAGGAATTGTATAAGGCATAGCTTGGTTTTCATAGGCCTTAGCTAGGATTACCTAAGCCTTGGCTAGGCCTTCGCTAGGCCTTATCATTGCTTTGCTAGACCTAGGCTAGCATTACCTAGGGCTTACATGGGCATTAGCTAGGCTTACCTAGGCCTTAGCTAGCCTTACCTACGACTTAGCTAGGCCGTGAATAGGGCTTACATAGGTTTTGGCCAGGCTTCTTTAGAGGTTGGCTAGGCCGTAGCCCGACTTTATTGGGCCTTGTCTAGGCCTTGGCCAAGCACGCTGAGGCATTACCTAGGCCGTAGCAATGCTTTGATAGGCATTATCTAAGCGTTAGCTATGCTGTAGCCATGCCTACTGAGAAATTCATATCAATTCGGACCTTCAGAATTATGAACCTTCAGAATTACGAACCCTAAGAATTTCGGACTAATGTACCTTTGGAATTACGACCCTTTGTAATTTCGGACTAAGGCATCTTTGGACCTATGCACCTTCGAAATATCGACCTGCCCCCCTAAACGCATTAGTTAAAGCTAACATTTACCAATAAAAGATGCTGATGACGTAGATCAACGGCAATGCATGACGTAACCATCACAGGTCTTGGAGCCGTCTGTGAGTGACCCATCTGCGACTGAGCTTGAGCCATCTGTGACTGAGTCATTTGTGACTGAACCATCTGTGACAGCCACATGTGACTGGGCTTGAGCCACCGGCAACTGGGCCTGAGCCATCTGCAACTGGGCCTGAGTCATCTGCAGCATTACAGCTGAGCCATCTGTGATTGATTAATCTGCGATTGAGCCATCTGTAACTGAGAGATCTGTGACTAAGTCATCTGTGACTAATTCATCTTTGACCGAGACATCTGTGATTTATCCATCAGTGGCAGATGTATCTGCAACTGGGTCACGTGCGACTGAGCTTGAGCCATGTGCAACTGAACCATCTGTGACAGCTATTTGCCACTGAACCATCTGCGACTGAGCCACCTGTGACCGAGCTTGAGCCATCTGTAACTGAGCCATCTGCGACTGAGCCAAATGTGACTGAGCCATCTGTGACTAAGCCATCTGTGACTGAGCCATCTGTGACTGAGGATGAGCCATCTGTGACTGAGGATGAGCCATCTGTGACAGAGCCATCTATGACTGAGCTATCTGTGACTGAACCATCTGTGACTAAGAGTCATCTGTGACTGAACCATCTATCAGAGAACCATCTGTGACTGAGCCATCTGTGCCTGAGTCATCTGTGACAGGATGAGCATGTGACTGAGCCATCTGTGACTGAGCCATCTGACAGGATGAACCATCTATGACTGAGCCATCTGTGACTGAACCATCTATGACAGAATCATCTGTGATTGAGCCATCTGTGCCTGAGTCATCTGTGGCTGAATGAGCATCTGTGACAGCCATCTGTGACTGAACCATCTGACAGGATGAACCATCTGCAACTGAGCCATCTGTGACTAAGTCATCTGCGACTGAGCCGTATGTGACTGAGCCATCTATGACTGAGCCATATGTGACTGAATCATCTGTGACTAAGAGTCATCTGTGACTGAACCATCTGTGACTGAGCTATCTGTGACTGAGCCATCTGTGACTGAACCATCTGAGACTGAGTCATCTGTGACTGAACCATCTGACAGGATGAACCATCTGCAACTGAGCCATCTGTGACTAAGTCATCTGCGACTGAGCCGTATGTGACTGAGCCATCTGTGACTGAACCATCTGTGACTGAACCATCTGTGACTAAGAGTCATCTGTGACTGAACCATATGTGACTGAGCCATCTGTGACTGAGCCATCTGACAGGATGAACCATCTGCAACTGAGCCATCTGTGACTAAGTCATCTAAGACTGAGTCATCTGTGACTGAGCCATCTGACAGGATGAACTATCCGCAAATGAGCCATCTGTGACTAAGCCATCTGTGACTGAGGATGAGCCATCTGTGACAGAGTCATCTGTGACTGAGGCTGAGCCATCTGTGACAGAGCCATCTATGACTGAGCCATCTGTGACTGAACCATCTATGAGAGAACCATCTGTGACTGAGCCCTCTGTGATTGAGCCATCTGTGCCTGAGTCATCTGTGACAGGATAAGAATCTGTGACTGAGCCATCTGACAGGATGAACCATCTGCAACTGAACCATCTGTGACTGAGCCATCTGTGACTGAACCATCTATGACTGAATCATCTGTGACTGAGCCATCTGTGCCCGAGTCATCTGTGGCAGAATGAGCATCTGTGACTGAGCCATCTGAGACTGAGTCATCTGTGACTGAACCATCTGACAGGATGAACCATCTGCAACTGAGCCATCTGTGACTAAGTCATCTGCGACTGAGCCATCTGTGACTCAACCATCTGCGACTGAGTCATCTGTGACAGAGGATGAGCCATCTGTGACTGAGTGATCTGCGACTGAGCCATATGTGACTGAGTCATCTGACAGCCATCTATGTGACTGAGCCACTTACAACTGAGTCATCAGCAATTGAGTGATCTTGGACTGGGCCATCTGCAACAATCTGAGCCATCTGTGATTGATTCATCTGCGATTGAGCCATCTGTGGCTGTAGATAGTCGCATTCCTGTAGAGGCCCATTCCATAGGAGCCTCTTCATCAAGTCAGCCATTTCATCAGATGGCCATAGATAGTCTTATTTCTGTAGAGGCCCATTCCATATGAGCCTCTTCATCAAGAAAGCCCATTTCATCAGGTGACCGTAGATAGTCTTATTTCTGTAGAGGCCCATTCCATAGGAGCCTCTTCATCAAGTCAGCCATTTCATCAGGTTATCGTAGAGTCTTAATCTGTAGAGGCCCATTCCACAGCAGCCTCTTCATCAAGTCAGACATTTCATCTGGTCCAACAGCTGTACAATTATCCACACGTTTTTCGAAGAACTGGTGATTATGCCATCCCTCCCATCTGTCTGTTTGTCTGTGTGGAAAATCGCTTGTAACACACCATCACCAAAATTGTTGGACCGGCTTCAACCAAATTGGGCTACACATATGAGTGTGGAGTATGAGAGCACTTTTACATTTGCTCCATCCCCAGGGCTGGGGGAATGGTGTCAAAAGGTCAAATTGATTGCAATGTAACTTCAAAACCGTTGGATCGAATTCACCCAAAATTGGTTTGTGACTAACCCGTATGATTGCAGAGTGCAGTACAAAATTTACATTTGGCTCCACCCACAGGGGGGTTTGGGAGGGGTCAAAAGGTAAATTATTAACCCGTGGAAATTGATTGTAACACAACTCCACCGAATTCATTGGACAGAATTCAACCAAACTTGATATGTGAGTTACCCATCTACCCGGGTATGGGTCAAAAGGTCAAGAAATTTATTGCAATGTAACTCCTTCAAAACTGTTGGATGTAATTCAACCAATTTTGGCACCAGTATGTGGGTTACGTATATGATTGCGGAGTGCAAGAGGCCATCTACATTTGCCTCTGCCCCCAGGGGTGGGTGGCGGCGGTCAAAAGGTCCAAATTGATTGTAACACAATTGCTCTGATCAAATTTGGTATGAGTGAGTATGTGCGATGACATGTTACAGACCGACCAATCTAGTTTTATCTGTTTGGTACAGTGTGTGATGACACGTTACAGATCGACCAATCTAGTTTTATCTGTTTGGTACAGTCTATGTGATGACATGTTACAGACCGACCAATCTAGTTTTATCTGTTTGGCACAGTGTATGTGAGATGACACGTTACTGACAAACCAATCTAGTTTTATCTGTTTGGTAGTGTATGTGAGATGACACGTTACCGACCAACCAATCTAGTTTTATCTGTTTGGTACAGTGTATGTGAGATGACACGTTACCGACTAATCAATCTAGTTTTATCTGTTTGGTACAGTGTATGTGAGATGACACGTTACCGACCAACCAATCTAGTTTTATCTGTTTGGTACAGTGTATGTGATGACACATTACAGACCGACCAATCTAGTTTTATCTGTTTGGTACAGTGTGTGTGATGACATGTTACAGACCGACCAATCTAGTTTTATCTGTTTGGTACAGTCTATGTGATGACATGTTACAGACCGACCAACCTAGTTTTATCTGTTTGGTACAGTGTATGTGATGACACGTTACAGACCGACCAATCTAGTTTTATCTGTTTGGTACAGTGTATGTGAGATGACACGTTACAGACCGACCATCTAGTTTTGTTTGGTACAGTGTATGTGATGACACGCTACAGACCGATCAATCTAGTTTTATCTGTTTGGTACAGTGTATGTGAGATGACATGTTTCAGACCCACCAATCTAGTTTTATCTGTTTGGTACAGTGTATGTGATGACACGTTACAGACCGACCAATCTAGTTTTATCTGTTTGGTACAGTGTATGTGAGATGACACGTTACAGACCGACCATCTAGTTTTGTTTGGTACAGTGTATGTGATGACACGTTACAGACCGATCAATCTAGTTTTATCTGTTTGGTACAGTGTATGTGAGATGACACGTTACAGACCGACCATCTAGTTTTGTTTGGTACAGTGTATGTGATGACACGTTACAGACCGACCAATCTAGTTTTATCTGTTTGGTACAGTGTATGTGATGACACGTTACAGACCGACCAATCTAGTTTTATCTGTTTGGTACAGTATATGTGAGATGACACGTTACAGACCGACCAATCTAGTTTTATCTGTTTGGTACAGTCTATGCGATGACATGTTAAAGACCGACCAATCTAGTTTGATCTGTTTGGTACAATGTATGTGATGACACATTACAGACCGACCAATCTAGTTTTATCTGTTTGGTACAGCGTATGTGAGATGACACGTTACAGACTGACCAATCTAGTTTTATCTGTTTGGTACAGTCTATGCGATGACACGTTACAGTCCGACCAATCTAGTTTTATCTGTTTGGTACAGTGTATGTGAGATGACACATTACAGACCGACCAATCTAGTTTTATCTGTTTGGTACAGTCTATGCAATGACATGTTACATACCGACCAATCTAGTTTGATCTGTTTGGTACAGTGTATGTGATGACACATTACAGACCGACCAATCTAGTTTTATCTGTTTGGTACAGCGTATGTGAGATGACACGTTACCGACCAACCAATCTAGTTTTATCTGTTTGGTACAGTGTGTGTGATGACATGTTACAGACCGACCAATCTAGTTCTATCTGTTTGGTACAGTTTATGTGATGACATGTTACAGACCGACCAATCTAGTTTTATCTGTTTGGTACAGTGTATGTGAGATGACACGTTACAGACCGACCATCTAGTTTTGTTTGGTACAGTGTATGTGATGACACGTTACAGACCGATCAATCTAGTTTTATCTGTTTGGTACAGTCTACGTGAGATGGCACGTTACAGACCGACCAATCTAGTTTTATCTGTTTGGTACAGCGTATGTGATGACATGTTACAGACCGACCAATCTAGTTTTATCTGTTTGGTACAGCGTATGTGAGATGACACATTACAGACCGACCATCTAGTTTTGTTTGGTACAGTGTATGTGATGACACGTTACAGACCGATCAATCTAGTTTTATCTGTTTGGTACAGTCTATGTGAGATGGCACGTTACAGACCGACCAATCTAGTTTTATCTGTTTGGTACAGTGTATGTGATGACACGTTACAGACCGACCAATCTAGTTTTATCTGTTTGGTACAGCGTATGTGATGACATGTTACAGACCGACCAATCTAGTTTTATCTGTTTGGTACAGTGTATGTGAGATGACACGTTACAGACCGACCATCTAGTTTTGTTTGGTACAGTGTATGTGATGACACGTTACAGACCGATCAATCTAGTTTTATCTGTTTGGTAAGTCTATGTGAGATGGCACGTTACAGACCGACCAATCTAGTTTTATCTGTTTGGTACAGTGTATGTGATGACATGTTACAGACCGACCAATCTAGTTTTATCTGTTTGGTACAGCGTATGTGAGATGACACGTTACAGACCGACCAATCTAGTTTTATCTGTTTGGTACAGTCTATGCGATGACATGTTACAGACCGACCAATCTAGTTTGATCTGTTTGGTACAGTGTATGTGATGACACGTTACAGACCAACCAATCTAGTTTTATCTGTTTGGTACAGTGTATGTGAGATGACACATTACAGCCCGACCAATCTAGTTTTATCTGTTTGGTAGTGTATGTGAGATGACACGTTACAGACCGACCAATCTAGTTTTATCTGTTTGGTACAGTGTATGTGAGATGACACGTTACAGACCGACCAATCTAGTTTTATCTGTTTGGTACAGTCTATGCGATGACATGTTACAGACCGACCAATCTAGTTTTATCTGTTTGGTACAGTCTATGCGATGACACGTTACAGACCGACCAATCTAGTTTTATCTGTTTGGTACAGTCTATGTGATGACACGTTACAGACCGACAAATCTAGTTTGGTACAGTGTGTGTTATTGAGCAAGTTTTGTTGAACATGTGAAAATCCATAAAAATTTCAGCTTCTCTTGGACAACTTGACTTCTACTAGGAGGATATTAATGAAAGTTCACAGGCATGTCGAGAGAAGCTGGGAAAGGCATTGTATTTTTAGATCCGGAATAGATATCTATTTCAGGATCTCTATAGCCTGGTCATGTTTTTGTTGCTGCTAGGCTTGTGCGACTATTGTTTTGAGTGATCAAGATCGATTATTTAAAAATAATGGTGATTACTCGATTTAATCAGTTTGGCTACAAATTACCCAGATATAACAACAAAGACATACCAATGACGATAGCTGCACTCGTGTTTATAAATGCCCATTTGCAGGCCAAGAAAAGCCTATTTTTGAAAATATATCATTGGAATGCCTGGCTCGAGGCAGTAATTCCAGTGATAAATTTAGGCTCGAGCCAGTCATTCTAGTGATAAATTTATGCTCGAGCCAGTCATTCCAGTCATAAGTTTATGCTCGAGCCAGTCATTCCAGTCAAATTTATGCTCGAGGCAGTCATAAGTTTATGCTCGAGCCAGTCATAAGTTTATGCTCGAGCCAGTCATAAATTTATGCTCGAGCCAGTCATTCCACTCAAATTTATGCTCAAGCCAGTCATAAATTTATGCTCGAGCCAGTCATTCCAGTCATAAATTTATGCTCAAGCCAGTCATTTCAGCAAATGAGCATACATTCATTGAGCAAAACATTAATTTTCATTAACCGTTCACGAGTAATAATATTTTATGCAACAGAAATTATTCACGATTATTACATTATTTGATTTTCATACCTCGTAAAAAAATTTGGCGGGGTATTATGTAATGGCGCAGTCCATCCAGACAGCCGGTAGAGTGGCTTCTGAATGATAACTCTGTTATCACGTATCGGATTTAAACTTCATTGGGTTGTTGGAGGTCTGGGGAAGAACCCTATCGAAACAGATGATGATCCGAAATCCAGGATGGCCACCAGCCTCCGGCAGCCATCTTGAAAATTGGTTTCCAGAGGATAACTCCATTAGAGAGAGAGTGTGAGTGTGAGAGGGAGGGAGGGGGAGGGAGGGAGGGAGAGAGAGAGAGAGAGAGAGAGTTGGGAGGGATGGAGGGAGGGAGGGGGCGAGAGTTGGGAGGGAGGGAGGGGGGCAGGGAGGTAGAGAGAGAGAGAGAGAGAGAGGGAGAGAACAATCATTCTACACTAGCAGACATCTTTAGCTCCGCCCATTAATGGAGGATTCAAGTTAATCCATCAACAAGAGGCCCGAGGGCCTGTGGTGCTCACCTGGACCATTAGCATTTGAACCATTTGCATTTAAATAGATATGATAGATAATTTTCGGAAAATTCAAGATGGCTACCCAAAAGATTTACCAATCAAAATTCTGAATAGAAATTCTAGTCTACCTTGATAGGGTCACTCTAGCCAAATTTGTTTGAAATATGTCAAGCAACTAAGGAGAAGCAATGTTTTGACAATTTCTGGTAAGTTTTTCATAAAATCTAAGATTTTCACCCAAAAAATTTATCAATCAAAATTCTGAATAGATTTTCTAGAGCTTACCACCATAGAACCCATTGGAAAATTTTATTTTGAAATATGTCAAGCAGCTAAAGAGGGGTAGCAATTTGACAATTTCCGATAAATTTGTCATAAAATCTCAGATTTTCATGCAAAAAATTGATGAATCAGAATTCTGAATGGATGTTCTAGAGCCTATGGCCATAGGATACTTTCAGCCTAATTTGGTTAAAACCGGTCAAGATGGTAAGGAGAAGCAATTTGACAATTTCCGGTACACTTTTCATAAAATCTCAGATTTTCACCCAGAAAATTGATGAATCAAAATTCGGAATGGAAGTTCTGGAGCCTATGACCATTGGGTCCCTACAGCCAAATTTGGTTGAAATCGCTCAGAATGGTAAGGAGAAGGATTTTGACAATTTCCAGTACAATTTTCATAAAAGCTACGTTTTTCACCCAAAAAATTGATAAATCAAAATTCTTAATGGAAATTCTGGAGCCTATGACCATTGGGCCCTTTCAACCAAATTTGCTTGAAATCGGAACGAACGGTCAGAAGCAATTTGACAATCTCCGGTAAATTTTTCATAAAATCTACATTTTTCACCCAAAAAATTGATGAATCAAAATTCTGAATGGAAGTTCTGGAGCCTATGACCATTGGGTCCTTTCAGCCAAATTTGGTTGAAATCACACAGAATGGTAAGGAGAAGAAGCAATTTGACAATTTCCGGTAAATTTTTCATAAAATCTACGTTTTTCACCCAAAAAATTGATGAATCAAAATTCTGAATGGAAGTTCTGAAGCCTATGACCATTGGGTCATTTCAACCAAATTTTCTTGAAATCGGTCAGGATGGTAAGGAGAAGAAGCAATTTGATAATTTCCGGTACATTTTTCATATAATCTACATTTTTCACCCAAAAAATTGATGAATCAAAATTCTGATTAGAAGTTCTGGAGCCTATGACCATTGGGTCCTTTCAACCAAATTTGCTTGAAATCGGTCAGAATGGTAAGGAGAAGAAGCAATTTGACAATTTCCGATAAATTTTTAATAAAATCTAAGATTTTGACCCAAAAAATTGAGGAATCAAAATTCTGAATGGACGTTCTGGAGCCTATGCCCATTGGGTCCTTTCAACCAAATTTGGTTGAAATCGTTCAAAATGGTAAGAAGCAATTTGACAATTTCTGGTAAATTTTTAATAAAATCTAAGATTTTGACCCAAAAAATTGATGAATCAAAATTCTGAAAGGATGTTCTGGAGCCTATGACCATTGGGTCCTTTCAACCAAATTTGCTTGAAATCGGTTAAAATGGTAAGGAGAAGGAGCATTTTGACAATTTTCAATAAAATCTAAGATTTTGACCCAAAGAATTGAGGAATAAAAATTCCGAATGCAAGTTCTGGAGCCTACGACCATAGGGTAGTTCCAGCCAAATTTGGTTGAAATCACCCAAGCGGTTAATGAGTAGCGTTTTAAAGCAAAAGTTGACGGACGCCGGATGGTCGCCACGGCATAAGCTCACTTGGCCTTTCAGGCCAGGTGAGCTAATAATAATAATAATAATAATATCACACTCATAATCAACTATGTGACATTTAGGATGATGTCATATGAATGATATAGACTAAGCGTCGTTGGGTGAATTGTATGTGTTTACTATTTAACACATTCTGTTGAATATTTTGAAACTAATTTGACTGGGCACTGTTACTACCATAGGCAGCAACAGCACCCAGTCAAATTAGTTTCAAAATATTCAACAGCTTACCTGTATAGTCTTCTGGAAATTGATTCAGAGTGCAGGGATCAATTGATCCCAACACGGACAATGCATGGGTGGGGCATAGCTAGAACTGGATTCCTCTATTGTATGTCATAGGTAGAGAGAATGCTCATGATTTCAACATTGCTGGATAAACCACTTGTTCCTCTGAGTGGCCATTGTATGTCATAGGTAGACAGAACGCTCATGATTTCAACATTGCTGGATAAACCACTTGCTCCTCTGAGTGGGCATTGTGTGCATCTGCGCGTTCAAAGGTGATGTCATGTCTAACCACATTCTCCATACAATGAAGACATTTAGAAAGTCAGAAACGATACTTGTGTCACACTTCAATGAATACACAGGCTGATACGCACGCATGTGCCGTGCACATAGATCCCTGTTACTCGCTACGAGTACTGGGGATATTTTTGTATGGTCTCCATGTGAAAAAGGAGCAATACTAGGGATCATATTAATCAGGATATTAGTCAGATAGGTGGCCACCTGGTGTTCAGTCTGTAATGTTTCATGTGTACAGTTATGTGTTTCTGCTTCCTGTGTTACAGAGCTATTTTCTTCCTATATCAGAACACAGGGGATTAGCTGGGTGGAAATATCTCATGATGAGACGATAGGCGAAGTCACGTTAATAAACAATAAGCAAAGAACGTTCTTCAAATGACTGAAATTTTAACTAGAAAGGCATATACAGCCTCCACACAGATTTTGCAAGAAATTCAACAGTTCTTGATGCTTCCTGGCAAATATGCTTGAAATTGGTCTAGCGGTTCTTGAGACATTGCTTAAGCCTGTTCACATTCATTTCCTATAGGGGTTTCGGAAGTTAGAAAAATCCAAGATAGCCACGAATGCATTCAACTGACGCTTTTAAGAGTTCCAAATTGTCCTGCCTATACGCCTATATGAAGCAGTTTTCGACATCAAAATCCATCACATAAAAAAATCCAATGTGGACACCAAATACACTACATTTTGATTGGTTCACAGTGCCCACAGTTCTTTTACATATCACTTGAACAAATTTGAACAGCCTTTAGTGCCTAATTATATCTAAATTACGGCACGATTCGTTGAGCGGTTCTGGAGACCTTGATTTCAAACAAACTAGGTCATCCAAGATGGCTGCCAAAGTATTTGGCCAATCAAGTTCCCTCGAACAAACTTGGTTCAGCCTAGATTTCATGAGTTTTGAATCGATCCCACAAGCGGTTTGGTAGATTTTTAGAGATTTCTAACACGCACCACCCCCCCCCCCCCCCAGGGCCTGTGGTGCTCACCTGGAACATTAGCATTTGAACCATTGGCATTTAAATAGATATGATAAATAATTTTTGGAAAATCCAAGATGCCCACCCAAAGAATTGACCAATCAAAATTCTGAATAGAGGTTCTAGTCTCCCATGATAGGGTCACGCTAGCTAAATTTAGTTGAAATATATCAAGCAGCTGAGGAGTAGCAATTTGACAATTTCTGGTACATTTTTCATAAAATCTAAGATTTCCACCCCAAAAATTGATGAATCAAAATTCTACTTCGAATAATACTTACCAGATGTACTATTATGATAATGTCTATTATCTAGTCTAGCTCAAAATAAACAATTAAAACTCTGCACTCTCCTGGTCCTGCCCATACTGTGTCCGGGAATTACCATAGCCGCAGGTACCGAGTCAATTCCCAATCACAGTCAGATTCGTCTATTTTGCGCTTGTTTCAAGTCGCATGTGTTTAGAGTGTCATTTAATTGATAAATTAAGCAGTTTTAGCGCGTGTTTGTGAGAACCATCGCTGGACTAATGGAGGAACTAGGGAAATCATCACAGGGTGATCTAGAATTTATACATTCGTGCCATAATGACTGTTTGAAATTTCCTTAAATTGGCACATTGTTTTATAATGTTAGCCATTGTTGGAGTCGCTTCTGTACCCGTTAACTTTTAGTTTTAATTCGGGTACTCGGTTAATTTCTCTTGCGACTCGGTTCCTCTAAGATGGATGCGCCCTTAGCCAAGATGGCGGCGCCCATGTAATATGTCGTTATTGGCTTGGTGTATCCAGGCACTCTGTTATCGCCGATTTTAGCTCTCGCCTCATTGTCAAGGTGTTTGTAGTGATCGGCGAGGTTTTCTTGGTTATTTAACGTTAGTTAAAGGCTGAGTTGTGTTTTGTAAAAAATTTTCACTCAAAACAGTTTCAAATATTTCCTGCCTAAGACTTGTTATCATTAATTTAAGAGAAAGTTAATGTGTTTAAGGAATCTTAACTATCAAGTCTATTGTGCGTATTGCTCGTCATCACTTGTCATGTGCAGCGTTTTAATTCTTCTCTGTGTTCGCAGAAACCGAAGAACCCGGACACGTTGTGCCAGAAGTGCAACAGGTTCATGAAACGGAAGTATCTTGGTCATCACTGTGTGGCGTGTGCGAAGTGTAAGGTCGGAAGCCCGTGTGATGTGTGCGTCAAGTGGTCGTCGGCAATGGTGGCTGAGTTTGACAGGGATCGACGTGCGAGGCTGGAGCGTATAGAGAAGGACAAGGCAGTGAAGCGGCAGCAAGCGTCGTTGGTTGGACTGGAAGGTCGGCTGAATGAGAGGATGGATTCAGCACTGGGCGTATGGGCGGCCCAGTTCAAGGCCATGTTTGATTCATTACAGTCCACGGGCCCGGTGAGGCAAGCTGGTGCAGGGCAACCATTAGGTGGTCCGGCTAGTTCTGCTGAGGGTCATGCACCTGACCCTTCTCTGTCCTCGGCTCAAGAGCCGTCGGTAGAGGAGGAAGATTTGCTGTTGATGGAAGACTCCGGCATGCCGGATCTTTCAATGTCGGCGATGCCTAGTACGTCCCAGGGATCTCCCTCGGGATTTGTACGGGTTTGCCAGGCGGATGGTGATGTCGACGTTCCGTCGGGCATTTTTCATCCGTTATTTGTGCAACCGGATATGCCGGCGGAGCCATGGTTTGCGGTTCCGACGGCTATCCCGACGGCGTTAGGCGCGGCTCCTATCGGAGTGACAGTGCCAGCCGTGATTGAGGCGGTCGTAGTCCCGGATCCCGTGTTGGAGCCGATGGACTGCGGAGAATCCGTATCCGGCGATTCGTTGGATACCGGTGCCGCTGGTAGTCGCGCTATGGATATCGTAGCGTTCAGCAAGGATCGTCGGTGGCCCTCTCATCTAAGGGAGAGAGGGAGGATGAAAACGGGAGTTCTTTAATGGACGATTCCGCTTTCTGCGCCGAAGCTGAATGGGTGCAGGTCCTTGGATGGATGACCAATCGTCTCGGGTTGGCATCGGATCTAGGATCTCAGCGCGATCCGGCGGATGTCAGAGCGTGCGGCTAGCGCTCTGTCCAGTGGTTCTTCGGCCATGCCTACACTCCCCTTGGACACGCAGACTTCTGACATGTTGGAAGTTGCGGCATATCGTCTGGTTCAGCCAGACTATGCGTTGCCCAAGGCCCCGAAGGGGATAAGGAGTAGGGTCTGTTTTCCGGAGCAGGCTTATCATCAGTACGCCAGGGTTCCACGGCTTTCCGTTGCGGAACGTGAGGCGCTGAATAGGCCGTTGGCTGGGAAGGCCAAGGGGCGGTCACGTCCCTTGGTTTCTCAGACCAACAATGACCCGTTTAATGAGCTCACGCTCATTGAGGATGCGGCTAGGGCAGCCATGGCTGCGCTGTCGCACGGGTGTACCGTCTTGCAGGGTATGCTGGACTGCACGGCGGAAGGCGGACAGGTGCCAGAGGCTGCTCCTGGAGTTGTTCGGGACACCATGCGCCTGTCTCAGGATTGCCTGGCCAGGGTGATCACAAGAACTTTAGCAGAGCGACGGAGAATGGTTCTCGATTGTGTGGAACCAGGACCGGAGATGAGGGCAGCGTTATCTTCTGCGCCTTTCATAGGTCCAGGCTTGTTCGGCGGCTCGGCACGACAAGCGCTTTCTAAAGTTGCATCGATGGTGGCGGAGCAAGAGGTGGTCGGCAAGTCGTGGAAGTCGACCAAGAGGACTCAGCCGCAACAGTCCTACCGTCAACACAGACAGGAGCAGCAGAGGCAGCGTCCTAGATCGCCCTTCCGTCCTTCTGCCCGTGATGCCCATAGGCCATCCGGAGCACAAGGGCCTGGCCGTTCGTCCACATACAAGCCCTCTAGTAAGAGGCCGTATGAGGACGACAGGAAGGGTGGCGGTTCGGGCCGTGGCGGCTACCGTAAGGATAGTCGTGGCGGCGGTTCCGGACCGTCATACCACAAGAAGCCGCGGGGCGGCCGTGGGGCTCGTTCCTGACGGGTTTCCGGCGGAATCAATACCGGCGGCTTTGGAAACAAATGGAGTCGAGAATCTTCACCCAAGCGATGTAGCGTCTTGTCGGCTAATCTCGACCGACAACTGTGTGCAGATTCCTTCCGTCGGAGGCAGACTTCAGCTATTCCTAAGCCAATGGGAACAGGTCGTGCGCGACTATTTAGTCTGTCAGTGGATAAGAAACGGCTACGATCCGGACTGGCTCATCCATCAATCGTTAGTTCCGTTAACCTCGACTCCAATATGGACTCCTATTCCAAGGGAATTAGACCGTCTAGTTGCCATTCAGTCAGAGATAGAATCGCTTCGTCAGAAGAAGGCGATTCACCTGGTCGCCGATCAGTCATCACTGGGCTTCTATTCGATTATGTTCCTAGTTCCGAAGCGTACCGGAGGGTGGAGACCAATTCTCAATCTCAAACCGTTGAACAAATTTATTCTTTCTCCCAGATTTCAGATGGAGACGGTAGCAGCGGTGATGACAGGGCTCAGGAAAGGCATGTGGGCGGTATCAATAGATCTGAAGGATGCTTATTTTCATATTCCAATGTCAATTCCCTTTCAGAAGTACCTGCGGTTTGCATTCCAAGACAATGTTTGGGAATTCAATGCTTTTCCATTCGGCCTGACCACGGCTCCGAGGGTCTTCACCAAGGTGGTTCTCGCCATGACTTCTTTACTTCGCAGGAGAAACATAGCTGTTCACACTTACATAGACGACTGGCTGCTAAAGGCGGGGAATCCAGTCACTCTGCGCAGCAATCTGAAGGTAGTCCTAGACTTATTAAAGAAGCTAGGATGGATTGTGAATCTAGAGAAATCAGAACTGACTCCATCCCAGGAGTTTGTTTATCTGGGAATTTTTTTCAATCTCAGGGACGGCGTAGCTTTTCCGGCGGAGAGCAGAGTCAGAAGCCTGATTGCAGTATTGGAGTCAGTTTCTCTAGGAGCCTATCTGACGGCGCGTCAATTTCTCAGAATACTCGGTTTACTAGTATCTCTGGAGAAGGTGGTGCCATATGCGGCGCTCAGGCGCAGGCCGATTCAGATGTATTTGATGTCGTTCTGGTCACAGAGAACAGATCCGTTATCTCTGAGAATACCAGTAAAAGAACCATTGATATTCCACCTTCAGTGGTGGTTGTCGGAACAGAATCTCCTGCGAGGTGTTCCTCTACAACCTCCTCAACCTCAGATGTCCATTTCACGGATGCATCGTTGACAGGTTGGGGAGCGGTATTGGACAATCAGTCAGTGTCAGGGGAATGGGATCGGACCAATGCGCAGAAACATATCAATGTGCTCGAGCTATTAGCGGTGGTATTAGCACTGCAGAAGTTCGAGAGTCTAGTTCAAGACAAAATTGTCCTAGTAAGGACAGACAACTCAACAGTGGTGTCTTATTTGAACCGCCAAGGCGGGACAAGATCACCGGAGTTGTGTATGATGGTTTGGAACCTTCTGCTGTGGTGCCAAGAGAGGAATATTATTCTTCGGGCAGCACACATTCCAGGAAGATTGAACATCTTAGCGGATGCTCTCAGTCGAAGGACGGTTTGTCGTCCGACGGAATGGCAGCTCAACCAAGTGGTAGCGGAGGTTCTATTCAAACAATGGGGCAAGCCAAATGTCGACCTATTTGCAATGAAGAAAAACGCAAAGATGGTCACGTATGTGTCACCGATCCCGGACCCGTTAGCTCTAGCAGTAGACGCACTGGCGATAAGTTGGAAGGGAATGTACGCGTATGCGTATCCTCCAACAATTCTCATCCCGAAAGTTCTGGCAAAGATAAGAGAGGGGATGTGCCAAGTACTACTGATCGCTCCTTATTGGCCAGGCCGATCATGGTTTACGGATCTGCTGGACCTTCTGGTCTGCAGTCCAATCCCTCTTCCAGACACAAGAGATGTAATCTCTCAGAACAAGGGTCTGTACCTTCACGACAGACCAGAAATGTTCAAATTGACTGCATGGATGTTGTCAAGCAGCGTGCAATTGAGGGTGGCTTTTCTGAGCAAGCAGCGAAGTTTGTTGCTTCGGCCAGAAGAGTTTCGACCACAAAAACATATAATTATAGAATCAACAAATTTGCACAGTGGTGTGAGAGAAGAGATATTGATCCCTTTTCTGCATCTGTTCAACACGTAGCAGATTTTATCTGTCATTTATACGAAGTTGACAAACTTGTACCTTCTACCCTAGCAGCATATAAGTCTGCATTAGCTTCTGTCATTCCTAGTCTGGCCATTGGGGGAGTGGAGAATGACACCTTGAATGAAGTTATTAAAGGAATGAGCAATCTGCGACCTAGACAGCCAATTCCTATCCCATCATGGAATCTATCTCTTGTTCTACAGGTTTTAGGGCATGCTCCCTTTGAACCGATTAGATCTATTGACATTAAACTGTTAACTATTAAATCAGTTTTCTTGGTTGCAGCAGCGTCGGCGAGAAGGAGAAGCGAGATTCATGCGCTTTCTGCCGAACAAGACCGTTTTGTCGTCACGGGTGAAGGTTTAAGATTACTTCCACGTCTTTGTTTCCTGGCAAAGAATCAGTCACTTAAATATCCAGGACAGCCGATCAATTTGCCAAGTTTAACTAGACATGACCCAAATTCTTGTGCTTGGTGTCCTGTCAGATGTCTAAAGATGTATAAGAAACGTACTTCTGAGTGGAGAGACGACCCGAAATCTCTGTGGTTATGTCTCAAAGCTCCCCATTTACGTGCTTCGAAAGATACTATTTCTCGTTGGATAGTTGACGCTATTCAGATGTCGCACAAGATCGCTACAGGAAAGCAGATTGATCGTGCGAATGCCCATGAGGTCCGAGCACTAGCAGCATCATCGGCCCTTTATAAGGGTGTCTCTTTAGAGCAGGTGATGTCTGTAGCACAATGGCATGCCGAGTCGTCATTCACTGATTTCTACCTTCGAGACATCTCCAGCACACTTAATCCAGTAGCCGTCGCCAATCTGTCGAACCTAAACTAAGCCACGTCCAACCACTACTTCGCACACATCACAAAAGCCTTCCGCCTACACTGACCAAGCGCTATGCACATGACTGAGTACGACCGTGGATTGGGCCTAGCTCCTGTGATGATCAAGAACAGATCGACCACTCAAAAATGGTGAGTGTTTACATTAATTAAGTGACTATAAATATGTTTACTTCCAGTCGAAATACCAGACTGAGTAAGTAGATAGTCTGGTACAAGAGTATATTTATCCTCTCATACAGACATGAGACTCATTCCAATTTGAAAATCTAATCGATATACTGATAGTTTTTTTCAAATATTGAAGTTGTAGTAGCTTCTTTGCACTCTACTGGACTGCCCTAGCTGAGACTTGGGGCTGACACGGGTCTGGTGGGTGTTGCATCCCCATGGACATCCCTCTGGTTTTGTGCGGACAAAAGAGGGGGGGGAGCGCGGTCTAGACCATGGAAGTTTAGCACTCTATGAGTCAGATAGCAGAACCCAAGCGTATGCCAGGGTTTTAGTCTCTTCACAACCTTCTCTGTTGGATGGTTGGTGAGTGCTGGTTCGAGCCTCACCTCCTCCCACCGGCATTTCCTGGCTGTCGAAATCCGGAGTTTATCATAATAGTACATCTGGTAAGTATTATTCGAAGTAGAATCAAAAAAGCATCCGCTTTTGTTTCTACGAGAATTCTTAATACTTACCAGATGTACTATGGCCCTGCCTCAGCCGCCCCGCTGAGGTGAGGCTGAGCTGCTTTCGCAGTTTGCCAAGGCAAATATAAGACGAATCTGACTGTGATTGGGAATTGACTCGGTACCTGCGGCTATGGTAATTCCCGGACACAGTATGGGCAGGACCAGGAGAGTGCAGAGTTTTAATTGTTTATTTTGAGCTAGACTAGATAATAGACATTATCATAATAGTACATCTGGTAAGTATTAAGAATTCTCGTAGAAACAAAAGCGGATGCTTTTTTGATTCTGAAAGGATGTTCTAGAGCCTATGGCCATAGGATTCTCTCAGGCACATTTGGTTAAAACCGGTCAAGATGGTAAGTTGAAGAAGCAATTTGACAATTTCCAGTACATTTAAAATAAAATCTAAGATTTCACCGCAAAAACATTGACGAATCAAAATTTTCACCGATGAATCAAAATTCTGAATGGATATTCTAGAGCCTATGGCCATAGGATCCTTTCAGCCAAATTTGATTGAAATGAAATCAAGCTGTTAAGCAGAAAAAGCAATTTCATAATTTCCAGTAAATTTGTCATAAAAGGTTTTCACCCAAAAAATTGATGAATCAAAATTCTGAATGGGAGTTCTGGAGCCTATCATCATAGAATACATCTAACCAAATTTGGTTGAAATATGTCAAGCAGCTACGGAGGAGTAGCATTTTGACAATTTTCCGGTAGATTTTTCACGAAATTTAAGATTTTTACCCAAAAAATTGACGAATCAAAATTTTGTAAGGAATTCTAAAGTCCATCACGAAGGGATCCTTTCAGCCAAATTTGGTTGAAATCCATCAAAATGGTAAGGTGAAGAAGCAATTGGACAAATTCCGGTACATTTTTCATAAAATCTAAGTTTTTCACCCAAAAAAATTGATGAATCAAAATTCCGAATGGAAGTTCTGGAGTCTACCACAATAGAGTCAGTCAAATTTGGTTGAAATTGCTCAGAATGGTAAGAAGAAGCAATTTGACAATTTCAGGTAAATTTTTTACAAAATCTAAGATTTTCAACCAAAATATTGATGAATCAAAATTCTGAATGGAACTTCTGGAGCCTACGACCATAGGGTATTTCCAGCCAAATTTGGTTGAAATCGGCCAAGTGGTTAATGAGGAGTAGTGTTTTAAAGCAAAAGTTGACGGACAACAGACCAACGGCGGACGGAGGGTCACTATGGCATAAACTCACTTGACCCTTCGGGCCAGGTGAGCTAAAAATCAACCAAAAACCAAGATGGCCACCAGCCAAAGTGGCCGATTGGCGTCGTTTAAACAAACCTGGATATATATGCTGTAAGGATGGTACTTGTCAAATATATTTCAAATCGTCCCAGCGGTTCTCGAGAAGACATTTTAATTTCCTATTGTTTTATTGGGAGTTTTTGGTGGGAAACTGCCCACCAAACCATTTATCCAACAGTTTTGGCATAAGCTCACCTGGCCAGGTGAGATATTAACAGCAGAACACGATTGTACAAAATATGAAATTACCGTGACATTTATTATCAATAGCACTATATATACATTACACTATGAATATTTACTGAGCGTTACTTTGATATTATTCTCAGGTTTTTATCAGGCATAATCACGGCAATGATAGCTTCTCATAACAGTATCACATACAAATAATCAAACCTGTCAATAAAGACCACATACCTGTCTTATGGGACCTAACAAAGGTTCAGGCTATAACCCTTTAACACTCCAGAAACATTTAAAAAAATTTACCACATGATTGGCGTGATGAATTTTCAAAAATAATCTCGGTTTGCAAATGAACAAATTCGCGGCTCAACTTAAGATATAAGACAGGTGGTAAAAAAAACGACTGAGCAGTTACCTAAAATAACCATTATCTTGAGGACAACAAAACACACTTCCTATAAGATGGCCTATCTTTAGAGACCACCTGTCTTTAATGACCACTTATTGATTTTTCATGACGCGCATGGTATTAACTGATTTAGTACATGTTTCTATGTATTATACGGAACAAATCCAATTATACTATCATGGCCATAGATCAAACCCTGCAGATGGTGTTAGGTCATGGTAAAATTAAATACATCTAGATTCTCCACGCCAAATTCAAGTCACATGACCACAAAATCAAGTAGTTTTTTTCTCAAAATATTCGTGAAATCGAATCCTTATATCATACTATAAGTAACTTGTCACTAGTGCGTAAACACCCAGAATCTATCTCCAAATATCTCCATGTAGAATCTATCTCCAAATATCTCCATGTAAGAACATGTAGAATCTATCTCCAAATATCTCCATGTAAGAACATGTAGAATCTTGGTCCAAATATCTCCATGTAAGGACATGTAGAATCTTGGTACAAATATCTCCATGTAAGAACATGTAGAATCTATCTCCAAATATCTCCATGTAAGGACATGTAGAATCTTGGTCCTCATATAATGCCTCATTGTTCAGTGACACTGGCTGGGTAAAGTAAATGATGAGGTCTAGTTATGTAAAGTCAAAAGCCCTAACTGTAAAACATAATGCATTATCCACCAGCCATCATTGACGTGATTCAAAATGGATTACCTCTTTAATGGTTAAATTTGGCAAAGAAAATTAAAATATTTGCTTATTGAATGTCCATTTGCAGGCCAGGAGACTATTTTTGAAAATCTACCACTGGAATGACTGGCTCGGTTATCGAGCCAGGCATTCCAGTGGTAGATTTTCAAAAATAGTCTTCTGGCCTGCAAATGGACATACCTCAAGACCACTGAAGAGGCCAGTTTTGGCCGACATGACCATTAAATGGTTGAGAAGCTAGGTATTCAATAAAAATGAAATGAAAGACGTATTTTCTAAACAACATAACAGTTGTACTGCGGACACATTCTGTGAGAATCTTTAGCATATGACGACGACAAAACATGTAACCATGGTAACATTATGGATTACACAAATAAAACGCACTATCGTCTATCTTGAAAAGCTGTATGGGCCTGTGGAAGAACTGCAGAAAACCACAGATTTCATCTTGAGAACGGCTCCCCAACTGTGATACCAGCGATCTAAAAGAAGAAGTCTATCGATAGCGGATGATATGTACATGGAAACCCACTCTTAACTGTGTTATGTGAAATAGGCATACAGTTTTAAGTTTACAGCCAAACAGTGTATTGGTCATTCACCCAATCAAGTTTTGTCAAGACAATTCACCTTTCCAGAGTATCCACCCCTCATATGATGTCATAATAAACTACGTGATGTATAGAATGACATCATAATGAGACATCGATAAGTACGTCAAGAACGCATATTTGAAGACAGTCTATGCGTTGTTGTACAAATTGTTTGCTTTTACTATTTAATAAATATTCAACAGCTTCCCTGTATAGTTAGGGCATTAAGGGATCGATCAATCCCAACACGGCGAGGTGTGGATGGAGTTTAGCTAGTGATGGGCGGGGAATAGCTAAACATGGAAAGGTCCATTCAAACCTTTGCTTAGTCAACGTATATTCACATGCCAAGAGACTAATTTTTAATATTTATTCTTGAAATGACTTTTTCCAGTTCTCGAGCCCGTCATTTCAGTGAAATAATTTCAAAAATTGTCAATCAAGATTCATCAAGACCAGTATAGAATGTGGTTACTAAAGATATATAGTCACTTAACTCTTTAAGCATAAAATCTTTTCAAAAAAATAAAAATATTCTCAAAGAAAATGTCAATTTACAGACCAAGAGAAAACTATTTTGAAAATTTACCACTGGAATGACTGGCTCGATAATCGAGCCAGTGATTCTAGTGGTAAATTTTCAAAAATAGTCTTCTCTTGGTCTGCAAATGGGCATTTTCTATGAGAAAATTGAAAAATAAATTCGAGGGTTAAAGGTTGAAGGTAATATATGATTATAAAGTCTTTATGCCGCACTAACAGCTGTTGGTTCCACAATACATCTCAGAAATAACGTACTTGTTTACAAAACATAATAAAACACTGTTCAATGTTTCCAATGTAAGGCACCAATGTCTTCCAAACTAATTATTTTCTAAATAAACAGAACATTTCTTAAAAAATTGTACTATCATTTTTTGAGCTGTACTGTATTTAGAAATGTGAAATCCGAACACTGTGTCTCTGGTGTCGTTCCATCACAATCACTTCACAGCCCATACACACTAGTTTGTCACCTGGAGCCACAAGATAGGGTTCTTTTAAGACAAGTGGTTAGCAAAGCAGACTCGCTTAAAGAACAACCACCTTGTTGATCGTCAAAAAGGCATTCCTTATAACAGCTGATATTTAACTGACACCACCTGTCATTTTGACCACATGTAAATAGGAACCAACCACAATCAGTGTGGTTAACGGCCAGAATATGTCAATATTGGCCACCTGTAGCTAGTAACCACCTGTAAATAGGAACTAGCTGCTGTCAGTGTGGCTACCAGTCAGCAATGACAACATGACATTAATAACCACCTGTCATTAATGCTCACTCATTCATCACATTAAGGCCACTTCAATTGCTTTTTTAGAGCGATAGATCTGATAATTTAACAATGTTCATTATTTTGTTTTTCCTTTTCCTCTGTCTCTTCCTCGACCTTTCTGCCCTCCTGCAGGATTTTTTACACCTGTAGTATTCTTCTTGCTTTGAGGTGCTGCTTTTGTTTTCTTCTGTAAAATAACAATTTATCATAATCAATGTCAATGGTGGTGGTGGCTGGTAGTAGTAGTAACAGTTAGTGTTGGGAATTGGTACTATTTTTGTGATTGATGATTGGTTTCATATACTAACCGATGATCAATTAATGATTGATCATAACAGGTTCTCATTTTTTATCCATTTTGAATGCAGTAATTATAGTATGTTCAAGGATAATTACCCCTTTCAAACCAAGTCGCAGGTATGACCGATTCTTAATAATTAAAAAAATAATATGTTGAATATTTTGAAACTAATTTGGCTTTAAGCTGTTGCTGCCTTGGTTGTTTTGGAATTAACATACTATTTCAGTGCTGGAAGAATTAATGTCTTAGACTAAGGAGTAATACTACATGTATATAGTTGTAACAATTAAATTTTAATTCTTTTCCAAAAAGTATTTGTTTTCTAGCTTGATCAGTTAAAATATATTAATAAAGTCAATTTAAAAACAAACAAAATCGACTTCTGAAATTATGACCGATCAGTTGGTTGAACATGCAAACCAATCAATCATCAATCAAATTGATTAATGGGAACAACACTAGTAACAGATGCATTATAGACGTCATCCCCGTATCTCTGACCTGTCACTCCAGTATCTGATGTCATAATCAGTTATGTCGCTACGTAGTCGCCGCCACATTCACAGTGCTGTGTTAAAACTCTGTCATGAAGCTCAAAAACTCTCAAGTGGATGAATTGTATCCCTTTAATGGATTTACAACTTAATAACCATTCCGTTGAATATTTTGAAACTAATTTCACTGGGAGCTGTTCCTTACCTGTTGTATATAGTTAGCTTGAAATTATGATTATGGTAATTCAGGGTTCAAAATATATATATCAATTCCAACACGCATACGAAGTGGGTGGAGCTTAGCTAGAAGTGGGTGGAGCTTAGCTAGAAATGGGTGGAACTTAGTTAGAAATGGATGTCATGATAGCAGTAGCAGCAGTGATAGTGCTATCTGTAATCAAAAGTTAACTCCATTGGTACACATGGTGGGGGGGGGGGGAGAGGTGGGGGGGGGGGGGAGGGGGAGTAGCAGATTTAATCCTTTAATGCCGAAGCCGGCCAAAACCGGAATGTCCATTTGCAGGCCAAGAGAAGTATTTTTGAAAATTGACCAATGATAACTGGCTCGATAATCGAGCCAGTCATTCCAGTGGTAAATTTTCAAAAATAGTTTTCTCCTGGCCTGTAAATGGACAGTCAACATGCAAATATTTAGATTTTTTTATCAAATCTGATCATTAAATGGCTAAGCAAATATGCTGAAAGAGACTTACTTTAATCAGAGCATGATTTTTAATTAGAGACTCAACTATATCAATTCTCCACCATAATCATAGGATTATTTTTAATTAGAAAGTTGATGATATAGCTTCCTCACCTTAATCATAGGGTTATTTTTAATTAGAGAGTTGACGATATAGCATCCTCACCTTAATCATAGGGTTATATTTAATTAGAGTTGACGATATAGCTTCCTCACCTTAATCACAGGGTTATTTTTAATTTTAGAGAGTTAACGATATAGCTTCCTCACCTTAATCATAGGGTTATTTTTAATTCGATAAAGACTAAACTCGAGAACTAATTGCCTGACGCTTTCTTGGTTTAGGAAGAGTCTGGATGCCAATGGTCAAATTCTGACCCTTTATATATGTTCCCAGTGCGAGTAACCATGCTACATCCGATCTGGGTGCGGCTATGCGGTAGTTGGCCGCCATTACCGCATTGCCCGCAACTGTGGTGGTCCCTCTTTCAAGAGGGCTGCTAGTTGGCTGCCCATACCCGCATGTACACAATACATGCGGTATGGTCCACCAATTATTAGCCGTTTGTGTGCGGCTATTTCTTAATGGATGTTTTATTTCCATTTTTTAAGTTTAAAGTTTAACTTAAAAAATAAATTTTTCCAAAAATCAAATGTAAATTAAAAAAAAAAAAATGTGAATTTAGATTAAATTTTGTATTCAAATTAAAATCCTCCTTGGTTTTGGTGGAGATTTGGAGGTTAGCGTGTGGACATAGCATCCCCACGTCCGCACCCATTGGTGGGTGCGTTATGTGTGCTTTTCTCCTTTGACGTACATGGGTAAAAAAAAAAGGGGGGGGGGGGGAGGGGGGAGGTATGTGTGCTTAAAAGATCATAGATTGCAAGTCTTGCATATCTAAAAAAAGTGATGTTGTTTCCATCACCTCCCAGTGATCCAGACTCATAATGTTTCGTACCTAGTTTAGGTCTGTGTGGATCTATGTAGGCAGAACGCATGTGGAACTTCATGTGGAAGTGAGAGGAATGTGGTTTTCTTCGATTTCGGAGATGTCCGGAAAGCGTGGCCTATCTGAGGGTGGGATGTAGGCTGGGTCTATTAGTGGATACCGGGGTGGAGTATCCTCCTCGTTGTCACTCACCCCGCTGTCCGGTGTTGATGGGATCGATTGATCCAGTAGATCAAAGTTGACTTCTGCTTGTTGGTCAAAGATGTTTTCGTCCTCGAGGCTGTAGGAGGGGGCAGCTGGAAGGTTGATGTTACCAGGCAGCAGGTTGGAATTTAAGAATTCGTGGAGCTCTCTGTCAAAAGTTGCAAAGTCTATGTCCACTGGAAGGAGAGGCAGATCTAGTGTTAAACCTAGCCTCTGTGGCGTTGGTGATATCGATACATTGCACAATGTTGTTGGTCAATAAATTGAGCGGTTGCTCTTGTGGAGGTGTGAACGTTGGAGTGTTTGTAGTCTGGATGGGAGAAGTTACTCCCCTTGCGGGTGTGCTACTTCTCACTTGGTGTGTCTCAGGTTGGCTGTGGTTGACAGTTGGTAGATCACTCTTGTGTTTCTTGCTTGTGCATCTGTGAAGGTCTTTCTTGTGTGAAAAGCTTGCGTTGCAGTGTTGACAGGGTGTGCGTAATTTGTTGCCGTTTTTTGTAAACTTGTGACGTGACAAGCTAGATTTTTGGTTAAACATGGAACCACATACAGAACAGGTGTAAGTGGCCATTACAGTAAAAAACCGCCAAGTGAGTTGCGGCAGTTGGGGTTGTGACGTCAATGTAGCATGACGTCATACATGCGTGTGACGTGAATGTGTGTGGACAAGTTGGGTTTGACGTCATAGTTTATTGTCCCGAGTTGGGAGTTGGTAACCCAAGCTGTACGTATGGTGTCTCACTCACAGAGTGTGGGGGTTACCAATCTGCACGATTGATACTGACAGGATCCATTGTATGGAGTTGGTGGATCCAGTAAGATTCACGGTCCTTGCGTGGGGCTGTGGCTTCAGTGCTTTCAGGGTCGTGACGCAGAACTTCTATGACTCTGTATCTGATACTATTTGTATCATGTCCCGGCAGGTTGAAATGTAGTGCGACCGGTGTGTCTATGTTTGTAGACATCTCTCAAATGTTCTTTGATACGGATCTGGAATTCTCTCTTGGTTTCTCCTACGTATTGTTTGTTGCAAATAGAGCAGGTGAGGAGATACACCACATTCATTGTTGATCAGTACGTTTTCACGTGACATCTATATGTTAAACGTGTGTGTGTGCTCCGGAAAGTTTTCCCTTTCTCCATTTTGTGGCAAAAGGTGCAGTTTTCCTTGTGACACGGTTCTACTTTGTTTGGTATCGAACTGTCCTGATATCCTATGATAGCGGGATAGGTGAAATCTGCACGGACTAGGTGGTCTCTATGCGTTGGATTCCTTCTGTAGCCGAAGAGTGGTTTGTTGGTGAATGTGTCGCTGCATTTGGGACTGGTGTGAAGGAGATCCCAGTGCCAGTTGATGATTTTTATTTTAGAAGGATACTGTGCGGGTGAGTCGGTGATAAGAGGTATCCTTTGGTTTTTGGTTTTATTCTCTTTCGGTGTTAAGTGTGACATTCTCTCCTTTTGGATAGCTTTGTTGTAGCTATCTATTAAGAGATTGGTGGGATAACCACGATTCTCATAATGTGCGATTGTATCACTAACGTGTTTCTCAGTCTTTAATGTTGCTGCAGATTCTGCGTAATCTCAGGAATTGACCAGATGGACTCGCATCTTTGGCGGAGTCTGGGTGAGCAGACTTGTAATGTAGATATCCATGAGCGTCAGTGGGTTTGGTGAATAGGTCGAACCGAGATCGAAACTAGTGTGTCGAGGAAACTCACTTTTGTTGATGATATTTCAGCTGTGAATTTGATGGTGTCGTGTGATGTGTTCATATGTTGAATAAATGTATCCAGTTTCTTCCTTCCTTCTAACCATAGTATGAAGATGTCATCGATATAACGCAAGTAAATAGCGGGTTGGTGTGGTGCGCTATTGAGTAGTCTGTTTTCTAGGTCCGCCATGAAGATTATGGCATTACTAGGTGCTACCTTTGTACCCATAGCTGTCCCTCCAATTTGGAGGTAGTGCTTATTGTTGAAAGTGAAGTTGTTGCATGTCAGAATGATTTTCAGCAGAGACAATAGCGACCGGGGGCTGGCCTGGCCCGGGGTGCCATTGGGCCCGATGAATTTCGCTGTAGCTCTGATACCCTCCTCGTTTGGGATGTTTGTGTAGAGACGTGACATCCATAGTGATGAGAAGAGCGCTTTCTGGGAGGACACCATATGATTCAAGTTTGTTTATGAAATCAGTGGTGTCCCTGACATATGACATTATTTTTGGTAGATGAATTTTGATGCGTTCATCTACAAAACTACTGATGTGTTCAGTAGGGTTGCCGTTGCCACTAATAATTGGTCTGCCTGGGATGGAAGAGCCATCCTTTGCCTTGTGTATTTTTGGCAACAGGTAGAATCTCGAGGTTCTGGGATTATCGATTCTCAGGCCGTTGGCGATGTCAGTGGTGATTTCGCCATTCAGGACCATGGAGGTTATAGCTGTTTCTACTTTTTCGGATTGTTGGGCAGTGAGGTCAGTGTCCTGTTCTAAATAGAATCGTTTATCATTTAGTTGTCTTAGGGCCTCTGAGTTGTAGGAGGCCGAGTCCTGTATGACAGTGGCCTGATCTTTGTCAGCTTTTCTGATAACTAAAGTTTTGTCGTCTGCTAATAGTTTGAGTTCTTTCCTTTGTGGTTTGGAAAGATTGTCCGCTTTTGATCTCCTGTGTATGGAATTGACCAGATCAGATTTGACTGCTCTAATAACCGCATCTAGCGTGGCGTCATTACCTGGACAGGGTGTCCATAAAACAGATGGTTTAAATTTCTTTGACAGTTTGTCACAGCAATCGTCAGGTTGTCTTGTGACAGTTGTGTCAGTGACATCTATAGAGGAATCATTCCCAATGTATGGTGGACGTTGGAAGTGGAGTTTCAATCTAAGTCTTCTAAAGAATCTAGTGAGGTCTTTATACAGTTGGTCCATGTTTGGCTCTATGATGGTGGGACTAAAACCCAGTCCAAGGTCGAGGGTGTTCCTTAAAGTTTGAGATATAGCCCTCGAGGATAAATTGACTACAAATGGTTTGTTAATCACAGGATGGTCAATTTTATATTGGAGAAACATATTTAAGTTAAGTATATTAGACAAGGTTGTCACATAATTAACAGTAACAATGTTTACGTTAATTGTTCCAGTAGTTTGTACACCGTGTTGAGTGTCTTGTTTCTTCCTTGGCCCTTTTCCTGTGTTCTGTTTCTGGATCGGTTTGGACTTCTGTTTGGTCTGCGTATATTTTGTTTTTCGGCACCTTTCTGTGGGTATTATTGTTTCACTGGATGTTGTTGTTTCCTTCCCCTCGTTTTGCTGTTGGGCCGGCCTTGTTGTAAGGATGGGCCCCTCGCTCATTTGGATGGACTCACAGATATTTCCCGTGTGCGCATGATGGTACTGCGGACAGCTTGCTCCGCTTCTCGAAACACAGTTTCGTTTTCTGCAGCCAGAAGGAAATCTGCTTTATATTTTCTAGTAATTTCTGAAAGGTTATCAGCACGATTGCTTCGTAAGTCAATAGCTTGCACGGTTAATTGTAAGTTAATATCACACAGTGTTTTCTCCCATAGTTTTGAAAGTTCTATGTCGTCACTTGGTGGAGTGAAACGAACAGATATAACTAGCGGTCCAGGAATGATGTCATGGCTGAGTGGTTCTTCGAACCTATCAATCTGCAATGCCGCTCGTGCTTGTCGGCAGGCACTATTCCTCCAAAGTTTGTACGCAGGAAGATGTATCTTAGGAATCTCATGTCGTTTCCTGGGATTCCTGTATATATTAGCGCTTGAATTGTCTAGAGGAACACTCACGTTTGTGTCACTGTCAGGACGAATTCTCTTTATGCTGGGCGCACGTTCACGTCCCTGGATTTCATTCTTCTCAAAAAGACGTACTAATGTTTCAGCTGAATCAATCGATATGCCAGAACTGCTACCTGCAATGGCGGCCATCTTCTTATCTTCGTCTGCTATCTTATAGGTAACACACGCTTCTCTCATTTTTGTAAATGATAAAGACTAAACTCGAGAACTAATTGCCTGACGCTTTCCTTGTTTAAGAAGAGTCTGGATGCCAATGGTCAAATTCTGACTCTTTATATATATTCCCAGTGCGGGTAACTGTGCTACATCTGATCTGGGTGCGGCTATGCGGTAGTTGCCCGCCATTACTGCATTGCCCGCAGTTTAGCCGCAACTGTGGTGGTCCCTCTTTCAAGAGGGCGGTTAGTTAGCCGCCCATACCCGCATGTACACAATACATGCGGTATGGCCCACCAATTATTAGCCGTTTGTGTGCGGCTATTTCTTAATGGATGTTTTAACTTAAGACATATATTTTTCCAAAAATTAAATGTAAATTAAAAAAAAAATAGATGTGAATTTAAATTTACCGTATTTCGCTTAATAGTAACCTAGGCTTCTATTAGGACAAGAGGTGTTCAATTTCCATCCAACCATCTCTGAGAAAGGGGGTGGGCTTATATTACAGTTTTCGCAAAAAAGTTTTCTAAAATTGATACCACGGAAATTCAAAGTATTCTCTCCCATAAAAATTCTCACCGCCTACGCCTATGTTTAATGTATACCTCAAAACATCACCGGGGAAGTGAAATTATTTGATTTGAGCGCCTAAATATTGCGTATCCTTTAATAAAGCTCGTTTATTACATCAAAATTAATCCACAATTTGATATAAAATGGTGTCGCGAAAAAATACAAATCACGTGATTCGCCTCCAATTGAAGAGTTTATTTTAGAGCGAGTACTCGGATATAAATATTCTGGAATCGGGGACTCGGAACTCGGGAATATCTATACATTGTCATTGCGCGAAAGGAACTGAGTATTATACTGATATTAAAAAATGGGTACCCGTTTGATAAACTCCCGTTAGCGTATAATATCTTGCAAGAACATGATGCCTCCCATCTCAAGAACCGCTGGCTCGCCAACTTAAGAAGCCAGCTGTATTGTCGTTCGTTATAATTCAATTTGGATCATTTAATGTTGATCGGCGTTACAAAATTGATGCACATTTTCTCCCGTCCTTGTTGTTTGGTACATAAATTTGGTCTTAAAATATATTTATAAGGAAGGTATTTAATCACGCCTGTTTTACGTGCATTTTGACTACAAAAGTGTGGAATAAACTTTATTATATCTTGCACATACGTGGCCTACTATTAGTATTAATCTAATAGGTGGTCGAGATTTACAAATCCGAGGCCTGTATTGACTTCTAGAGGGGCCGGGAATGTATCAGGGCAGAGATCGGTCTGAAGTAGACACACCCTGTGACATGATTGTTATTATTATACACACTATTCTTACAAATTTGCTCTTAAGAAAAATTTTCCTATACAGTCTGCTGAGTTAGGGGGTGGGCTTCTAATACAGAGTTTTGCCGTTTTGAAACTGCTAAGAAATCATTGGAGCTCATATGTCAAAGTTAGGGGGTGGGCTTCTATTAGACCATAGGCTACTATTAAGCGAAATACGGTAGTTTTGGATTAAAATTCAAATCCTCCTTGGTTTTGGTGGATATTTGGAGGTTAGCGTGTGGACATAGCATCCCCACGTCCGCACCCGTTGGTGGGTGCATTATGTGTGCTTTTCTCCTTTGACGTACATGGGTAAAAAGGGGGGGGGGGGGGGTATGTGCGCTTAAAGGATCGTAGATTGCAAGTCTTGCATATCTAAAAAAAAGGCATCAGTGATGTTGTTTCCATCACCTCCCAGTGATCCAGACTCATAACGTTTCGTACCTAGTTTAGGTTACTCATCAGAGGGATTCTGAAACCTTAGTTTTAGGGTTACTGTGTCTTACGGCATAATTTCAAGTTTTGTATAAATATACCTGTGGTTTACAGGTAGACATATAACTTATGTGAATTAGTCTTACCTCTATTCTGTCTGTGTGGATCTATGTAGGCAGAATGCAGACCCATATGGAAGTGAGAGGAACAGGTGGTTTTCTTTGATTTCGGAGATGTCGGAAAGAGTGGTCTATCTGAGGGTGGGATGTAGGCCGGGTCTATTAGTAGAGGCCGGGGTGGAGTATCCTCCTCGTTGTCACTCACCCCGCTGTCCGGTGTTGATGGGATCGATTGATCCAGTAGATCAAAGTTGACTTCTGCTTGTTGGTCAGATGTTTTCGTCCTCTAGGCTGTAGGAGGGGGCAGCTGGAAGGTTGATGTTACCAGGGAGCAGGTTGGAATTTAAGTATTCGTGGAGCTCTCTGTCAAAAGTTGCAAAGTCTATGTCCACTGGAAGGAGAGGTGGATCTAGTGTTAAACCTAGCCTCTGTGGCGGTGGTGATATCGATACATTGCACAATTTTGTTGTTCGATAAATCGAGCGGTTCCTCTTGTGATAGGCTAGATTTTTGTTTAAACTCAGAACCACATACAGAACAGGTGTAAGTAAGTGGCCATTACAGTAAAAAACCGCCAAGTGGGTTCCGGCAGTTGGGGTTGTGACGTCAATGTAGCGTGACGTCATATGTGCGTGTGACGTGAATGTGTGTGGACATGTTGGGTTTGACGTTATAGTTTATTGTCCCGAGTTGGGAGAGTTGGTAACCCAAGGTGTATGTATGGTGTCTTACCCACAGGGTGTGGGGGTTACCAATCTGTGTGATTAATACCGACAGGAACCATTGTATGGAGTTGGTGGATCCATTAAGATTCACGGTCCTTGCGTGAGGCTTCAGTGCTTTCAGGGTCGTGACGCAGAACTTCTATGACTCTATATCTGATACTGTTGGTATGGCGGACCTAGAAAACAGACTACTCAATAGCGCACCACACCAACCCGCTATTTACTTGCGTTATATCGATGACATCTTCATACTATGGTTAGAAGGAAGGAGAAACCGGATACATTTATTCAACATATGAACACATCACACGACACCATCAAATTCGCAGCTGAAATCTCATCAACAAAAGTGAGTTTCCTCGACACACTAGTTTCGATCTCGGAGAAACAGACACTCCAGTTCGACCTATTTACCAAACCCACTGACACTCAAAGATATCTACATTACCAGTCTGCTCACCCAGACTCCACCAAAGATGCGAGTCCATATGGTCAATTCCTGAGATTACGCAGAATCTGCAGCAACATTAAAGATTATGAGAAACACGCTCGTGATACAATCGCACATTATGAGAATCGTGGTTATCCCACCAATCTCTTAATAGATAGCTACAACAAAGCTATCCAAAAGGAGAGAACGTCACACTTAACACCGAAAGAGAATAGAACCAAAAACCAAAGGATACCTCTTATCACCGACTATCACCCACACAGTATCATTCTAAAAAAATCATCAACCGACACTGGGATCTCCTTCACACCAGTCCCAAATGCAGGGACACATTTACCGACAAACCAATCTTCGGCTACAGAAGGAATCCAACGCTTAGAGACCAACTAGTCCGTGCAGATTTCATCTATCCCGCTACCAAAGGATATCATGGCAGTTCGATACCAAACAAAGTAGAACCGTGTCACAAGGAAAACTGCACCTTTTTTAACAGAGTTGACGATACAGCTTCCTCACCGTAATCATATGGTTATTTTTAATTAGAGACTTGACGATATAGCTTCCTCACCTTAATCATAGGGTTATTTTTAATTAGAGTTGTCGATATAGCTTCCTCACCTTAATCATAGGGTTAATTTTAATTAGAGTTGACGATATATCTTCCTCACCTTAATCATAGGGTTATTTTCAATTACAGAGTTGACGATATAGCTTCCTCACCTTAATCATAGGGTTATTTTCAATTATAGAGTTGATGATATAGCTTCCTCACCTTAATCATAGGGTTATTTTTAATTAGAGTTGGCGATCTAGCTTCCTCACCGTAATCATAGGGTTATCTTTAATTAGAGAGTTGGTGATCTAGCTTCCTCACCTTAATCATAGGGTTATTTTTAATTAGAGTTGACGATATAGCTTCCTCACCTTAATCATAGGGTTATTTTTAATTAGAGAGTTGACGATATAGCATCCTCACCTTAATCATAGGGTTAATTTTAATTAGAAAGTTGACGATATATCTTCCTCACCTTAATCATAGGGTTATTTTTTTATTAGAGTTGACGATACAGCTTCCACACCTTAATCATAGGGTTATTTTTAATTAGAGTTGACGATATAGCTTCCTCACCTTAATCATAGGGTTATTTTTAATTAAAGAGTTGATGATATAGCTTCCTCACCTTAATCATAGGGTTATTTTCAATTAGAGAGTTGACAATATAGCTTCCTCACCTTAATCATAGGGTTATTTTTAATTACAGAGTTGATGATATAGCATCCTCACCGTAATCATAGGGTTATTTTTAATTAGAGTTGACGATATAGCTTCCTCACCTTAATAATAGGGTTATTTTAAATTAGAGTTGATGATATAGCTTCCTCACTGTAATCATATGGTTATTTTTAATTAGAGAGTTGACTATATATATTCCTCACCTTAATCATAGGGTTATTTTTTATGTCATCCTCATCCTCCGTATCGCTGTTCGCTATTGCTGCTTGCCTTTCCTCTCCCAACAGCTCATCATTGCTGGCAGCAACACTTTGCCCGCGACCACGCTTTTTCACGTCGGCACTTATAACGTAAGGCGTGGCATGTGATTCTTTGTTATACGAACGTGTAAAAGCAGCTTTTGTCTGTAAAAACAACAGTTATGATATTATTATGATAGGTTTTGTTGAAGATATGATTATATGGAAGTGGTTAACCCGTAGACACAGTTTCACAAAGAAATGTGCGTAACTTACGCTGTCATAAACTAGACAAAGAAATCACTTAGAATGCCGCATTTGACACATACGCCTTATAGGGTTTTCTCAAAGACAAGGTCAGCATATGCATGTACAAATGGTCCTTGGTTAGCCAGCTCTTGAGGTCTAAGATGTAAGATGTATTCAGGGCAGTACATTCGAAAGCACACATTTCAGTACTGTTCAGCGCAAGTGTATAAATTTCCAGGAGAAAATATGTTAAAACTGTTGTATACTTTGACAAAAATATGTGTGAAAGTTGTTACTGTCAATGACAGCAACAGCATTCAGTCAAATTACTATCAAAATAATTAGTAGGCATGCGAGTGCTACTTGCTATAGATTTGAAACAAATTTGAATGAAATTTGTCGTTGTAACCGCTTTAAGTCTAAACATTCAAAAATAATCATCTTAGCTTTCAGTCTACCTTTGCAGCAGATCTGAAGAGCATTTTGACTGTAAGTTGTTGCTGGCCAACTCACCAACAACGTCATCACATTGTTATTGATAAAATCAGTTGGCTTTAAATATCGCTATCTAGGTAGTGAGAGTATACCTAGATACACCTTACGTGGAAGAATGAAGTACTTATCAAAGCCAGCAGGTGTACATTTCTGCTCAATCAATGCATTTCTACGATCTGGCGATGAAACGTACACATGGTCTCTGCTGACTTTCTGTCATTCCTGGCAAGAACTGATTGGCTGACTGCATGGATAACAATTTGACCTGATTGCCTGAATAACAATTTGACAAGGTTGTTGGTGCCTTAGTAATCAATAACTTACAGTCAACCTGAACCATGATATCACTTTGACTTAGACACAGATCTTCCTGCTAACACAGCAGACAGCACGTAGCAAACATGATGTAGACTACATCAGATATAAGCCCAAACGAACAATATACATTAACCCTTTAACTCATATCAGCCAAAAACGGCTTCTGCAGTGGTCTTGAGAAATGTCAATTTGCAGACAGACTATTTTTTTAAATTTATCACTGGAATGACTGGCACGATAACCGAGTGGTAAAGTGTTCTCTTGGACAGCAAATGGACAATATTCTATGAGAAAATTACTACTAGATACAGTGAATAAGATACATTAACAATACTGGATACAGTGAATAAGATACATTAACAATACTGGATACAGTGAATAAGATACATTAACAATACTGAATACAGTGAATAAGATACATTAACAATACTGGATACAGTGAATAAGATAAATTAACGATATTGGATACAGTGAATAAGATACATTAACGATACTGAATACAGTGAATAAGATACATTAACGATACTGGATACAGTGAATAAGATAAATTAATGATACAGGATACAGTGAATAAGATACATTAACAATACTGGATACAGTGAATAAGATACATTAACAATACTGGATACAGTGAATAAGATACATTAACAATACTGGATACAATGTTTTTACCTTAGAACTCAGCACGCTCATAGGATCTGAACTATTTGGCCATTTAGTCACCTCCATAATGTTATCAAAATCATCCTTTATTATGTCATATTCATCCATAAGACCAATCACTTCTTTAACTCCGTCAGCATCACGCTGCACAAGAGGGTTCGTCAGCGTGGTTCGTAGATATGGGAGGTAATCCAGATTAAGACTTTGTTTATAAGATGAGATTCTGAAAGCAAGCATAGCCATGGTATTGATGTAATTTTAGCGTATATTTAAATCATGATGGATATAACATGGCCCAAGATTACCCTAAGGCTGATATGCTAGAAGTTGGAGAACTAAATGTAAAACTTGCACCAGGTGAAGGTGAATGTAAAACTTAACCAGAAACAATAAAGAACACTAATGTCAAAATGATATGAATACACATATTACTGGCATAGATGCTGTAGTGTAAGAAAATTTATCAAATTTCTTTTTCACGAGTGAGATGACATACTTGCCTCCCTAACACTCTTGATATACTAGTATACTAAATTCATTAATATTCAGAATTTAAAAAAGTTAGGTGCCCTTACTGGGCAGGTGGAATGTACCCAGACATGCACATGACAGACCCCATCTCGGCGCATACTGGTACTTCAGCTACTAAATATTGACTGACATAGAAGCAACTATTCAAATAACCAAAGGACCCAGCCTCCGTGGGGTGGAGAGGCCGGGATCCTGTTAGGGAGGTAAGTATGTCATCTCATTCGTGAAAAGGAAACTTGATAAATTTTCTTATTTCACATCATAAGAACATACTTACCTCCCTAATACTTGATAAAAGCCAGAATTTGAAAGTAAATTTGGCGGGAGGGAGGCAAGGTCCTAAAACCAGTTCACCCTCGAAGAGACTAGCTCTTTGAAGTTTCAAGAGATTTAAAACATCTGAAATTGTGTCTGAGAAAACAATCAGGAATAGAATTTTGCATCGGATAATCGACCAATGAAGAGACATTGATCAAAAGGCAAATCCACTCCCACAACCCCTCTTTCTGAGGAAGGTTAGGAAAAAACGCTGCTCTAAATGACTAGCACATTCTCTAATACTTGAAACAAGTATTACTAGACATTGGAAAAAGAAGAATTGTTTCATTTTCAAATAAAATCTGAAAGAACCACAATTAAGAGACATTAACCATCACCCTATTAATAATAACATGACACAATCAACTAGACAAAAACCAAAAAGGTCACATATACTGATCTCAGATGTCTTGAGCATGGAAATCACCTCTTCCCCCATATGGATGAAGAGAATGTAACCGGAAATAGTAGGGATCCCCATCTAACAAATGTGATATTTGTAAATAGCAGAGGAGGAAAGACTAATTACAAATAAATACCTCAGCATTATTTTCTGAGGACGGTGACTGGGTTGGAGGTGTCATGGAGACAATGGTCGGTAAAACTTGATTCACAGTGCCACTGGGTTACTGACATAATGTCTTCAACAGAAACGCCACTAAATAATGCTGTGGAAGTTACCACACCGCGGACACTATGAGCCTTGGCTCTATCTACTTGTCTTCCAGTGGCTGTCTTATGACAGAATTGAATGCATTCTACTATCCATCTGAAAATAGTGTCTCTTGACGCCCTACCATGGGGTTCAATATATGACAACCATAGGGAGCATGAGTCAGTCCGCCAAACCGGAGTCCTTTTCTAGTACTTATTTAAGGCACGGACAGGACACCATGTTTTAGCACCAGGATCATATCTGGTTAAGGCAGGTAAAATTATAGGTTGCCCCGGATACTTTAAAGATTGATTCTTAGCCAACAAATTCAATCTCGGTAGAAGCTTAAGGCCTTCACCTGTAACTATATAACGGTCAGGCTCAGCAGACAAGGCATGAATTTCACTTCTGAGGCTGCTGCAGTTAAAAATACAGTTTTAAGTGTCAATAAATTTATAAAAATATCACTAAGTGGTTCAAAAGGCTTATCACTCAAAACTTGAAGAACCAGACTCCATGACGGTGTCTGCGGAGGATTTCTCGGTCTAAAATTGCCCATACCTTTGATAAGAGTATTTAGAACACACACTTCATCACTTCCCCTCTTTGCCAAGCAAGGGATAACAGTCATTAATTCTGATTTATATCCAGCAATAGAATTAGGCTTAAAACTATAGGCATCATACAGGTGACAGAGAAAATCAGCTACTACCTGAATAGATGCATCTATTGGATTGATACATATCTTTGAGCACCATTCTGCAAATCTGTTGATTTTATAATTATAAGCTCTGGAGGTTGACCCCTTCACGCTCTGGCCATGAAATTGGCTGCTTGCTCAGAAAAGCCCTCCTTAATCGCGGATTTTTTTACAACATCCATGCAGTCAATTGAAACATTGACGGACTGTAGTGACGGGTCTTGCCCTGGAAGATAATATTGTCCATCAGAGGCAGAGGAACCGGATTGCAAACCAGAAGGTCCAGCAGATCCGTAAACCATGATCGGCTTGGCCAATTCGGGGCGATCAGAATCACTTGGCATTCCTCTTGTTTGATCTTCTGAAGAATCCTTGGAATCAGGATTGTTGGAGGGTATGCGTATGCATACATTCCCTTCCAACTGATAGCTAGCGCATCTATTGCGATAGCGCTTGGATCTGGAATCGGAGAAACGCACGTCGTCATCTTCGCATTCTTCTTCATTGCGAACAAATCTATGTTGGGCTTTCCCCAATGATTGAACAGGTGATCCGCCACACATTGATTTAGTTGCCATTCCGTAGGCAGAATACTCATCCTTCGGCTCAATGAGTCTGCTAACAGATTCAGCCTGCCCGGAATATGAACTGCTTTCAAGGTGATCATATGATCCATGCACCAGCAAAGCAGCTTCCATGTCATCATACAGACTGGGCGACTTCGTTCCGCCCTGGCGGTTTATGTAACTCACTACTGTAGAGTTGTCTGAACGTATCATCACAAATTTTCTCTCCACTTCTTTTAAGAAGTGTTCCAGGTCTAGAATTACAGCCCGCAATTCTAGCATGTTGATATGTTCCTTTGACTGTTCCAGATTCCAAAGCCCTGATATAGTGGCTTCTTCCAGGCAAGCTCCCCAACCCTCCATCGATGTATCCGTAAACATCGTTACTTGAGGGTGGGGAGGGGTCAGCATGACCCCCGCCAGGAGATTTCCTCTCTCCATCCACCAATGAAGGTGATGAATGAGAGGGTCCAACGCTTGAATGCGCGAGTCCAGTGATCCTGAACTCTGCGTCCACTGAGCCATGAGAAACAATTGAATCGGCCGCCTGAGGAATGACTGGTTCCATTGAAACCATCAGACCTAGCATTCTCAGATCGACTCATGCTAGAATATAACGACTGCTGCAAATCAATTGAATGCACGAGAGGAGATTCTCCACTCTCTCCTGGGATGGATAAACATATCACTTCTCCAGATCGAAGAACATACACAGGTAAACAAACTTCTGGGATGGAGTCGGCTCTGATTTTTGAAAGTTGATTATCCAGCCTAAATCTGTGAGAGTTTTCAAAACTATCTCCAGATTTGCTGTCAAGCTTTCTGGGTTGTGTGCTTTTAGCAACCAGTTGTCTATGTAAGTGTGAACTGCTATATTTCGCCTGCGGAGGTATGCTGTGATAGCAAGTACCACTCCAGTGAAGACCCTCGGAGCCGTCGAGATACCGAATGGAAGAACTTTGCATCCCCATTGGCGTCCCTAAAACGCAAATCTCAGGAACCGACGAAAACACCATACAATGGAAATGTGAAAATAAGCGTCTTCAAGATCAATTGATGTTGTCCACATCCCCTTCTCTAACCCCAACAACACCGATTTTATTGTTTCTATTTTGAAACTTGGTGTGTCTAAATTGTTTAGAGGTTTGAGAATTGGTCCCCCCCCCCCCCCCCGGTGTTCTTTGTCACAAGAAACACGGTTGAATAGAAGCCCGGAATCTTGCGCCGGTTGAATTGCTTCTTTTAGAATTAGAGATTCTATCTCCTCTTCTATGCACAACCGCTTGTCTGGATCTCTTTGAATTTAAATCCAGACGGGTACCAGAAACAGAAGCAATGGCGGACCTATTATCCCCTCTGGACTGTATCCGCGCGAAAGCCATTGCAAGACTAAGCGGTCCTGAATTAACCGCTCCCACTCCTGAATGTGGAAAGTCAAATGACTTCCCACTGGTGCACCTAGGGTTAGCGAGGTGCACATAAATTTTACAAGTGGGTGTGTCTCTGGTACGTGTGACAACACCAGAGTGGTACCCGAAAATACTTTTAGGCCATCAGGCCCGGTTACCACGCGCTGCTCCTCGCGCCCAGCGCCACGCGCACCGAGGTGTGCAGGCTACTGCTTGGCCAGATGCGCTTGGAGCGCTGGCTGACATACAGCAGCATGCTGCTGTTGGCGCGATCTCTGAACGGAGCCAGCCTGCTGGCCTCTGACAATGCCAGCACCGCCACGAGCGTACTGCTGACAAGCAGCCGAGGGCTGAACATGCACGTGTTCTCTGCGCAGCACTTCAAATTGTGCGCACAGCGCCTTCTGGTTGTTACCCAGTTTCACTGTCTCTTGGAGGTGCCGACAACCCTCACCTCCAAACAGACCAGGTCCCGCCATCGGCGCTTGCAATAAGCGCGACTTGAGCTCCTGCGACGGGCACGAATTGTCCAAAGCAACTGTGCACCTCGTCCTCAGTGACTTGGTCACCGACCAAGTCAAACAATCCAACGCCAGGTTGATCCCATCCTGGATGGCTCATTGCACTGTCACCGGACTAGGCTGCTGGTGAATTGACGCTGCCACTACCCCTGATAGCAGCTGAGAGATGTTAGACAACACACTGATCGCTGCTCGCGAACTCTCCTCTGTATCACGCAGAGCAGCGTTAGCTGAGCGCATAGCGCCCGAGCACAGCGCTCCCGTGTCAGCACGAGAGCCTGGCCGCGTTTCTTCCCACAGAGCGGCGTGGTTGTCCGCGCAGCGGTGCCCACGCTCGGTCTGGGCGCTAGACCATACTGTTTGTACAGACTGGCAGTAACTCGGCAGCGTCTAGCAACCTCGCGGGGGGGGGGGGGGGGCCTTCGCGAGGCGATCTTTCAGTCTAATCGACTCCTCTGCCGCAGTGAACATATTTAAGATATATGGCAGAGACTGAGCCGAGGTGGCCAACAGCGTAGCCTGTAACCATGCCCGCCGTTTCGTCCACGGAGAGCTCTGGTCTGACCGCGAGGAGCTACGCGCACGCGTCAGACCAGTCTTCGTCCATGGCCACCTGCGAATTGCCGATGAGCAACAGGCCCTCATCATCTTCAATCACATTCGCAGGTGGGGCCATGGAGGAGGCTACAGACGTACCCGGCTGCCCGGGGAATGCATACGGGCTCGCGAGGGCTGGCATGACATTCTCCATGGAAAGGCCGTGCACCGAGGACGTGCCCGTATGAGGGGCATAATGCACACTAGCACGGCTAAGCGTGGTATCTTATACGGGCGACCATCCGCTCCAAATCGGCCCACAGGTTGAACCATGAAACCTGCTCCCGAGGGAACAGTACCATAGGTGCGAGCGGCCACGCTCCCCATGAGAGGAGTGTAGACGGTCGCATCCATGTCTTCATGATCATCCTGTGGACCGAGCAGGTAGTCTTCGTCATCTTCCTGGTCAGGAAAGTTAGACTCTGGGTTAGCAAGGAAAGCTAACCCAGACTGACCAGGAGAAGGCCCGAGGGCATATTACGAGGGTACTCCGCGAGTGATCATGGTCAGGCTCGCTGGTCGGGTCCTGCCTGATGCTGCTCGCGCCGCTGGATCACCAGGCGATGCGAACATCAAGCCTGGGTCCAAATCGGCCGCCCCTGGATCACTGAAATCTTTCTCCGAACTCGTAGGGCATGATCCAGGGACGGGGGCTACCTGCACTGAGGTCGATGCGCAGGAAGTTGAAACACCTGTGCCCGGCAACATGCCGCGAAGCATGCCAGGCATCACGTCTTTCAAAGTCCTGCGCATCTCACTCACTAATTCTACCTTGAAGACCTCTAGCTCACCCTTCTTAGAGGCCTTCTTCTTACACTCCTTCTCCTTCCTCACCCTCTTGCCGTCCTCTACCATCATCTTCACCTGGGAACAGACAAATTCAGAGGTTAGATCAACAACCCCCCCCCCCCCCCCTCCACTCTTTACAAATAGCACATTTGTTAGAAAGTCTACAATCTGTACAAGATGGGCAGCGGTGGGGGAAGAATCTAGCCTTCAGATGTTTCTGGCATGATGGACATGATGATTTCTGAAAGGTAGGCATACGAAGAGAATGAGTATTTTAGTTTGTTAATTTGTTATTTCTTTTAGAAAATACAAGAACAAACTCGAGAGAGAAGACACCCACTTTTATTACTGACAACCCTGAAGGGACAGATGTCTTCTCTTGATTTAAAAAACCAAAAAACAGCCAGGGATAACAAAGAATGTTAGAAAAAGAAGAGAGAGACTGATTATGACTATCCAGATCTCTCCACATTCATAACATAGGATGATAATGACATCAATTGATTCTCTAAACTAAGATTATGAAATCAAGAAAAAAGGGAAAAAACCTCTGGCTGATTATGACATCAAACCTCAATGCAAAAGCCCCTTCAAAGGGAGGAGACATCAGATTATGAATGCAAGAAATACCTAGGACTACCTACATTCATCACTCAAGAATAATATAATATTAAATTATATATCTGAGAACCCATGCACAACCACAAGAGAGAATACAGTGCAATAAAGATGGCAGCAAGAATTGATAAAATTTTCAAATAATTAGCTGCCATAACTAATAAACTCCCTATCCTGAGCACAGGCAAACCATCCTCTTGTGTAGAAGAACACGCCCATCCATCCATCCACCGAATCTGTAGTCTTGATGGGGGGATGGGACAAAAGGAGGGAGATATTTTTCGTCTTACATCTCCGACCCTTAGACATATCATGATGATAAGTCAGAGAATAGAGAGGTGATCAACCTCCGAGTGAAGAACAGGAACACTACCATTATAAGATGAGCATGTGGACACAAAGAAACAAGGGATTAGTAGGCCTAGGTCTACATAATTTAACAAGGATTCCCAGCGCCTGAAAATGTGTTAACGCCAAATCGGCCGCGAACGAAAACTGGCAACGTATAAATGTTACAAGTCTTAATTAATATATGGAACAATATCACCTTAATGGATGATGAAGAGGACTCTTCTGGCGTCTTAGAATCAGCCATTATAGATATGGATGATATTTTAAGCTTGAAAATCGAATAAGTTTCCCACATGTTGCATGGAAGCCAATATATTAGAAAACGGAACTATCAGTAGGCGCATGCGCAGAGGTAGGTTCATCTCATGTGAATGTCTGTGTACATTCCACCTGCGCAGTAGGGGCACCTAACTTTGTATAATTCTGAATATTATTGAATTTAGAGCCGATATACTAGTATATCAAGAGTGTTAGGGAGGTAAGTATGTTCTCCTGATGTGAAAACGAATACTACATAAAGTTTGTTAATCATGGGTCTGATAGATCAGCTGTAGCACAGCTAAATGCAAAGTGAGGCAGTAATAAGGCTATATATGAAGCTTGGTCATAGATGGCCTGATAATTTATCCCTAGCAGAGGTAAAACTAAACATTAACTAGGAATGGACACCCGACGTGACGCTCATAGTATCGGAAAAGCTCTTTTACTTTGTAAAGGCGAGCTAGCCGGAAAATTTTGAAAGGCTTCATTTCATCTTTACGGGCCAATAGTAAAAGGTGAGCTGAATATTCCTAGTTATAGAACAATTGAGTCTGAAGCCCGCTTCATTGCACTTACTTTAAAGACATATGTGTATTGAGTTCCTGAAGTATTCGGTCATGTTTGTTTCGACTGGAATTCTTTCCCAGCCATGATGGAAAGTTGACCATCGCTGATAAGCTACCACGCATATATTCACCAGGAATCACACTAGCATACATCGCCTGGCAGGAGTGAACAAAAGAAGAATATAAACTGTCTGACTGCTACAAGCCATCAGACAACAATTTGAATGGGCAATAACCCTGGAGCAGCTGAATATTTTGAAAACAATTTGACTGAAAGTTGTTTGTGGATTAGCCACAAACAACTTTCAGTCAAATTGTTTTCAATATATCCAGCATATACAGAGTTAAACCCCATGAGAAATGTAGTCTGAAGGAATTCAGCAAACGGACAGTTAAAGCAATTCACATTTTCCAGAGTATCCATCCATCATCTGATGTCGTATGATGTCATAATCAGCTCAGCACGTGTATGATGACGTCACAATCATTACATCACAAAGGGTTCCATACAGACGGTCATCAAATCTCAAGCAGTCCAACATGTTGTATGAATTGTATATCTTTGTCATTCTTTACTATTTAATAAACAGGCTGTTGAATATTCTGAAACTAATTTGACTGGGCGCTGTTGCTGCCTTAAGCAGCAACAGCACCCAGTCAAATTAGTTTCAAAATATTCAACAGCTTACCTGTGTAGTTTTTGGGAAATTGATAGTCAGGGTGTTCAGAGTTCGATCGATCCAAACACGAGCGAGGTGTGGGTGTAGCTTAGCTAGAGATGGGCGGGGCATAGCTAAAACCGGAAAGGTCCATTGAAATGTAGGGTTTGGGGGCAGAGGGTGTAGGGATATATATAAGGGTATCTCATCCAATATGATAGGGGACAGAGGTTCATGGTGTGGAGTAGATGGTTCCAGTAAGCTTCATTATTCTCCTGATGGGAGGATTTTTGTATGCATTGGGGGGGGGGGGTCCTCTCTTAACCGCTTACTCCTCAAGTCGGCCAACATGTCCATATGCAGACCAAGAAAACTATTTTTGAAAATTTAACACTGGAATGGCTGGCTCCATAATCAAGCTAGTCATAAACTTTCAACAAGGCAAATAAGTAAACCGATGGATGCTCCCCAAAGGTATATTCTGCAGGGAAAGGCTTGAAACTATGGCCCGTACAAACTTGTAGACTGTGATGCTCAGTGAACCGTGAAAAGTAGGTCAGGCTGACTTACTTTTCATACACTGCACATCTTCTCTGTAAGATGCATCCACATACCAAGTTTTGTCATCATACATATATTATAAGTCTTCAAACTATAGCCCAGACAAGCTTTCACAAGGCGAATGGACACACCAACGGACAGACAATATGGCGACCATATGCACCCGCAAAAATTTTTAGGGATCATAAAAATAATCTCTTGGTCTGCAAATTGACATCTTCCATGACAAAATGTTTTTGAACAAAGATGAGGGCTAAGGGTGAAAATCTGTATGGTGCATAAAGAAACCTGTTCCTGGCTGATTTTGCATGTGTGGGGTGGGGTGAGGGTGCATGGATGGGCTGTGGTGAGGGTGCATGGGGTGGGGTGGGGTGAGGGTGCATGGGTGGGGTGGGGTGAGGGTGCGTGTATGTTTGGTGGGGGGGGATAGATTCTATTTATCACATAATCATTATATTGAATGAACAAAATGACAAAATCTTCATCTTAACGCTTTAATCCTTGAATTTGTTCAGGAAAATTTCAATTTTCTCATAGAAAATGTCCATTTGCAGACCAAGAGAAGACTATTTTTTGAAAATTTACCACTGGAATGACTGGCTTGGTATGGACATTTCTCAAGACTACTGCAGAAGCCGTTTTTGGCTGACATGAGGGGTACATGGTTAATAGCCTGTTTAACTATTACAATTCATGAAACTCAATTTCAAGACAACTATACAAGAAAGCTGTTGAATATTATGAAACTAACTTGATTGGAACCTGTTGCTGCCATGCCAACAATAGCTGCCAGTGAAATTAGTTTCAAAATATTCAACAAAATGTTCCTATCATACAGAATGTTCCAAATATGCTTGTGCGATTATTGTTTTATGTGATCACGATCGATTAATTAAGAATAATCATGATTATCACAGAAGGCGTATCAATACACTTGTCAACAAGAGGCCCAAGGGCCTGTGACGCTCAGTCGCTCACCTGGACCATTAGCATTTGAATAATTTGCATCTAAATAGACATGATGGCTAATTTCCAGAAAATCAAAGATCCCTGCCAAAAAATTGACCAATCAAAATTCTCATTAGAACTTTTAAAGTAGATCACAATAGGAGTATTCCGCCAAAGTTTCACTGAAATCGGGCAATTAATTAAGGAAGAGCAACGTTTTAAAGGATTTCTGGAAAATCCAACATGGCTAACAGAAAAATTGACTCTAAATTCTACAAGTTCTGAAGCCTAGTCCCATAGGGTCCTTCCAGCCCAATTAAGTTGGAAATCCACCCAGCCGTTAAAGAGGAGTAGCATTTTGACAAATTCCAACAAATTTCTCTAAGATTTTCAACAAGAAAATGGACACATTAAAATTCTGCATACAAGTTCTGAAGCCTACCCACATAGGGCTTTCCAGGCAAATTAAGTTGAAATCTGCCCAGCGGTTAATGAAAAATAGGGTTTTGACTATTTCCACTAAATTTTTCATAAAATCTAAGAACTTCATCGCAAAAATTGATCAATCAAAATTCTGAATAGATGTTCTGGAGTTTACCACGATAGGGTCCTTCTATCTAAATTTGTTGAAATATGTCAAGCAACTAAGGAGAAGCAGCGTTTTGACAATTTCTGTTAAATCTTTCATAAAACCTAAGATTTTGAACCCAAAAATTGATCAATCAAAATTCTGAATATATATTCTAGAGCCTAGCTAGCATCATCGAATCCATCTAGCCAAATTTGGTTGAATTATGTCATGCAACTAAGGAGTAACATTTTGACAATTTTGACAATTTCCGTTAAATGTCATAAAATCTAAGATTTTCACCCAAAAAATTGGCCAATCAAAATTATGAATAGATATTCTTGAGGGAGCCAGCATAGGATTCTTCCAGCCAAATTTGGTTGAAATTGGTCAGTGCTAAGGAGAAGAACCGTTTGACAGACAGACGGATGGATGAATGATGGGGGTGGGGGGTAGACAGCCACTGTGGCATAACCTCACTTGTTCGCTCGGGGTGGGTCATTATAAGGAAGATTAGATATAAACTGCTAAGTTAAGCTGAATCGAAACTGTTAATGTTGTAAAAACTAGATTATTTCCAAGGTCACAGTGATCATGACCTTTTGACAGCAAGGTCATTGTGTCATTCCATGTTATTATAATGACGCATGTGTCCAAGTTTGGGTACAGTAAGATTAACCAAACCTGAGATATAAACAGAAAAGTTGAGCTAAACGGAAAATGATAATGTTAAACACGTTTTTATCAAGGTCACTGTGACCCTGACCTTTGACCTTTTGATCTCAACGTCATTGTGGGATGTTGTGTCTTTATAAAAAATCATGTGGCCAAGTTTGGGTCCAGTATGATTAACCAAACATTGAGATATAAACAGAAAAGTTGAGCTAAATGGAAGATGTGAATACTGAAAAAAGCGAGGTTTTTACCAAGGTCACAGTGATGCTGACCTTTGATCACAGTGATGCTGACCTTTGACGCCAATGTCATTGTGAGATACCGTGTCATTATAAGGAAGCATGTACCCAAGTTTGGGCCCAGTATGATTAACCAAACCTGAGATATAAACAGAAAAGTTAAGCCAAACACAAATTGGCCGCCGCCACCGGACGACATTCAGGGTATCGCAATAGCTCGTTTTACTTCATAAAGTCGAGCTAAAAATAGTCTTCTCTTGGCCTGCAAGTGGACATACATTCGCTGAGCAAAATGTAAATTTTCGCGACTTATCGCTTTAATAAGTAATTAAAAGGTAAGATTTGAAATATTTTATGACGTAGAAATTATTCACGATTATTTGATTATATAATTTTTAATCATATAAATTCACGATTTAAAAAATAATCGTGATTTTCGACACAATCGTGTAATTGCACAAGTCTAATTCCATAGATCTGATCTGCTAGTGATAAAGTGCTAAGACAGATTGAAAATGCCTACCCATCTACCTATATGCACACGAACGCACGCACGCACGCATGCACACACACACACACACACACACACACACACACACACACACGCACATACACCAAGCAGATACATTTATCACACGTACCACCGTCGGCAACAATCCCCAAGAATTCTGAGAACGTAGATGTTTCTCACAAACATCTGCATCGCAGAGACTATCAGCTGTTCTGGCCAGCTGAGACAAGTGCCGAGTCACATTTCCCCTGAAATAACAGACAGTTTGTTATTTAGAAAACTGAGGCTACCAAGCTCCAGAGCAACAACTTTCAGAGTTAGTGCCACTTCAAAAATTACAGTTACGGATGCAGATTGTATCAAGCTAGTCATTCTGGTGAGATATTTTCAAAAATAGTCATCTCTAGGGCTGTAATTGAACTCTATACAAGACCACTGCATAAGCCATTTTTGCCTGGCTCGACCATTAGTGATAAATGGCCCTATTCCATTTACATACCCTAACATCAAGGACTGTCCATATCCTCTGGTCAAATCAGTCCTCCCTCTAGACAGAGCTAAGATCATTCCTCCCTCTAGACAGAGGTCAAATCATTACTCCCTCTAGACAGAGGTAAGATCATTCCTCCCTCTAGACAGAGGTCAAATCATGCCTCCCTCTAGACAGAGGTAAGATCATTCCTCCCTCTAGACAGAGGTCAAATCATTCCTTCCTCTAGACAGAGGTCAAATCATTCCTCCCTTTAGACAGAGGTCAAATCATTCCACCCTCTAGACAGAGGTAAGATCATTCCTCCCTCTAGACAGAGGTCAAATCATTCCTCCCTCTAGACAGAGGTTAAATCATTCCTCCTCTAGACAGAGGTAAAATCATTCCTTCCCCCCTAGACAGAGGTCAAATCATTCCTCCCTCTAGACAGAGGTCAAATAATTCCTCCCTCTAGACAGAGGCCAAACCATCCCTTCGTCTAGACAAGTGAAACAAAACATGGTGGAGAGGTCAATAGCTATAGATCAAATCAGTCCCTCACTCTAGGTAGACATGGCAGAGGTCAAATTATTCCTCCCTCTAGGCAGAGGTCAAATCATTCCTTTCTCTACACAGATGGAACACAAATCATGCTGGAGAGGACAATAGCTATATATCAAATCAGTCTCTCGCTCTAGGTAGACATGGCAGAGGTCAAATTATTCCTCCCTCTAGGCAGAGGTCAAATCATTCCTTTCTCTACGCAGATGGAACACAAAGCGTGCTGGAGAGGACAATAGCTATAGATCAAATCAGTCCCTCGCTCTAGGTAGACATGGCAGAGGCCAAATTATTCCTCCCTCTAGGCAGAGGTCAAATCATTCCTTTCTCTACGCAGATGGAACACAAAGCGTGCTGGAGAGGACAATAGCTATAGATCAAATCAGTCCCTCACTCTAGGTAGACATGGCAGAGGCCAAATTATTCCTCCCTCTAGGCAGAGGTCAAATCATTCCTTTCTCTACGCAGATGGAACACAAAGCATGCTGGAGAGGACAATAGCTATGTAACACAACATGAACCACATCGCAAACTTACAGCAACGTGTATTGAAGAGCAGAACAGATCATACCTTTGATCAGGTACCTTCTAGAGAGAGCAGTTGAAGTTCATTATAGGTACAGTACGGTTTTGAATAAGCTATCATTTTCCCAAAAGCTAAATCATATTCGTTAGTACAATTTTGGGCATGATATAAGAAATGTTCTGTTTAATATTTTGCCGAAGACAGTAATGTCTTCCAAACCAATTATGTTCAAAATTTTCCACAGTATTTTTTACATTATTTCAGAGCTGTACCGTCTAGCCCTAATTTATTGCTTCAGTTTTTGTGAATTTGCTTGATGTTGCTACTTACCTTGCTGCATAAGGAGTAACATGAATGTAGTTCTCTTGTACAAACAAAGGACCAATGCTATAGTCCTGGAAGAAGAGGTCAGATTTATCCATCAGAGACATATGTGCTGTCTCATCCCCTCCGACAAACACCTTGCGACAAACATCAAATGGACCCTGAAATACAAACAATGATAATATGATGGCAGATAAAATAATTATATATATACTGCTTGATATCTTGTTATCATCTCACCACAAGGGGAAGAAAGTATGGTAATTGACGCATGTTTGCGTATCTGGGTCCATGCATGGCCATTTGTGTGTGCTTGCCTATGTGAGCATGTGCTTGCGTCTGTCTGGAGATGTATCTAAAAAACTACTCATCCACTTTGGCTCAAATTTTATCATAACGAAGGAACTTGACATGCCACAGGATTTCCAAACGTTGGCCTTGATCAGTATAAACGAACCCGTATACAGATCGGATCAAATTATGGATCTGAATATCTCAGAAACTACAAGTTCGATTTGGCTAAAATCCCAACACATGACAGGATATGACCATATACTAGGGTTCCAGAACATTGGCTGTGATAAGAAAAAAATCTGGAAAATCAAAAAAATCGAGAGAATCTAAGTCTGGAAAATCTGAAAAACCTTTGACAATGTAAGAAAAACAGGAGTATGAAGGGGTGCACCCCTCTGATTGATCTTGTCTGCATTTATTTAACTCTCTGAAACGAAGAATTTCATCATTTCAACATCAAAACAAATAAACGAAATCAAGGATTTCTTTTTTCACGAGAGTTGATACTTACCCCTCTAATACTTTTTGATATTGCTAAATATCGGCTTTCACTCAATAAAACACTCAGATTAAAACAGTTAGGTGCCCCTACTGGGCAGGGAGTCAGAGTGTAGTCCGGCGGATGCCAGCCCAACCACCGCGCATGCGCAGACTAGCACTTCCTCTGACTAATTTATTGGCTGACACACATGCAACTATTAAGAGCCTGAAGACCGAGCCTCTGTGGGGTGGAGAGGCCGGGTCCGTATCTAGGGAGGTAAGTATCAACTCTCTCGTGAAAAAAGAAATCCATGATTTCGTTTATTTCACTTCAAGAGTATACTTACCTCCCTAATACTTTTTGATATTGCCAGAATTCGACAGGGAATTCGGCGGGAGGGAGGCGAGGTCAAAAGACCAGCTCTTCCCTATACGCTTTTCCGCGTTTAAGGCACTTAAACTTCTGAAACAGTGTGAAAACACAGTTAGGATTTGACAAACCATCGGATAACACAAACCGATGTATGAGAGATGACCGAATGTCATATGCGCTTCACACACACACCCCCCCCCCCTTCCTGGGAGGAAGACTTGAATGACCTCAATGTCCCATACGCTCTCTACGTACAAGTGCCATGTACTATAGGACAGAGACGAAAAAGCTCCATTTTCGTATACTCTCAATAATGAACCACATAAACACACAAACCATCACCATTTTATTAACAACGGGTAACGTGACAATACAATCAACAATGGACAACACATGAATAAGACTGACCTTGTTGACTTGGCTGCTGACATCATCTTCCCAGTGGTGAAGACTGATGCAGTCCCAAAAAGTGGTTGTTTCCATTAATTAATTGTGAAATATATAAGCAATGAGGAAACCTCATCAAAAAATGTACACATAGTTATTTTTTCAAAATCGACAAGGCGAGAGGATTAGAGGTGTCACGGAGATAATGGCCTGTAAAACATGACTCACAGTGCCACTGAGCAACCGACATAATGTCATCCACAGGGACCCCATTAAATAGGGCAGTGGATGTCACTACGCCGCGGACACTGTGAGCCTTGGCCATGTCAACCTGCTTCCCGGTGGCTGATTTATGACAAAACTGAATACATTCTACAATCCACCTGGAAATGGTGTCCTTAGACGCCCTGCCATGGGGTTCAATATATGACAACCATAACGCTGACTGGTCGGTCCGCCACTCCGATGTACGTTGTTTGTACCGGAGCAGCGCCCGGACGGGACACCATGCTTTAGAATTAGGATCATATCTAGTTAAAGCTGGCAAAAAAAAGGTTGACCTGGATATTTCAAAGACTGATTCTTAGCCAAGAAATTAATCCTAGGTAGCAGCTTAAGGCCTTCCCCTGTAACCACAAAACGGTCTTCCTCGGCTGATAACGCATGAATTTCACTCCTACGCCTAGCCGAGGCCGCAGCAATTAAAAATACAGCTTTAAGAGTTAAGTTTCATAGAAATGGAACTAAGTGGTTCAAAAGGCTTATCTCCTAGTACCTGAAGCACTAGAGATAAACTCCAAGATGGAATCACTGGGGGATTCCTTGGTCTTAGATTGCCCATGCCTTTAATTAATAAATTTAATGTACTTACTTCATCACTCCCCCTATTAGCCAAGCAAGGGATAACAGTCATTAAAGCTGATTTATAACCAGCAATAGAGTTAGGCTTGAGGCTATAGGCATCATACAGGTGACAGAGGAAATCAGCTACTACCTGAATAGATGAATCCATTGGATCAATACATCTTTTTGAGCAACACTGCAAATCTGTTGATTTTATAATTATATACTCTGGAGGTTGACCCCCTCCTGGCTTTGGCCATAAACATGGCTGCTTGCTCAGAAAAGCCCTCCTTAATTCTAGATTCCTTGACAACATCCACGCAGTCAATCAGAACATTGACGGATTGTTGTGAAGGGCCTTGCCCTGGAAGATAATGTCGTCCATCAGAGGCAGAGGAACCGGATTGCAGACCAGAAGGTCCAGCAGATCCGTATACCATGATCGGCTTGGCCAATCTGGGGCGATCAGAAGCACTTGGCACTCCTCCTGTCTGATTTTCTGAAGAATTTTTGGAATCAGGATTGCTGGAGGGAATGCGTATGCATATATTCCCACCCAGCTGATAGCTAACGCATCTGTTGCGAAAGCGCTTGGATCTGGAATCGGAGAGACGTATGTCGTCATCTTCGCATTCTTCTTCGTTGCGAACAAATCGATGTTGGGTTTCCCCCAATGGTCGAACAGACGATCCGCCACACATTGATTTAGTTGCCATTCCGTCGGTAAAACACTCATCCTTCGGCTCAATGAGTCTGCTAGCAGATTTAACCTTCCCGGAATATGAACTGCTTTCAAGGTAATCCTGTGATCCAGGCACCAACAAAGCAGTCTCCATGTCATCATACAGACTGGGCGACTTCGTTCCGCCCTGGCGATTTATGTAAGTCACAACTGTTGAGTTGTCTGAACGAATAAGAACAATCTTGCCCTGACTTTCTGTAAGAAATGTTCCAGGCCCAGGACTACTGCTCTTAACTCCAGTAGATTGATATGTTCCTTTGACTGTTCCAGATTCCAAAGCCCTGATATCGTGGATTCTTCCAGGCAAGCTCCCCACCCCTCCATCGAGGCATCTGTATACAGTCACCTGAGGGTGGGTAGGGGTTAGCATAACCCCTACCAAGAGATTCTCTGTCTTCAACCACCATTGCAGGTGGTGAATTAGAGGCGCCAACACTGACACGTTCGAGTACAGCAAAGCTGTACTCTGGGTCCATTGTGTCATGAGAAATAACTGGATCGGCCGCCTGCGTAAGGCGGCCTGAGGAATGACTGGTTCCAAAGAAACCATCAACCCCAGCATCCTCAAGTAAACCCGTGCCAGGACATGACGACTGTCGCACACTGACTGTATTACTGAGATGAGTCTCTGAACCCTCTCCTGAGTAGGATAAACATATCTTGTCTCTAGATCGAAGAACATGCCCAGGTAAACAAACTTCTGGGATGGAGTCAGCTCTGATTTTTGGAAATTGATTATCCAGCCCAAGTCTGTGAGTCTTCAAAACAATCTCCAGATTGGCCGATAAACTTTCCTGGGTGTGTGCTTTTAACAACCAGTCGTGTATGTACGTGTGGACTGCTATGCTTCTCCTGCGGAGGTATGCGGTGATCGCAAGAACCACACGGGTGAAAACCCGAGGAGCCGTGGAAATTCTGAAGGGTAACACCCTGAATTCCCACTGTCTGCCCTGGAATGCAAATCTCAGGAAGCGGCGGAAACTCCTCGCTATGGGGATGTGGAAATAAGCATCCTTCAAATCTATTGAAGCTGTCCACATTCCATTCTCCAACCCCGCCAACACCGAGCGCACAGTCTCCATCTTGAAACTGGGCGTCTCTATGAACTTGTTCAACGGCTTGAGGTTGAGAATAGGTCTCCACCCTCCGGTGTTTTTTGTTACTAAGAACACGGTTGAATAGAAGCCCGGACACTTTTGTGCCGGCTGAATTGCTCCTTTTTGTATGAGGGAGTTTATCTCCTCCTCGATACACAACCTTTGCTCTGGATCTCTCGGATTTGGAGTCTGGATTGGCACCAGAGACAGCCGCGATGGCGGGCCTGTCATCCAATCGGGATGATACCCGACTGAAAGCCATCGCAAGACTAAATGGTCCTAAGTCAACCGCTCCCACTCTTGCATGTGGTCGGCCAACCAGCCTCCCACCGGTCCACCTAGGGAGAGAGGTGGACATAAGGAGTGCAAGCGTGGCATTGTCTCCTTCGCCAGAAACACCGGAGTGGTTCTCACCGCGGTAACCGGCCCATCAGGCACGATTACCACGACCAGATCCTCGCGCGCTATGCCCAGCACCGCGCGCACCTCGGTGTGTGGGTGGCTGCCTGCGCCTGAGGAGCCTGCGCACCCCCTCACTGCTGGCCGAATCGCATGCGGCCGTGGCCGACGCTGCGATGGTGGCTGGCCTCTGACCTGGCCACCACCACCTCGAGCCTGCAGGGGACGATATGCAGGGGGTGCCGCGCGAATGCGCTCCCTACGGAGCACTTCAAACTGCTCGTGCAGCGCCCTCTGGTTATTGACCAGAGTAACCGTCTCCTGGAGGTGCCTACATCCCTCACCTCCAAAGAGACCAGGACCTGACATAGGCGTAGGCAGTAGCCTATTGTACAGGTCCTGGGACGGGCACAGGTTGTTCAAGGCAAACATGCGCCTCGCCCGGACACTCCTGGTCACCGCCCGAGTCATGCAGTCCAGAGCCAGGTCGATACCATCCTGGATGGCTCTCTGGACTGTGACCGGGCTCGGTAGGTGCGATGCGGATGCTGTTACTAACCCCTGTAACAGCTGGGAGACGTGGGACAGAGCCGCAATAGAAGCTCTCCCACTCTCCTCCGCATCACGCAACGCGGCATTTGCCGAACGCAACATGTTCGAGCACAAAGCTCCCGTGTCAGAACGGGAGCCTGGCCGCGCATCCTCGCCCAAAGCCGCGCAGTCATCCACGCTAGGCTTGGGCACCACACCGTACCTCTGGTACTCCACAGGCACGATGCGGCAGCGCCTTGCTACCTCGGCAAGCCGAGGTATGCGGTATAGCTGGCCATCAGCACTGCCCAGGGCCACCTTCTGAGCCGTGAACTCTACTCCTGCGTGAGTAGAGCCATGGAATATGTCGCCTGTATTCCCAGCGAGGGGTGCACAGACGTCATAATCCATGGTCACGTCCTCAGACGGCGACCCTAACAGGTAATCCTCTTCATCCTGGCCAGACAGATTAGACTCCGGGTCAGCAAAGAAAGCTAACCCGGACTGGCCAGGAAAGGTGCCATAGGAGGTACTGGCACCTGCGGCGTACGGATACCCCTGGACTGATAAGCAGCCAGCGGGTTCCAGCGACAGCCGTCCACGACCCCTCGGTGCGGCAAGCCTGCTGCCAGGGTCGTGGAACGCCCCCTCTAATAGGGCACCTCTGAATCCTCGAAAACTGGTAACGGCCTACGGAATGGTGATTCAGAGGTGGGGATTACCTGCTCCGAAGCAGATGATGAGGACAACAAAGGATTTGGTCCAGGAAGCATGCCATGAAGCAACTCTGGAACCAAATCCTTTATTGTCCTCTTCATCTCTCCCAACATCTCACTACGGAAGGCCTCCATGTCCACCACGGACGAGGCCTTCCTCTTACCCTTCTTACTTACACTCTCTTTTCTGATTCCTCTCCTCCTCCTCCACCTTGTCCTTTGCCTGCAAGCATAAAAACTCGGCCATTAGCTCGCCCCCCTCCCCCCCCACCCCCCCAATGCTTACATACCTCACAATTGAGCAATGGCCCACGGGGCTACAATGAAAACAGAGGTGAGGGGTGAATTTCTCCTTAAGAAAACATCCACAGGACGAGCAACCAGGTCTCTGAAACAGGACAAAGGACGAGGACAATGAGTAATTTTGTTAAGGTTAGAAACTCAAAACCAAAATAAAAGAGAGGGAAATTGATCATAAAGATCACTAATCATCTGAAACCAGCGTTGGACAAACTTTAAATGTTAATAAAGAGCAAGGCGGATTATGACGTCATTAATCCCATGACAGAAATTAAATCGATCCGAAACAAACATCCAGGTGTAAGGACGAATTGTATTCATAACCAGAACATCTACAGAATATTCAGACTACACAACCATCAGATACACAATGATAACAATGGCAATTACAGTTAATTTTCCTAAATAATTAACATCACCTCATATCATTAATTAAATACCTGACACTTTGTATAGACAAACCATTCAACATGATGAACTGGAGCAATCCACCAAGACTACGCCTCTTAACTCTCTCCACCTTAGGGGAAGGAATTGGATCAAGACGGCAAAGTGAGAAGACCTTTATACTAGGCCACCGACTCACTGGCCTAGAATTTTTGGTTAGATAACCTAACAGTATTAGTAGGAAATGGAACCTTGGTGGAGAGAAACAAACCCTCTGATGCTGTGATGTCCATTACATATCCCGACACATACCTGTGGACATAAACACAAAGAGAGATTAGTATTATACAGCACCATGTTGAAATAAAACAACTAAAACAGGCGCTTATCACGGTAAACGCGAGTCCCGGAAACACATTACACCGGGAAAAACTCGCTAAAATATACTAGAAGTCACCTGATGGATGGGTCCTGAGCTGTCCTCCGGTGAAGCCACTCTCTCAGACATGATAAACAGGTGATTAACTTCTAATATAACCGCTTAAATGACTTTGAAAACAAGTGAAAAGTGTAAAGCACAAAAACATGTGTTTACTCTCTGCCAATAAATTAGCAAAGAGGAAGTGCTAGTCTGCGCATGCGCGGTGGTGGGGCTGGCATCCGCCGGACTACACTCTGACTCCCTGCCCAGTAGGGGCACCTAACTGTTTTAATCTGAGTGTTTTATTGAGTGAAAGCCGATATTTAGCAATATCAAAAAGTATTAGGGAGGTAAGTATACTCTTGAAGTGAAACAGGCATACAGATAAATAGCAGAATATTTTTAAAACCGATTTGACTAGAAGCTATTATAGTAAGAACTACTGTATCCAGTAAGTTGGTAAGTTTTATGCAGTAACCATTTCTTACCATTTTCATGTCTTTTTTAGCTTTCTGAGCATCGGCCTTCGCTTGGTCATAAGTCATGGCTTTGTCACCGGCGCTCCACATAGACAGATTATGAATCACCTACAAAACATACAGGTATCCTTATTAAACCTTTAGCACTGAAATTTCTTCATTAAAATTTCAATTTTTTCATAGAAAATGTCCATTTGCAGACCAAGACTATTTTTGAAAATTTACCACTGGAATGACTGCTCGATAACAGAGCCAGTCATTCCAGTGGTCAATTTTTCAAAATAATCGCTTGGTTTGCAAATCGACATTTTCTATGAGAAAATTGAAATTTTCTTTAGAAATTTCAGTGTTAAATGGTTAAAGGGCTAAAGATTGTACATAATTATGGGTCTGTTTCAGTTCAATATTCCATGACTATCAGCAAAACCCTTTAATTGCCAAAACTGGCCTTAATAAAAAGGAAACAGGAGGCCTAAGGGGCCTCTATCGCTCTCAGCTGGAACATAGGCATTTCAACTAGACAGGTCATTGCCTATAAGTAGAATCCTAATGTTTGGCCAGAACTGCAACAAGAACACGCATTGTCCTACCAAATTTGGTTAAAATTGGTCCAGAGGTTCTCGAGAAGAATCCAAGATGGCCAAAGACTAAATTGGCCGATCAGCTTTACTTGAACAAACTTGGATCTCTGTGCCATAAGGATATTTTGTGGCAAATTTAATTGAAATTGGCCCAGTAGCTCACAAGGAAATGTTTTAAATCTATAAAATCTGCATACCCAAAAACCTATACAAAACACATTTTGCCTCCAAAATCCATCAAATAAAAAAATCCAATATAGGCAAAACATGCTACCGTATTCCTCCTATTAGAAGCCTCGGCTTCTATTAGGATAGTGATGAAGAAATTTCACCAGCAGAATGTCCGAGAAAGGGGGTAGGCTTCTATTAGGGAGTTTTCCAAAAAGAAATATTTAGTCACTCCCAAAACCGGCTACTAATAAGCTCATGTTAGACGTCTACCGTTATCATCAAAGGGAAACTACTGTTTCCTCTTGCCATATTGCAATAACCAATATTGTGGGCTACTGTATATTGTCTCTATTCTATGTAATATTTGTAAATCTTAGGTGTATCATTCTTAAATGATGAAATAAAACTCAAACTGACAAGTCATTGTACATGTATTATCGCAAACCAACATAAAATGACACAAAACAACGTAAGAAATAAAATGTTGTTAGATCCCTTCTTAAGTTGGACGGCCAAATTAAAGCTCTTTTGTGATTGGAGGCATTCCACTGAACTTTATCTGGACTAGAAGACCTCTCAAATAAAAACAGATTTTGCAATGTCGCAAATGCCAATATCGTAAATTAATAATAAATATATACAGATATTTTTAAAACAATTTGAGCAATAAATTCAATATTACCTAATCAGTAAATGTATTCGACAGTATATTTACTGGCGAGATTTTTATACCCTTGGGCGATTTCGTCCAGGCCGACTTGGTTACATTACATTCTAGCGAGTGATATTTGCTGTATTAATCAGCTATAAGACGAGTTTATGCCATCACTCTCGTCGCTACTCGAAGCTCCCCTCCTATTTGTGGATTGGGCAAGTCTCTAACCGGGTAACAATATTAGCGTCTTCGCGCTACTCGGGTAACAACCTAAACTCGTCCACCTGATTTCTATTTTTTCTCGGCGCCATTTTATGACAAACTTTGGAGTAATTTTGATGAAATAAACAATGTTTATTATAATATACGCAATATTTAGGCGGTTCCAATTAATAATTTCACTCCCGCGATGATGGATATAAGGTATACATTAAGCATAGACGTAAGACGGTAAGAATTTCTAACGTGAAGAATTGAAGTGTTCTAATTTCGTGTTATTTTTTTGACATTTTGTATCATTCTTTTCAATTTTTCTTCTATGACAAATTTTGAAGTAATAAACAACAAATTATTTATTAATGTCAATATTTGGAAAAAGTTCATCGAACCAAGATGCTGAGTTTGGGGGTAGTCTTGTATTAGAGGGTTTCCCATTTTCAAAGTGCTAAGAAAATCTAGACTGACATTGCCGAGTTTGGGGGTAGGCTTCTATTAAGGCATAGGCCTCTAATAGGAGGAATACAGTACATTTTGATAGGCCCACGGTGGCCATGTTTTTTTACGTATCAACTTCCCGTGAACAAACTTTAATGGTCCTCAATCCCTAATCATATTTCTCAAATTTTGACTCAATATGTTTAGTCATTCATTAGTCGTTTTCGCGAAAACGAAGTAGTCCAAGATGGCTTTTTGACCAGCCAAGTTCCCTTGAACAAAATTAGTTCAGCTGTCTCCCTGGGTGATGTTTCATGAGTTGTGAATCGATCCCGAAGCAGTTTAGGAGAATATTTTTAGACTTTTCTAAAACTCAGCCAAAGTCCAAGATGGGCGCTGGCCAAATTGGACCATTGGCTTCGTTTGAACAAACATGGATCTCTATGCGTGAAGGACGCTTCCTGCTAAATATATTTTAAATGGACCCAGAGGTTCTAAAGAAGACATTTTAAATCTCCTATTGCTTTAAGAGTGTTTAGTGGGAAAATGATCCAAGATGGCCACCAAACCGTTTATAAGACAGTTTCGAAAATGGCAAATTTGAAATCGGCATGCCCAAACACCTATACAAAATAAATTTCGGCGTCAAAATTCCTCAGATAAAAAAATATACTATGGCCACCAAACACGCTACACATTGATTGGCTCATGGCGGCGATGTTTCTTTTACGTATCATCTTCCCGTGAATAAACTTTAATGATCCTTAGTCCCTAATCATATCTATAAAATTTCGGCCGGATCTGTTCAGCGATTCTGGAAGTCATTTTTGCGAAAACCTGGTCATCCAAGATGGTCACAGAAACATTTGGTCAATCAAGTTCTCTTGAACAAACCTGGTTCAGCTCTTGCCCTAGATGATATTTCATGATTTGTGAATCGATCAGCCAAGCGTTTTTGGAGATTTTTGGACGTTTCTAAAAACTGGCCAAAATCCAAGATGGCCGCTGGCCAAATTGGCTGATCGGCTTGGTTTGAACAAACTTGGATCTCTATGCCCTAAGGATGCTTCCTGCCAAATATAATTAAAATCACCCCAGTTGTTCTTGAGAAGTTGTTTAAAGAAAAAGTTGATGGACGACGGACGGTTGCCTGACGATAAGCTGACTTGGACTTTCATTTCAGGCTAGGTGAGCGCTAATAAATTAAAACCTTTCCCAGATAAATAAACTTGCATGACAATAGAAGACTACTTTTGAAAATTTACCACTGGAATAACTGGCTCAGTTATCGAGCCACCCATTCCAGTGTAAAATTATTTTAAACTGGTCTTTCTTGGTGTGCAAATGCACATTTTTCAAACCACTGCAAAAGCCAGTTTTGGTGCGCTTGACAATTAAAGGGCTGCTATTACCTGTCTGATGTCTTGGTTTGCCCCAAGGATGATCTCATTCATAGCTGGAGGGGGGATACTGAGACCCTCTTTGTAAATCAATGACATCATAGCTCCCTGAAACAGAACACAATTCATAGCTGGAGGGGGGATACTGAGACCCTCTTTGTAAATCAATGACATCATAGCACACAACGCAGAACACAACTAGCCAGGTCAACAGCAATGGAACGTTAACAGAATAATACATGCAATGACTAGGTTAGACTGCTACAGGGATATGATGAAATAAATAAAACGCATGTGCGCAACACGCACACAATTACACATGAACGCACTCAAAAACATAATCACACACACACACGGACACTCACGCATGCACGCACAGACACGCACACACACACATACAGATAGACACACACACACACACACACACACCCACCCACTCACGCATGCAAAGAAGCTGGACTTTGTAACTAAGATAAAAGTACATCAATTTTAGGTTATGTTCCGGAGACGAAGAGAATGTGCAAATAACATGTTTTTATTGGCCAATCTGGTAACGAAGACTTGATTGACAGATCTGTAACGTATACCTATAATATAGAAATAGAAAATAAATATTACTACAGAAAGTCAATACTTCACCGAGTTCAGGTCAGAAATAACCTATGATGCTTACAAAATAATATAAAACGTACTGTTGAATGTTTTCAACATAATTGGATTGAAGACGTTGATTCCCGGCGCTAGGCAGCATTAGTCTTCCAATTCAATTATGTTCAAAATATTCAAGTCAACATTTCATACATCGTGTTTAAAATTGTACTAAATGATAGGTTTTGGTTTTATTTAGAAAACATTAAAAATTATTTCTGAGTTGCACTGTAATATTGAGAAGAGTCTGTGTATCTGAAGACAAACCTTGATCTGTTCACGCACACGCACACGCACATACACATGCATGCACACACACACGCACGTACGCGCATGTACACCGTGTTTCTGAGAACAAACCTTGATCTGTTCAAGCCGTGGTCTCTGGAAGCGAAGATCAAAGCAGTGATTGACAAGTGATCTCATCTTCTGTGCGTTTCTATCATTACAGATACAAATGATCGGGATCTTACTGTCTTTGATTAACTGAATCAACTCCTGCAAGTCACAGAATGCATTATTATCAACAGCACCAACAGCGGTGGTAGTAGTAGTAGTAGTAGTCTGAAGTCGCAGTAGTAGCAGCAGCAGTAACAGTAGTAGCAGCAGCAGCAGTAGTAGCAGCAGCAGCAACACTAGTGGTAGCAGTAGTAGAAGCAGCAATAGTAGTAGTAGCAGTAGCAGCAGCAGCAGCATTAGTAGTAGTCACAGCAGCAGTAGTAGTAGTAGTAGTAGTGGTAGCAGTAGTAGTAGTAGTAGTAGTAGTAGTAGTAGTAGTAGTAGTAGTAGTAGTAGTAGTAGTAGTAGTAGCAGCAGCAACACTAGTGGTAGCAGCAACCCTAACCCTGGCTTAACCCTACATTGCAAGTAGTAGTAGTAGTAGTAGTAGTAGTAGTAGTAGTAGCAGCAGCAGCAACAGTAGTGGTAGCAGCAACCCTAACCCTGGCCTAACCCTACATTGCAAGTAGTAGTAGTAGTAGCAGCAGCAGCAACACTAGTCGTAGCAGTAGTAGCAGCAGCAGCAATAGTAGTAGTAGTAGTAGTAGTAGTAGTAGTAGCAGCAGCAACAGTAGTGGTAGCAGCAGTAGTAGCAAAAGTAGTTATTGAACAAAACTCCAAAATTTGCACACACACACACACATGGAGAAATGGACACAGCGTCAGAAAATTAATGGACAGATGGACAGATGGACTACCAAAATAACCTGCATTTCCCAAGCCAATATTGCCATGAAGTTTCATTATGATACTCCAAGCAAGTTATAAAATGAAAATCCAAGATTTGTATGCATGGACAGTGTACAGTCAGAGAAAGATGGCTGGATGGATCGAATGACCCCCCCCCCCCCCCCTCCCAAATACAACCTGCATTACCCTAGCCCCAGATATTTCTCCACATGCATTCATGAAAGCGGGAGGGGGTGGGGTGGTGATAATAATAATAATAATGCTGCTAGACAATGTGGCTAGTAAGGTCAATTTTCACTTACCTGTAATCAGTGCGTGCTGTAATATGTTGACTACACATTATTTTGCTAGGGCACAACTTTATTAAACTAGAGGGAGATAAAATGATACAGCATGGCTAGCTCAGAAATAACTTAAAGGAAAGGAAAAGGGAAATAACAGATGATGTTTATTGGTAATTTCATACAATATTAAATAAACTGCCATCGGTAAACAAGAGGCCCAAGGGGCCTGTATCACTCACCGAAGTTGCTTTCATGAAAACCAGGCCATCCAAGATGGCTGCCCAACAATTTGGCAAATCAAGTTCCCTTGAACAAACTTGGTTTAGCTCGTGCCCTAAATGATATTTTATGAGTTTTGAATTAATCGCTCAAACAATTTTGGCCGATCGGCTTTGCTTGAAAAACTTAAATCTCCATGCCCTAAGGATGTTTCCTGCCAAATATAATTGAAATCGGCCCAGTTGTTCTCGAGAAGACATTTTAAATTTCCCATTGCTTTAGTATGGGCGCCTTTGGAGGGAAAATAATCCAGGATGGCCGCCAAACCGTTTATTCGACAGTTTCAAAAATGGCAAATTTGAACTCAGAATACCCAAAAACATATAAAACTAATTTCATCAAATAAAAAAAATCCAATATGGCCGCCAAACACGCTACATTTTGATTGGCCCATGACGACCATGTTTTTTGATGGATCAGCTTTCCTTGAACAAACTTTAATGGCCCTTAGACCCTAACCATAGCTCACAAATTTCGGACTGATCACTTCAGCGGTTCTGGAGAAGTGGTTTTCGGGAAAATTAGGTCATCCAAGATGACCGTCGAACCATTCGGTCAATCAAGTCATCTTGAACAAACTTGGCTTACGTATTTCCCTAGATGAGGTGTCATGAGTTTTGAATCAATTCCCCAAGCAGTTTCGGAGATTCTTTAAGGACTTTTCCTAAAATCGGTTGAAATCCAAGATGGCCGCCGGCCAAATTGGCCGATCGGCTTTATTTGAACAAACTTGGATCCCTATGCCCTAAGGATGCTTCTTGCCAAATATAATCAAAATCGACCCAATGGTTCTTGAGAAGTCGTTTAAAGGAAAAGTTGACGGATGATGGACAGACATGAGGCCAGGTGAGCTAAAAGTGGAAGGGAATCGGGATTAGTTGAGAAAAAGCATTTACTAACTCTAACAGCGCTTAACTTGGAGCCAATTAGTGGATGTGCTGGTGCTTCACACTCCACCATGTGTCAGTGTGTGCAATACTGAATACAAGAGAACCGCTTATCCGACAGTTTCGAAAATTGCAAATTTGTGATCAGAATACCGCAAAACACATACAAAACCAATTTCGGCCTCAAAATCCATCAGATAAAAAAATCCAATATGTTCGCCAAACACGCTATATTTTGATTGGCCCACGGCGGCCATGTTTTAAAGGAAAAGTTGACAGACGGATGACGAACGGTCGCCACGGCATAAGCTCGCTTGGCCTTTCAGGCCAGGTGAGCTAATAATGAAAGCACACCTGCATATAATTTTGTAAGCAGTATGAATAGTATTGTCTATAGGCGCCGATGTAGCGCGATTAACTCGCTATTGCAAATTCACTATTGATCTGTTTGAAAACATTATATTTGAAACTAACTTTTTCTGATGGAAGCAACAAGTTTCGGTCAAAATGATTTCAAAATACGCTGCTGCTTTCCAAGATCACAACATGACGCCTACTGAATATTTTGAAATTCATGTGACTGAATGTAGTCCTGTCTCTGGAAACAACGGCTTTCAGTCAAATTGCTTTAAAACTAGACAGTATTTTATTTGTAGGACGTAGTGGCTAATCAGCGTAACACAAATATAACTGAGCTTATATGACCGGCTGTAGAGGGTATTATTTATTCGCTCTGCATACACCAGAGCGCATAGCACCATCTGCATCACTAATTGGTTCCCGCCAGAGTGACATAAATGGTATTTAGCTGGGGTTTTTCAAACTATTCTGATTTATTTCTGTTTTTTACTGGTGGCTAAAGGTTGATTATTATACAAAGCTTTCATTCATGAGCATATGTTAGTTCCCTGGTCCTTTCCTTTAACATGTTTCCAAGACAAAATAAAACATTGTTGAATAATTTGAACTTAATTTGATTGGAAGCCATTGCTTCAACAGAACCGTTGTTACATCGTGGTCATAATTGTACTAAGTAACATGTTTCTGTTTATGTTTTGGAGACACAGTAGGTTATTTCTGAGCTGTATTGTGCCGGATTGACTCACAGCAATGCCGCCTCTGTCTTCATTTCCCGCCACACCATCCACCTCATCCATAATAAGGCAGTGCATATGTCCTTGATCTGCTGCCTTCAACTTCTTCACAGCTAACAAACAAAACACGTAACACAGGGCTAGAAATAAGAAATTCAATCTACACACACTGATTCTACACACACAGTGATTCTACACACACACGCACGCATGCACGCACACACACACACACACAGCGATTCTACACATGTGATTCTACACACACACAGTGATTCTACACATACACACACACACACACACACACACACACACACACACACACACACACACACACACACACACACACACACACACATACACACACCACACACACATAGTGATTCTACACACACACACACACATAGTGATTCTACACACACACAGTGATTCTACACATACACAGTGATTCTACACACACACAGTGATTCTAAACACACAGTGATTCTACACACACAGTGAATCTACACACACAGTGATTCTACACACACAGTGATTCTACATATACAGTGATTCTACACACACAGTGATTCTACACATACAGTGATTCTACACACACAGTGAATCTACACACACAGTGATTCTACACACACAGTGATTCTACACACACAGTGATTCTACACATACAGTGATTCTACACTAAACGAAATCACGGATTTCTTTTTTCACGAGAGAGTTGATACTTACCTCCCTAATACTCTTTGATATTGCTAAATATCGGCTTTCACTCAATAAAACACTCAGATTAAAAAAGTTAGGTGCCCCTACTGGGCAGGGAGTCAGATGACAGTCAGCCGGATGCCAGCCCCACCACCGCGCATGCGGCGACTAGTACTTCCTGACTAATTTATTGGCTGACACACATGCAACATAATAAGAGCCTGAAGACCGAGCCTCAGTGGGGCGGAGAGGCCGGGTCCATATTAGGGAGGTAAGTATCAACTCTCTTGTGAAAAAAGAAATCCGTGATTTCGTTTATTTCACTTCAAGAGTATACTTACCTCCCTAATACTCTTTGATATTGCCAGAATTTGTCAGTGAATTCGGCGGGAGGGAGGCGAGGTCAAAAGACCAGCTCTTCCCTATGCGCTTTTCTGCGATTAAGGCACTTAAACTTCTGAAACTGTGTGAAAACACAGTCAGGATTTGAAAAAACATCGGCTAACACAAACCGATGGATGAGAGATGACCGAATGTCATATGCGAGCACCCCCCCCCCCCCCCCCCCCCCCCCGGGAGGAAGACCTCGAATGACCTCAATGTACCATACGCTCTCTACGTACAAGTGCCATGTACTATAGGACAGAGACGAAAAAACTCCATTTTCGTATACTCTCAATGATGAACCACATAAAAACACGTACCATTACCAAATTAATAATGAAGGGTCACGTGACTTTACAAAAAAAACCATGGACAACACACACACAAGACTGACCTTGTGGAAGATTGGCGCTGTCATCATCTCCCCATTGGTGAAGACTGATGCAGCCCATAAAGTAGATGTTTCCATTGATTAAATGTGAAATATATAAAAAATGAGGATACCTCATCAAAATATGTACACCTAGATTAGCTTTTCAAAATCGATAAGGCGAGAGGATTCGAGGTGTCACGGAGATAATGGTCGGTAAAACTTGACTCACAGTGCCACTGAGCTACTGACATAATGTCATCCACAGGTACCCCATTAAATAGGGCAGTGGAAGCCATTACACCTCGGACACTGTGAGCCTTGGCCATGTCAACTTGTTTACCTGTGGCGGATTTATGGCAAAATTGAATACACTCTACAATCCACCTGGAAATGGTGTCCTTTGACGCCCTGCCATGGGCTCAATATATGACAACCATAACGATATTGGGTCCGTCCGCCAATCTTGAGTACGTTGTTTGTATCGGATTAATGCTCAGACTGGACACCATAGTTTTGAATTAGGATCAAACTTAGTCAAAGCTGGTAAAATTATCGGTTGACCCGGATATTTCAAAGACTGGTTTTTCGCCATGATATTTATCCTGGGTAGAAGCCTAAGGCCTTCCCCTGAAACCACAAAACGGTCTGCCTCGGCTGACAAGGCATGAATCTCAATCCTACGCCTAGCCGAGGCCGCAGCAATTAAAATTACAGTTTTAAGCGTCAACATTTTCATAGAAATGGAGCTTAGTGGTTCAAACGGCCTATCAGCTAGCACCTGAAGCACTAGTGATAAACTCCAAGACGGAATCACTGGGGGATTCCTTGGTCTTAGATTGCCCAATGCTTTGATTAAAGTATTTAATGTATTTACTTCATCACTTCCCCTATTAGCCAAGCAAGGGATAACTGACTTATAGCCAGCAATAGAGTTAGGCTTAAGGCTATAGGTATCATACAGGTGACAGAGGAAATCGGCTACTACCTGAATAGATGAATCCATTGGATTAATACATCTTTTTGAGCACCATTCTGCAAATCTGTTGATTTTATAATTATGTGCTCTGGAGGTTGACCCCCTCCTGGCTTTTGCCATGAACATGGCTGCTTGCTCAGAAAAGCCCTCCTTAATTCTAGATTCCTTGACAACATCCACGCAGTCAATCGGAACATTGACGGATTGTTGTGAAGGTTCTTGCCATGGAAGATAATATTGTCCATCAGAGGCAGAGGAACCGGATTGCAGACCAGAAGGTCCAGCAGATCCGTATACCATGATCGGCTTGGCCAATTTGGGGCGATCAGAAGCACTTGGCACTCCTCCTGTCTGATTTTCTGAAGAATTTTTGGAATCAGGATTGCTGGAGGGAATGCGTATGCATACATTCCCACCCAGCTGATAGCTAGCGCATCTGTTGCGAAAGCGCTTGGATCTGGAATCGAAAAGACATACGTCGTCATCTTCGCACTCTTCTTCGTTGCGAATAAATCTATGTTGGGTTTCCCCCAGTGGTCGAACAGACGATCCGCCACACATTGATTTAGTTGTCATTCCGTAGGTAAAACACTCATCCTTCGGCTCAATGAGTCTGCTAACAAATTTAACCTTCCCGGAATATGAACTGCCTTCAAGGTAATCCTGTGATCCAGGCACCAACAAAGCAGTTTCCAAGTCATCATACAGAGATTGGGCGACTTCATTCCGCCCTGGCGGTTTATGTAAGTCACTACTGTCTGATCGAATTAGAACACTCTTGCCCTGAACTTTCTGTAAGAAATGTTCCAGGCCCAGGACTACTGCTCTTAATTCCAGTAGATTGATATGTTCCTTTGACTGTTCCAGATTCCAAAGCCCTGATATTGTGGATTCTTCCAGGCAAGCTCCCCACCCCTCCATCGATGCATCTGTATACATCGCTAACTGAGGGTGAGGAGGGGTTAACATTACCCCCGCCAGGAGATTCTCTGTCTTCAACCACCATTGAAGGTGATGAATTAGAGGCTCCAACACTGACACGATTGAGTCCAGTGAACCTGTACTCTGGGTCCATTGTGTCATGAGAAATAACTGTATCGGTCGCCTGCGTAAGGCCGCCTGAGGAATGACTGGTTCCAGAGAAACCATCAATCCCAGCATTCTCAGATAAACCCACGCCAGGACATGACGACTGTTGCACACTGACTGTATTACGGAGATGAGTATCTGTACCCTCTCCTGAGTAGGATAAACATATCCTATCTCCAGATCGAAGAACATTCCCAGGTAAACAAACTTCTGGGATGGACTCAGCTGATTTTTGAAAATTTATTATCCAGCCTAAATCTGTGAGAGTTTTCAAAACTATCTCCAGATTTGCTGATAAACTTTCCTGGTTGTGTGCTTTTAACAGCCAGTCGTCTATGTACGTGTGGACTGCTATGTTTCTCCTGCGGAGGTATGCTGTCATCGCAAGAATCACCCTGGTGAAGACCTGAGGAGCCGTAGAAATTCCGAAGGGTAACACCCTGAATTCTCACTGTCTGCCCTGGAATGCAAATCTCAGGAAGCGACGGAAACCCCTCGCTATTGGAATGTGGAAATAAGCATCCTTCAAATCTATTGAAGCTGTCCACATTCCCCTCTCCAACCCTGCCAACACCGATCTCACAGTTTCCATCTTGAAACTGGGTGTGTCTATGAACTTGTTCAATGGCTTGAGGTTGAGAATTGGTCTCCACCCTCCAGTGCTTTTCGTTACCAAGAACACGGTTGAATAGAAGCCCGGGCAATTTTGCGTCGGTTGAATTGCTTCCTTGTGTATGAGGGAATTTATCTCCTCCTCTATACACAACCGCTGATCTGGATCTCTTGGAATTTGAGTCCAGACCGGCATCAGAGACAGTCGTGATGGCGGACCTGTTATCCAGTCGGGATGATACCCGACTGAAAGCAATCGCAAGACTAAACGGTCCTGAGTCAACCGTTCCCACTCTTGCATGTGGTTGGCCAATCGGCCTCCCACTGGTCCACCTAGGGAGAGAGGTGGACATAAGAAGCGCAAGGGTGGCACTGTCTCCTGGTGCAGATGCACTGGAGTAGCTCTTACTGTGGTAATCACCCTGTCAGGTACGATTACCACGACCAGATCCTCGCGCACCACGACCCGCACCACAGTGTGCGGGCGGCTGCCTGCGCCGGAGGAGCCTGTGCCCCCCTCGCTGCTGGCCGAAGCGCATGCGGCCGTGGCCGACGCTGCGCTGGTGGCTGGCCTCTGACCTGGCCACCGCCACCTCGAGCCTGCAGGGGATGACACGCAGGGGGAGCCGCGCGAACGCGCTCTCTACGGAGCACTTCAAATTGCTCCCGTAATGCCCTCTGGTTATTGACCAGGGTAACCGTCTCCTGGAGATGCCTACATCCCTCACCTCCAAAGAGACCAGGACCTGTCATAGGCGTACGCTGCAGCCTATTATACAAATCCTGGGATTGGCACAAGTTATCAAGAGCAAACGTGCGCCTCTCCCGGACACTCCTGGTTACAGACCGGGTTAAACAGTCCAAAGCCAAGTTAATTCCATCTTGGATGGCTCTCTGGACAGTCACCGGACTAGGCTGACGTAATGCGGATGCCGTTACTACCCCTTGTAACAACTGTGAGACATGCGAAAGCGCTGCAATAGACGCCCTCGAACTCTCTTCCGCATCACGTAACGCAGTGTTGGCCGAACGCAACACGTTCGAACACAGTGCTCCCGTGTCAGACCAGGAACCTGGCCACGTATCTTCACCCAGCGCTGCACGGTCATCCGTGCTTGGCTTCGGTACTACACCGTATAGCTGATAATGATCAGCTGTAATACGGCACCGCTTTGCCACTTCGCGGTGGGGGGGGGGGGCCTCGCTAAACGTCCATGTGCACTAATAGACGTCTCCGCCGCAGTGAACATATCAACAATATGATCAGCTAACGGCAAAGATGGCATAGCGGTAACAGTCGGTTTACCTGCCAGCCACGGGCGCTGGTCCCGTTGACTGGCCGACTGAACCACGGCAAGATCTGGCCTGACGTTAATTAGCCACTGACAAGCGTCAGACCAGTCTTCCTCCGTGGCCACCTGCTGTGAATGCTCTACAAGACGAGGGCCTTCGTCATCCTCCTGAGCAATCACAGGTGTGTATGTGGCTGGAGGAACTGATACGCCTGGCAAGCCAGAGAAAGCATGCGGGCCTGAAAGAACAGGCATGCTAAACTGACTGGCTTGACCAGGAGCAGGCGCCGTGGCATTGCGTGGGGAAAAATTCGCCACACCACAGCCCTGGCCAGCACCTGCTAGACCCTCGGCAAGCCGAGGTATGCAGTAAAACTGGCCATCAGATCCAGCCCGGGCTACCTTCTGCACCGTGAACGCTACTCCTGCGTGAGTAGTACCGTGGACAATGTCGCCCGTGTTCCCCGCGAGGGGTGCACGCACGTCAATGTCCATGGCCACAGCGCCCTTCCTGGCCAGAAAGATTAGACTCCAGGTTAGCAAAGAATGCTAACCCGGACTGGCCAGGAGAGGTACCATAGGAGGAACTGGTACCTGCAGGGTGCGGATAATCCTGGCCTGATAGGCAGGCAGGTTCCAGCGACACCTGACCACGAACAACCGGTGCGGCAAGCCTGCTGCCAGTGTTTTTACCGTGGATTTCACCCTCTAATAGGGCCACCTCTGAATCATGGTCGAAAACTGATAGGTCCCTAAATAGCACCAATTCAGAGGCGGGGATTATCTGCTCCGGAGAAGATGAAGAGGACAACAAAAGATTTGGACCAGGAAGCATGCCACGAAGCAATTCTGGGACCAAATCTTTAATTGTCCTCCTCATCTCTCCCATCATCTCAATACGGAAGGCCTCCATATCCATAGCGGACGAGGCCTTCGTCTTACCCTTCTTACCAGAAGCCTCTTTCTTACTCTTCCTCTCCTCCTCTGGAGCCTTCTCCCTGGTCTGCAATGAGAGAAATTCAGACATTAGCTCCCCCCCCCCCCCCATCTTTAACAGATCTCACATTTAAGCAATGGCCCACATGGGCTGCACTGGGAGCATAAATGGGGGAAGAACTTGTCAAGGATAAATCTTCCACATGAAGGACAACCAGGCCTCTGAAACACAGCAGAGGACGAAGACAATGAGTATTACAGATATTGAATTAGAACCCAACACAAAATAAACAAGGAGGGAGGGGCCATAAGACCCAAGCTAATAATGATAATAAATCAGCGTTGGACAAAACTTATAACTGATAGTAAGGCGCAAGGCTGATTATGACGTCATAACTTCAAAAATAAGAAGTTAAATCGATCCGAAGCAAAACCTCCAGGTGTAAGGACGAATTGTAATCATATCCAGAACATTCTAACTAGACCGGATAGTTTATACAGATTATACAAACATCAGATAAACAGTGATAAATGGCAGTAAGATTTTATAAATATGGTCAAATATAATTGAAATGCCTCATATCATAACTAGAGTACCTGAGTCTTTAGCATAGACAAACCATCTGATCTGCTGAACCGGACTCTCCACCAACCTTATGGCTTCTTAACTCTCTCCACCTTAGGGGGAAGGAAGTGGATCAAGAGGGCAAAGTGAGAAGACCTTCATCCGAGGCCTCCAACTCACTGGGAAAAGATTTTTGGTTAGATAATCTTACAATGTTAGTAGGAAATGGAACCTTGGTGGAGAGAAAAACAAACTCTCTGACGATGTGATGTCCTAACACGCCTAGGTAGATACCTGTGGACATAAACACAAAGAGAGATTAGTATTTCATAGCGCCATTTCGAAATAAACCAGTTATTTTAGGCGCTTATCATGATAACCGCGAGTCCCGGAAACACATTACACCGGGAGAAAACTCGCTAAATATAATAGAAGTCACCTGATGGCTAGGTCCTGGGCGCTCCTTTGGAGTAGTAACACGTTCTGCCATATTAATCCAGGAGAAATAGAACTTCTACACAGCCAAAACTTTCAGAAATTAAGGAAAAGCCTATGAGCATAGAAAACATGAGTGGTCTCTTAGCCAATAAATTAGCAAAGAGGAAGTACTAGTCGGCGCATGCGCGGTGGTGGGGCTGGCATCCGCCTGACTGTCATCTGACTCCCTGCCCAGTAGGGGCACCTAACTTTTTTAATCTGAGTGTTTTATTGAGTGAAAGCCGATATTTAGCAATATCAAAGAGTATTAGGGAGGTAAGTATACTCTTGAAGTGAAAACAGTGATTCTACACTGTGATTCTACACTCACAGTGATTCTGCACACACAGTGAATCTGCACACACAGTGATTCTACACACACACACACACACACACAGTGATTCTACACACCCAGTGATTCTACACACACAGTGATTCTACACACAGTGATTCTACACACACAGTGATTCTACACATACAGTGATTCTACACACACAGTGATTCTACACACAGTGATTCGAACATTGGGACATTACCCGCATGGTCACAAATATACATATATTACAGCATATCAATCAGAAGCACACCTGCACCCTATGCACCCAGAATTCACCTTTCCAGAGTACCCACCCATCATATGACGTCATAATGAACTGCGCGATGTGTACAATGACATCATAATGAATGACGTCGATAAGTACGTCACGAACGCATATTTGAAGACGGTCTATGCGTTGTTGTACAAATTGTTTGCTTTTACTATTTAATAAATATTCTGTTGAATATTTTGAAACTAATTTGACTGGGCGCTGGCAGCAACAGCACCCAGTCAAATTAGTTGTATAGTTTTCAGGAAATTGATAGCCAGGGCATTTGGGATCGATCAATCCGAACACGGTGAGGTGTGGGTGGAGCTTAGCTAGTGATGGGCGGGGCATAGCTAAAATGGAAAGGTCCATTAGACATTTACCTGCACCAACCATTTGTCACCTGCATCGAGAATGTAAAAAGGCCCTATTTCTACTCTTGAAATATCCAATCAGAGCAGATATATATATCTACTCAAACCAGGTCAAAGCACAAATGAGAAATAGTGTAAAAATGTATACAAAGTCAGTCAATTCACGAATGAGTGGAAATAACATATAAAGTCATTCAATATGGTATAAATGCAATCTGAATTTGTATTTAAACAAGAATTCAGAGGAATTAATTGCCGAAATAAACATCAAAGGTCAGCGTCCTTAACATCTGACCATGTGATTAAAATGTCATTATGCAGACAGTGTTTCTTATGGTATCTAAATACTTAGAGGGTACCATGGCCTCAAAACCATGAATTATGCTGGTCCGGTGCTAGATTTGGTAGGTATTTTTAAAAGTACTTAAGAATCATACAGGATTATCAGTTGTCCAATGGGAGCCACTGCTGCTACTTTTGGGGGTCCTATGGGAGCCACTGCCGCTACTTTTGGGGGTACCAAACTGCATTTTGGGGTATATACCCTCACAAGGACCCTTATGAGAATCCCTGCATGTAGATTCCTAACAACATAGCCAGCCATGTTTTCATGCCTAATTCCATCAGGGTCGACCAAGCCTGAAATATACTCCAAACAAGAGGCCCAACGGGCCTGTATCGCTCACTTGGACCATAGGTATCTCAACTAGAATGGTCATTAACAATAAGTAAAACTCTAATGAGTTGAGCAGACTTGTAACAAGAAAACAGAGGCCATGTTTCTTTATGTATCAACTTCTCTTGAACAAACTTTAATGGCCCTTAGTCATCAATATCATATCTCCAAAATTTCGGCCCAATCCATTCAGTGGCTCTAGAGATGCAGTTGCTTTCATGAAAACCAGGCCATCCAAGATGGCCGCCCAACCATTTGGCAAATCAAGTTCCCTTGAACAAATGATATTTTATGACTTTTGAATCAATTGCTCAGTTTCGGCGAAGATTTTTTAGACATTTCTAAAAGTTGACCAAATCCAAAATGAGCGCCGGACAAATTTGCTGATTGGCTTCATTTGAACAAACTTGAATCTCTAGAACCTAAGCATGCTTCCTGCCAAATATAATTGAAATCGGCCCAGTAGTTCTCGACAAGACATTTTAAATTTCCCATTGCTTTAGTATCGGAGCTTTTGGCGGGAAAATGATCCTAGATGGCCGCCAAACCGTTTATCCGACAGTTTTGAAAATTATAAAACCAATTTTAGCCTCAAAATCCATCAAACAAAAAAATCCAATATGGCCACCAAACATGCTGTATTTTGATTGGCCCACCGCGGCTATGTTTTTTGACGGATCAACAAGGGCTGGGCGGTTTGCCCTAAAAGAAAACCGGTGATGGTATCACTAATTAAACCGGTATTAACGAAATACCGGTTTAAGGGGTTAGAATTATTGAAAATAATTTGAAATATGAAAATATGCCGTTTTCATTAGCTACAGTACATGAATTTTGCGATTTGACAACTGATGTAAATTGCCACGAAATTAGAAAGGTAACTACGTACGACTGCTCACTTCAACGCTATCTATCTCAAAATAGTAGTTAAAATGAATAAAATAAATAGTCTGGTTCATGTGATGTCGTGAAAATAACACTAACTACTAAAATGTTGATTTTCAACACTGTTATTAGGTAACTATTTTCGAAAGTGTAATAAAATCTAACGCGTGTACGTAGGAACCTGGATATGAGAGCGAGTTTAGGGTCCTAGTAGAGTACCGCACATACGGTTAGAGTTCGTATAACTACCTACAGTATGATCTAGTCTAGTAAGTCATGTGTTTGTATACGAGTACTCTGTATTTAGTAATACTCCTCGTCATTCAGCACGTAACTAAAGAGTAGTCATTTCCTGGAAATCGCGCCTCAAGAATTCTCACAAAAAATGTTTGACTATTTTTCGAGGTTCATATGTCATATAATAAAGAGATTATGATAATTTGACAACATAAACGCAATGATTCGTGAATCTAGCTTAAATCTACTTAAATCAACACTCCGTACTTGAAGATATACGAAGACGAAAAAGGCCGGGCCGTAAAACAAAACGATGTGATTCTAACGCCTATCGAGCAGAAGTCAGGTGATAAAAAATACTACAAATTTCATTCATAAAATCGATAGTAGTGAATATCCCGGCGGAAGAATTTGTTAACAACCAATCACATTACGCCTGCTCGTATTTGAGAGGCTAAGAGGTGTATTTTACTTGTAACTACTCCGCCAACGTAAGAAGCGACTGAATCGTTTTCATTTCTCAGGCGTTCAAGCAATTTGTCTCGTATGCCTTAGTCCGTGATGGATCATTTTATGTTTGTCGAAATCTAAGGGAAATAATGATTTGTTTGGATTGGGAGTTCATTGTATAGCGTCGTTGTTTTCGCAGCGCGTTTCTTGATTTTTTTTTGTACCATGTCACATTTGGAATCCTAATTAAACATAGTACAAACTCGAATTGAAAAAAAGGATTATTTGTTGCAAAGAAGAAATTTAGATTTTCAAATTATTCAATCTTACATTGAACCCACAGAGCTTACGTCATGTAAAATTCATTGCTGGCAAATCAAATCATATTTGCCGAGGGTCTTCCTCGGCCGATTTGTTGGGATCTCACCAACACCCTTGCTTTCCCACGGCTAATAGTTATAGATGACTGTATTTTATGTCTCTAGTAGCAAATGGTTACACGAGATGATAATATTAAACTGTAAGTCAAGAACAAACTAGTTTAGGACAGTCACCAGATTTTGCGCAATGGCGACCTTACGGATGGTTTTTCATTTTTGTAATGGTTTTTAAACCGTCGCCATAAAAAAGCATGAGACTGTGTGAAACCAGTATACCGCACAGCCCTAGGATCAACTTCTATTGATCAAACTTTAATGGCCTTTAGTCCCTAATCATAGATGCCAAATTTCGGCCCAATCCCTCCAGCGGTTCTGGAGAAGTCGTTTTCGCTAAAACTAGGTCAACCAAAATGGCCAATGAACCATTTGACCAATCAAGTTCCCTTGAACAAACTCGGTTGTTCTTGCCCTAGATCATATTTCATGGGGTTTGCTTCAATCCACCAAGCGGTGTCGGAGATTTTTAAAGACATTTCCTAAAATTGGCCGAAACCCAAGATGGCTGCTGGCCAAATTGGCCGATCGGCTTCGTTTGAAAAACTTGGATCCCTATGCCCTAAGGATACTTCCTGCCAAATATAATTTGAAATCCGCCCAGTTGCATCTTGAGAAGTCGTTTAAAAAAAAATGTTGATGGACGCCGGATGGTCGCCATGACATAAGCTCACTTGGCCATTCTGGCCAGGTGAGCTAACAATACAGGTACCCATACAGCCAAGTTTAGTTCTGGAAGGATTTAGTGAAACGGAAACATAAGCCTAAGAGATTTGACGTCCCCGCCATCATATACCTACAGTACAGCTCAGAAATAACTGAATATTGGGACATAATTGTTAAGAATATTTGACAGATCATTTCTTACGTTGTGTTCAAATTTGTACTAACTAACAATTTTCTGTTTTAGCAACATGTTGACCTTTTAACCCTCATATCAGCCAAAAATGAGTTCTGCAGTGGTCTTGAGAAATCTCCATTTGCAGACCAAAAGAAGAATATTTTTTAAAACTTACCACTGGAATGACTGGCTCGGTTATCGAGCCAGTTATTCCAGTGGTGAATTTTCTAAAATAGTCTTCTCTTGGTCTGCAAATGGACATTTTCTATGAGAAAACTAAAACTTTCTTGAATAAATTTGAGGGTTAAAGGGCTAGGTTATTTCTGAGTAGTACTGTATTGCTCACCTCGAGACAAATAACATATAAACTACTCTGGCCCACATCAACTATGGTCACAGCTACTCTGCCCCACACCAACTATCCAACTATGGTCAAAGCTACTCTGACACACATCAACTATGGTCAAAGCTACTCTGACCCACACCAACTATGGTCAAAGATACTCTGAGCCACACCAACTATGATCAAAGGTACTCTGACCCACACCAACTATGGTCAAAGCTACTCTGGCCCACATCAACTATGGTCAAAGCTACTCTGAGCCACACCAACTATGATCAAAGGTACTCTGACCCACACCAACTATGGTCAAAGCTACTCTGGCCCACATCAACTATGGTCAAAGCTACTCTGTCCCACACCAACTATGGTCAAAGCTACTCTGTCCCACACCAACTATGGTCAAAGCTACTCTGAGCCACACCAACTATGGACAAAGCTACTCTGCCCCACACCAACTATCCAACTATGGTCAAAGCTACTCTGAGACATTATGGTCAAAGCTACTCTGACCCACACCAACTATGGTCAAAGCTACTCTGTCCCACACCAACTATGGTTAAAGGTACTCTGAGCCACACCAACTATGATCAAAGGTACTCTGACCCACACCAACTATGGTCAAAGCTACTCTGGCCCACATCAACTATGGTCAAAGCTACTCTGTCCCACACCAACTATGGTCAAAGCTACTCTGTCCCACACCAACTATGGTCAAAGCTACTCTGAGCCACACCAACTATGGACAAAGCTACTCTGAGCCACACCAATTATGGTGAAAGATACTCCGAGACATTATGGTCAAAGCTACTCTGACCCACACCAACTATGGTCAAAGCTACTCTGTCCCACACCACCTATGGTTAAAGGTACTCTGAGCCACACCAACTATGGTCAAAGCTACTCTGTCCCACACCAACTATGGTCAAAGCTACTCTGACCCACACCAACTATGGTCAAAGCTACTCTGAGCCACACCAACTATGGTCAAAGTTACTCTGACCCATAGCAACTATGGTCAAAGCTACTCTGAGCCACACAAACTATGGTCAAAGCTACTCTGACCCACACCAACTATGGTCAAAGCTACTCTGACCCACACCGACTATGGTCAAAGCTACTCTGACCCACACCAACTATGGTCAAAGCTACTCTGTCCCACACCACCTATGGTTAAAGGTACTCTGAGCCACACCAACTATGGTCAAAGCTACTCTGTCCCACACCAACTATGGTTAAAGGTACTGAGCCACACCAACTATGGTCAAAGCTACTCTGAGCCACACCAACTATGGTCAAAGCTACTCTGAGCCACACCAACTATGGTCAAAGCCACTCTGAACCACACCAACTATGGCCAAAGCTACTCTGAGCCACACCAACTATGGTCAAAGCTACTCTGTCCCACACCAACTATGGTCAAAGCTACTCTGAGCCACACCAACTATGGTCAAAGCTACTCTGAGCCACACCAACTATGGTCAAAGCTACTCTGTCCCACACCAACTATGGTCAAAGCTACTCTGAGCCACACCAACTATGGTCAAAGCTACTCTGAGCCACACCAACTATGGTCAAAGCTACTCTGAGCCACACCAACTATGGTCAAAGCTACTCTGTCCCACACCAACTATGGTCAAAGCTACTCTGAGCCACACCAACTATGGTCAAAGCTACTCTGATCCACTATGGTCAAAGCTACTCTGAGCCACTATGGTCAAAGCTACTCTGACCCACTATGGTCAAAGCTACTCTGAGCCACTATGGTCAAAGCCATAGTTTACTCAAGTTGAGTTCAGGTTGTACATCTAATTGAGTTCATATTGTTTCTAACATCTTTATAAATAACAGGAACACAGTGTTAGTACCTTATGAAGCTGGCTGAGTGGGCAGACTTTGCATGGTATGACCTCAAGCCAATAGAGAAATTAAAAATATGCATGTAATTATTCTATTTCAATTCAAGGGTTTATTGAACATACGGATAAGCACTGGAATTTGAATGTGTGCATGTGTAAAAGGTGGATGAGGGGGGGGGGGAAGATGGGAAGGCTGACATATTTCATGAAGCTTACCTCCAAAGTAGTCGACTAGAGTTTGATTGTCTAATGATTCAGACACAACATTTTGTAGCGTTTTCTTGGATCTCGTATCTGATGCATTCAATTCCACGTAAGAAAATTTGGCTTCCTGTTGATTTAAATTACAAGTGTTTTTCTCCATGTTAGACTGAGCTATCAATGAGTTAAACTAGACAATGATTATCTCAGCAAATAAGTCAAAGCTAATTTTACATTTGGAGGCAAAAGAAAATATTTCACAGAGAAATGTTGCATTATTCCAACTATATTTCCTCTTTCGAAAACGGAAATGTCACAAAAATGGGAGTTTTTGGAGGGGGGGGGGGGGGGGGTGGGGGGTGGAATCTAACATGCCTACCAAATGAGAACCTGTTTATCCGACTCTTTCAAAACTGGCAAATTTATTTAAAATTGGCATATCCCAGAGATTAAGAAAACCAATTTCAGCTTCAAAATTCATCAAATAAAACAAGAAGAGGCCCTGTGACGCTCACCTGGACCATGAGCATTTGAACCACTTGCATTTAAATAGACATGATGGATAATTTTCAGAAAATCCAAGATGGCCATCTATAAATGACCAATCAAGGTTCTAGTTTGATATGTTGAAGACTACCGTCATAGGATCGTTTCACCTGTCTTGTTGAAAGCTGGCCATTGATTAAGGAGTACCGTTTTAAATATTTCCGGAAAATTTTCAGAAAATCAAAGATGGCTGCCAAAACATTGACCTATCAAAATTCTGCATAATAGCCTTTTTTAATGCTACCACTATAGGATCCTTCCAGCCCAATTTGGTTGAAATTGAACAAGCGGTTAATGAGGAGTACTGTTTTAAACGAATTCCCATTTTTTGGAAAATCCATGCCGGGCAAATTAAAAAAATTTAAACAGTCGAAATTCTGTGTACAGGTTCTGAAGCATACCAGCCTAGGTTCCTTCCAGCTGAGTTTAGTTGAAATTGACCAAGCGGTTAATGAAGACTAACTTTAACTGATTTCACAAAATTTTTTGGAAAATCCAACATGGCAGCCAGGAAAATTGCCCAATCAAAATTGTGTATATATGTTCCCGAAGCCTACCGCCAAAGGGGCCTTCCAGCCAGGTCTGATTGAAATCGCCCAAGCAGTTAATGAGTAGCGTTTTAACTGATTTCCACCCATTTTTCGGAAAATTCAGTGATGCTTGTCGAGCAAATCAGAATTCTGTATACAAGTTCTGAAGCACACCACTTTAGGGACCTTACAGTCGAGTTTGCTTGAAATCGTTCAAGCAGTTAATGAGTAACCCATTTCCCGAAATGTTAAAAAATCCAAGATGGCTGCCAGAAAACTTGACCAATCAAAATTCTGTATACAAGTTCTGAAACCTACCAGCCTAGTATACTTCCAACCAAGCCTGGTTGAAATTGGCCATGCAGGTAATGGACATTTTCCGGAAAATTGAAGATGGTCGCAGAAAAAATTGACCAATTAAAATTCTGTACATCAGTTTTGAAGAGTACCTCTCTAGGGACGTTCCAAACGAGTTTTCTTGAAATCGGACAAGTGGCTAATGAGGAGTTGGTTTTTAACTTATTTCCAGAAACTTTCAGAAAATCCAAGATGGCTGCCAGAAAACTTTACCAATTGAAATTCTCATTAGACATGTTGAAGTGTACAACCACAGGATTATGCCACCAGTTTCTTTGAAATCAGGCCATTAATATTGGAGTAGTGTTTTAAAGGATTTCTGGATAATTTTAGGAAAATCCAAGATGGCCACCCAAAAAATTGACCTATCAAAATTTTGAATCGAAGCTCTGGAGCCTACCACCATAGTCTCCTTCCAAAACAAATTTGGTTGAAATCGGTCAAACGGTTAAGGAGAAGCAATTTGACGGACGGACGATGGACGGATGGCTGCCATGGCATACGCTCACTTGGCCCTTCAGTTCAGGTGAGCTACCAAGATGGCCCTGAAAAAATTAACCATTCAAATTCCTGTATACAACTTCAGACGCATATGACTGTAGGATCCTTCATTGAAATCTGGCAATGGGGTATGTAGTTTTAAATGACTTCGGAAGAATTTTGGAAAATTGAGCAACAAAATTTTCAATAGAACTCTTGAAGGCAATCACCAATGGATCATTCCACCAAAGTTTCGGTGAAATTGGGTCATTGATTAAGGAAGAGTAGCGTTTTAACAGATTTCTGGAAAACCTAAGATGGCAGCGGGAAAAGTTGACTAATCAAAATTCTGTATACCCGAAACTTACCCGCCTAAGGCCCTTCCAGCTGGGTTTGGTTAAAATATGCCAAGCGATTTTTTGAGTAACCGTTTAACTGATTTCACAAAATCCTCACAAAATCCATGATGGTTGCCTGAAAAATTGACCAACTAAAATTCTGTATACAAGTCTGAAGCCTACTGCCCTAGGGTCCTTCCAGCCAAGTCTGGTTGAAATCGCCTAAGCGGTTATTAGCCAGTAGCGGTTTAAATGATTTCCCCACCATGTTTCTCCCCCGGAAAATTCAAGATGGCCAGCAAAACAATTGACCAATCAAAATTCTGTACACATGTTCCATACCAGTCTAGGGTCTTTCCACCTGAGTTTGCTTGAGATCAGCCAAGTGATTCATGAGTAGGCTTTTAACTGAGTTCAGAAAATCCAAGATGTCTGCCAGAAAAATTGACCAATCAAAATTCTGTATACACATTCTGAAACCTACCACTCTAGTATCCTTCCAGCCAAGTTTGGTTGCAATCTCCCAGGAAGTTAGTAGTCTTTTAACTGATTTCCCCAAAATTTTAAGAAAATCAAAGATGGCCACCGGAAAAGATCAAGTGAGATTATGACATGGTGACCGCCCGCCCTGTGTCCATCCATCTGTCAACTATTGTTTAAAAGCGCTACTCATTAACTGCTTGGCCAATGTTAACCAGACTTGACTGGAAGGATACTAGAGTAGAAGCTTTCACAAGTTGTATACAGAATTTTTATTTTTCAATTTTTCCGGTCCCCATCTTTGATTTTTTGAAAATTTTGCGGAAATACAATGATTTGTGAAAGCTTGTTAACGATTTCCTGGTCAAACTGACCACTGCCGGGATCCTGAGGAATAACCATTTGCAGGACAAAAGAAGAATGTCTGAAAATTTACCACTAGAATGCCTTGGCTTGATAACCAAACACCTGGCCTGCTTATCGATCCAGTCATTCCAGTGGTAAATTTTCAAATGTTGGTTTACAAATGGAGATTTTCTATGAGAAGACTGAAATTTTCTTGACCAAATTTGACAATTAAAGAGCTAAAAATCAATAAAGTTAGTCGTATAATGTACCTCATTATCTTATTATGATAATCAAATTAAAGACGAGGTTTTGTAAATTTGGGTTTATTCACTATGAAACGTTAAACAATTGCACAATGTGATTTCTCCTTACCTGACAAACCAGTGTAGCTGTCGTGGTTTTACCCACACACCCTTACCTGACAAACCAGTGTAGCTGTCATGGTTTTACCCACACACCCTTACCTGACAAACCAGTGTAGCTGTCGTAGTTTTACCCACACACCCTTACCTGACAAACCAGTGTAGCTGTCGTGGTTTTACGCACACACCCTTACCTGACAAACCAGTGTAGCTGTCGTGGTTTTACCCACACACCCTTACCTGACAAACCAGTGTAGCTGTCGTGGTTTTACCCACACACCCTTACCTGACAAACCAGTGTAGCTGTCATAGTTTTACCCACACACCCTTACCTGACAAACCAGTGTAGCTGTCATAGCTTTACCCACACACCCTTACCTGACAAACCAGTGTAGCTGTCATAGTTTTACCCACACACCCTTACCTGACAAACCAGTGTAGCTGTCATCGTTTTAACCACCAACTCTTACCTGACAAACCAGTGTAGCCGTCATGGTTTTACCCACACACCCGTACCTGACAAACTAGTGTAGCTGTCATGGTTTTACCCACACACCCGTACCTGACAAACTAGTGTAGCTGTCATGGTTTTACCCACACACCCGTAACTGACAAACCAGTGTAGCTGTCATGGTTTTACCCATACACCCTTACCTGACAAACCAGTGTAGCTGTCGTGGTTTTACCCACACATCCTTACCTGACAAACCAGTGTAGCTGTCATGGTTTTACCCACACCAGACGGACCCGATAATAAAGTGCACAAAGTGATTTCTCCTTACCTGACAAACCAGTGTAGCTGTCGTGGTTTTACCCACACCAGGCGGACCCGATAATAATGTGGCTTTATGACCCGATCCATCGTCCTTACCCCAGAATCCACCCTGGGGTTTCTTGCCAAGCGCTCTGTTTTTATGCCAGCTAACTAACCACTGATAGAGTTTATTAGCATTGCTTTTATCTCCTTGTTGACCAATAATTCGCTTCATACTTGTCGGCTTATACTTATCTACCCACAACAACACGCCCTCGGATTCCTCAGATCCACTGACATGGCTGCTTGCTTGAGAATCTGATTGGCTCGCTGAGAACGACTGCTGACTGGACTGACTACCCATGAATGATCGCTGACTAGACTGGCTTGTCTGATTGCTTGTGAAATGTGTTGATTTTGAAGCAGACTGATTACTTCTGGAATGATCAGGACTTCGTGAAAATGTCTTAAGTTTATCAACAGAAGAATGGGCCTTTTCTTTATCCTAGAAAGCAAATAAATTTAAGTTATCAAGAGCAATGCTCATTAGTCAGCCAGTCAGAAATACTGGTTCTATTCTCCTGGAGGAGAGGAATTAAGTGAAGACTGTCACCACTAGAAGAATGTGTGTTATCGCTCCCGACACACACACAGACACACGCAGGCATGCACTGTTCGTGATGAGACTAATAACACATAATTATCTGTAATCTCAGCACAATAACTTGTTTTCACTCCTTTTGTTTAATTCTTTCATCATTCAAGTTCCAGCATCTCACTTTTGAGACAGGATGCTGAATATTTTGAAACTGAGTTGACTGTGTGCTGTGATGTCAAATTATCTTAAAATGAAAAGCAGGCCACATTGACCAAAGATTCATTCATACCAAAGTTTTGGTGATTATGTGAAAAAAAGTTGAAAATATGACAAGAAAACCAATAAATAAATGCATGAGGTAAACAGTATAGGGATCTGATCTGTCACTCACTCAAGTATCCGATGTCATAATCTGATCTGTCACTCACTCAAGTATCCGATGTCATAATCTGATCTGTCACTCCCTCAAGTATCCGATGTCATAATCTGATCTGTCACTCACTCAAGTATCCGATGTCATAATCTGATCTGTCACTCACTCAAGTATCCGATGTCATAATCTGATCTGTCACTCACTCAAGTATCCGATGTCATAATCTGATCTGTCACTCACTCAAGTATCCGATGTCATAATCTGATCTGTCACTCACTTAAGTATCCGATGTCATAATCTGATCAGTCACTCACTCAAGTATCCGATGTCATAATCTGATCTGTCACTCACTCAAGTATCCGATGTCATAATCTGATCTGTCACTCACTCAAGTATCCGATGTCATAATCTGATCTGTCACTCACTCAAGTATCCGATGTCATAATCTGATCTGTCACTCACTCAAGTATCCGATGTCATAATCTGATCTGTGACTCACTCAAGTATCCGATGTCATAATCTGATCTGTCACTCACTCAAGTATCCGATGTCATAATCTGATCTGTCACTCACTCAAGTATCCGATGTCATAATCTGATCTGTCACTCACTCAAGTATCCGATGTCATAATATGATCTGTCACTCACTCAAGTATCCGATGTCATAATCTAAACGAAATCTAGGATTTCTTTTTTCACGAGAGAGTTGATACTTACCTCCCTAATACTTTTGATATTGCTAAATATTGGCTTTCACTCAATAAACACTCAGATTTAAAACAGTTAGGTGCCCCTACTGGGCAGGGAGTCAGAGCGTAGTCTGGCGGATGCCAGCCCCACCACCGCGCATGCGCAGACTAGCACTTCCTCTGACTAGATTATTGGCTGACACACATGCAACTATTAAGAGCCTGAAGACCGAGCCTCTGTGGGGTGGAGAGGCCGGGTCCGTATCTAGGGAGGTAAGTATCAACTCTCTCGTGAAAAAAGAAATCCTAGATTTCGTTTATTTCACTTCAAGAGTATACTTACCTCCCTAATACTTTTGATATTGCCAGAATTCGAAAGTGAATCTGGCGGGAGGGAGGCGAGGTCAAAAGACCAGCTCATCCCTATACGCTTTTCTGCGTTTAAGGCACTTAAACTTCTGAAACTGTAAGAAAAAACAGTCAGGATTTGACTAACCATCGGATAACACCACCGATGTATGAGAGATGACCGAATGTCATATGCGCTCCCCCCCCCCCCCCCTGGGAGGAAGAGTCGACTGACCTCAATGTCCTATACGCTCTCTACGTACAAGTGCCATGTACTACAGGACAGAGACGAAAAAGCTCCATTTTCGTAACTCTCAACAATGAACCACACAAATACACAAACCATCACCATATTAATAACGGGTAATCGTGACAATACAATCAACAACGGACAACACATGAACAAGACTGACCTTGTTGAAATGGCTGCTGACATCATCTTCCCATTGGTAAAGACTGATGCAGGCCCAAAAAAGTGGGTGTTTCCATAAATTAATTGTGAAATATATAAGTAATGAGGAAAAACCTCCTCAAAAAATATAAACCGAGTTATTTTTTCAAAATCGACAAGGCGAGAGGATTAGAGGTGTCACGGAGATAATGGTCTGTAAAACTTGACTCACAGTGCCACTGAGCCACCGACATAATATCATCCACAGGGACCCCATTAAATAGGGCCGTGGATGTCACTACGCTGCGGACACTGTGAGCCTTGGCCACGTCAACCTGCTTCCCGGTGGCGGATTTATGGCAAAACTGAATGCATTCCACAATCCACCTGGAAATGGTGTCCTTAGAAGCCCTGCCATGGGGTTCAATATATGACAACCATAACGCTGACTGGTCGGTGCGCCATGCCGCCGTACGTTGTTTGTACCGGCGCAGCGCCCGGACGGGACACCACGCTTTAGAATTAGGATCGTATCTAGTTAAAGCAGGCAAAATAATAGGTTGACCTGGATATTTCAACGACTGATTTTTAGCCAAGAAATTAATCCTAGGTAGCAGCTTAAGGCCTTCCCCTGAAACCACAAAACGGTCATCCTCGGCTGATAAGGCATGAATTTCACTCCTACGCCTAGCCGAGGCCGCAGCAATTAAAAACACAGTCTTCAGTGTTAATAGTTTCATAGAAATGGAACTAAGTGGTTCAAAAGGCTTATCACCTAGTACTTGAAGCACTAGCGATAAACTCCAAGACGGAATCACAGGTGGATTCCTTGGTCTTAGATTGCCCATGCCTTTAATTAATACATTCAATGTATTTACTTCATCACTTCCCCTCTTAGCCAAGCAAGGAATAACAGACATTAATGCTGACTTATAACCAGCAATAGAGTTAGGCTTGAGGCTATAGGCATCATAGAGGTGACAGAGGAAATCAGCTACTACTTGAATAGATGAATCCATTGGATCAATACATCTTTTTGAGCACCATTCTGCAAATCTGTTGATTTTATAATTATATGCTCTGGAGGTTGACCCCCTCCTGGCTTTGGCCATAAACATGGCTGCTTGCTCAGAAAAGCCCTCCTTAATTCTAGATTCCTTGACAACATCCACGCAGTCAATCTGAACATTGACGGATTGTTGTGAAGGGCCTTGCCCTGGAAGATAATATCGTCCATCAGAGGCAGAGGAACCGGATTGCAGACCAGAAGGTCCAGCAGATCCGTATACCATGATCGGCTTGGCCAATCCGGGGCGATCAGAAGCACTTGGCATTCCTCTTGTCTGATTTTCTGAAGAATTTTTGGAATCAGGATTGCTGGAGGGAATGCGTATGCATACATTCTCCCCCAGCTGATAGCTAACGCATCTGTTGCGAAAGCGCTTAGATCCGGAATCGGAGAGACGTACGTCGTCATCTTCGCATTCTTCTTCGTTGCGAACAAATCGATGTTGGGTTTCCCCCAATGGTCGAACAGACGATCCGCCACACATTGATTTAGTTGCCATTCCGTGGGTAAAACACTCATCCTTCGGCTCAATGAGTCTGCTAGCAGGTTTAACCTTCCCGGAATATGAACTGCTTTCAAGGTAATCTGGTGATCCAGACACCAACAAAGCAGTTTCCATGTCATCATACAGAGACTGGGCGACTTCGTTCCGCCCTGGCGGTTTATGTAAGTCACAACTGTTGAGTTGTCTGAACGAATAAGAACAATCTTGCCCTGAACTTTCTGTAAGAAATGTTCCAGGCCCAGGACTACTGCTCTTAGCTCCAGTAGATTTATATGTTCCTTTGACTGTTCCAGATTCCAAAGCCCTGATATCGTGGATTCTTCCAGGCAAGCTCCCCAGCCCTCCATCGATGCATCTGTATACACAGTCACCTGAGGGTGGGGAGGGGTTAGCAAAACCCCCGGCAAGAGATTCTCTGTATTCAACCACCATTGCAGGTGGTGAATCAGAGGCGCCAACACTGACACATTCGAGTCCAGCGAACCTGTACTCTGGGTCCATTGTGTCATGAGAAACAACTGGATCGGCCGCCTGCGTAAGGCGGCCTGAGGAATGACTGGTTCCAACGAAACCATCAACCCCAGCATTCTCAAGTAAACCCGTGCCAGGACATGACGACTGTCGCACACTGACTGAATCAATGAGATGAGTTTCTGAACTCTCTCCTGAGTAGGATAAACATATCCTGTCTCTAGATCGAAGAACATCCCCAGGTAAACAAACTTCTGGGATGGAGTCAGCTCTGATTTTGGGAAATTGATCATCCAGCCCAAGTCTGTGAGAGTTTTCAAAACAATCTCCAGATTGGCGGACAAACTTTCCCGGGTGTGCGCTTTCAACAGCCAGTCGTCTATGTACGTGTGGACTGCTATGCTTCTCCTGCGGAGGTATGCTGTGATCGCAAGAACCACACGGGTGAAAACCCGAGGAGCCGTGGAAATTCCGAAGGGCAACACCCTGAATTCCCACTGTCTGCCCTGGAATGCAAATCTCAGGAAGCGACAGAAACTCCCGTGGATGGGGATGTGGAAATAAGCGTCCTTCAAATCTATCGACGCCGTCCACATCCCCCTCTCCAACCCCGCCAACACCGAGCGCACCGTTTCCATCTTGAAACTGGGCGTCTCGATGAACTTGTTCAATGGCTTGAGGTTGAGAATCGGTCTCCACCCTCCGGTGCGTTTTGTTACTAAGAACAGGGTTGAATAGAAGCCCGGACACCTTTGTGCCGGCTGAATAGCTCCCTTTTGTATGAGGGAATTTATCTCCTCCTCGATACACAACCTTTGCTCTGGATCTCTCGGAATGGGAGTCCAGACTGGCACCAGAGACAGTCGCGACGGCGGGCCTGTCACCCACTCTGGATGATACCCGACGGAAAGCCATCGCAAGACTAAACGGTCCTGAGTTAACCGTTCCCACTCTTGCATGTGGTCGGCTAGCCGGCCTCCCACCGGCCCACCTAGGGACCGCGGTGGACACGAGGCATGCAAGAGCGGCACTGTCTCCGTCGCCATACCCACCGGAGTGGTTCTTACCGCGGTAAGCGTCCTGTCAGGACCGATAACCACGCCCAGATCCTCGCTCGCCCCGCCCCGCCCCGCGCGCACCTCGGTGCGCGGGCGGCTGCCTGGCTGACGGCGCCTGAGGAACCTGCGCCCCCCTCGCTGCTGGCCGAATCGCACGCGGCCTCGTCCTCGAGCCTGCAGGGGACGATACGCCGGGGCCGCGGCGCGAACGTTAGCACGACGCAGCACATCAAACTGCTCGCGCAGCGCCCTCTGGTTATTCACCAGGGTGACCGTCTCCTGGAGTTGTCGACATCCCTCACCTCCAAAAAGACCAGGGCCCGTCATAGGCGTACGCAGTAGCCTATTGTACAGGTCCTGAGACGGGCACAGATTGTCCAGGGCAAACGTGCGTCTTGCCCGGACACTCCTGGTCACCGCCCGAGTCATACAGTCCAGCGCCAGGTTAATACCATCCTGGATGGTTCGCTGGACAGTGACCGGACTTGGCTGGCGCGATGCGGATGCCGTTACTACCCCCTGTAACAGCTGGGACACGTGGGACAGAGCGGCAATCGAAGCCCTCCCACTCTCCTCCGCATCACGCAACGCGGTATTCGCCGAACGCAACGCGTTCGAGCACAAGACACCCGTGTCAGAACGGGAGCCTGGCCGCGCATCCTCACCCAAAGCCGCGCGGTCATCCACGCTGGGTATGGGTACCACACCGTACCGCTGGTAATCCAGGGGCACGATGCGACAACGCCTGGCCACCTCGCGAGGGGCCTTCGCGAGACGTCCACTCGACTTAATGGACGACTCCGCCGCCTTGAACATGTCAACGACATGCTCCGCCAGCGGCAGAGAAGGCATAGCGTTAGCAGTCGGTTTCCCAGCTAACCACGGCGTGTGAACACGCTGGCTAGCCGACTGCTCCACGGGCAGATCAGGCCTAACGCTCACCAACCACTGGCAAGCGTCATACCAATCCTCCTCCGTGGCTAACTGCGAGCGCTCTACAAGACGGGGTCCTTCGTCTTCCTCCTGAGCGCAAGCAGTAGAGCTTGACGGCGGGTATGCTGATACACCTGGCAAGCCAGGGAAAACACGCGGGCTTGACAGCACCGGCATGAGAATATCACTGGTTTGACCAGGAGCAGGCACCGTGGCAGAGCGCGGGGTATATATAGCCTCACCACGGGCCCGGCCAGCACCAGCAACACCCTCGGCAAGCCGAGGTATGCGGTACCGCTGGCCATCAGCAGCGCCCTGGGCCACCACCTGAGCCGCGGACTCTACTCCAGGGTGAGTAAAACCGTGGAATAAGGCGCCTGTATTCCCCGCGAGGGGTGCACAAACGTCTTCATCCATGTCCACGTCGTCAGACGGCGACCCTAGCAGGTAATCCTCATCACCCTGGTCAGAAAGATTAGACCCCGGGTCAGCAAAGAGAGCTAACCCGGGCTGACCAGGAACGGTGCCATAGGAGGTACTGGCCACCGCGGCGTGCGGATACCCCTGGACTGATAAGCAGCCCGCGGGTTCCAGCGACAACCGTCCACGGTCCCCTATCGGCGCGGCAATAAGCCTGCTGCCAGGGTCGTGGAACGCCCCCTCTAATGGGGCCACCTCTGAATCGTCGAACAACGGAAGCGGTCTAAGGAAAACCGATCCAGAGGTGGGGATTACCTGCTCCGAAGCCGATGATGAGGACAGTAAAGGATTTGGTCCAGGAAGCATGCCACGAAGCAACCCTGGAACCAAATCCTTTAATGTCCTCTTCATCTCTCCCAACATCTCGGTCCGGAAGGCCTCCATATCCACCGCGGACGAGACCTTCCCCTTACCCTTCCTACTTACAACCTCTCGTTTCCGCTTCTTCTTCTTCTCCTCCTCTACCACCTTGTCCGTCGCCTGTAAGCAGCACAAGAATTCGGACATTAACTCGCCCCCCCAGTGCTTACATATGTCACAATTAACCAAGGGACCACAAGGGCTACATAGATAGCACAGATGAGGCCAGAACTTTTCATGAAGAAAACGTCCACAGGACGCGCAACCCGGTCCCTGAAACAGGGCAAAGGACAAGGAGTATGAGCAACTAGTTAAGCTTAGAAACTCAATCCAACTCAAAGAGAAGGAAAACGATCATAAAGATCAATATACATCAGAAACCAGCATAGCGCTTGAATAGCTGATAAATACCTAGCCAGGCTGATTATGACATCATTAATCCCGTGACAGGAAAAATTCGATCCCAACAAAACATCCAAGTGCAAGGACGAATTGTATGCTGAATGGATAAGTCGACTACACAACCATCAGATACATATAGATAACTCTTTTCTGGCAAAAATGTTAATTATCTCCCTTTGTTTGTTTACAATAATTAACATCACCACATTATCAATAACTAGATACCTGACACTTTGTATAGACAAACCATCCAACGTGACGAACCGGAGAACTCCACCATCTGCACGCCTCTTAACTCTCTCCACCTCATGGGGAAGGAATTGGATCAAGAGGGCAAAGTGAGAAGACCTTTATACTAGGCCTCCAACTCACTGGACATAATTTTTCATTTGGTTAGATAACCTAACAGTGTTAGTAGGAAATGGAACCATGGTGGAGAGAAAAACTAACTCTCTGCTGCTGTGATGTCACCACCTAGCGTCATACAGACCTGTGGACATAAACAGAAAGAGAAATTAGTCCTAGGTAGCACCGAGTTGACATAAACCAACTAACCAAGGCGCTTATCACGGTAAACGCGAGTCCAGGAAACACAATACACCGGGAAGAAAACTCGCTAATTTTACTAGAAGTCACCTGATTTAAAGGTCCTAAGTCCTCCTGTGGTGAAGTGTTCCTTCCTGCCATCCAAATCAGATACTATCACTCCAAAATAACACCAAATAAACAGTTTAAGAGTAAGAAAAGCTTATGTTTCAAAAAGACATGTGTGTTCTCTTTGCCAATAATCTAGCAAAGAGGAAGTGCTAGTCTGCGCATGCGCGGTGGTGGGGCTGGCATCCGCCAGACTACGCTCTGACTCCCTGCCCAGTAGGGGCACCTAACTGTTTTAAATCTGAGTGTTTATTGAGTGAAAGCCAATATTTAGCAATATCAAAAGTATTAGGGAGGTAAGTATACTCTTGAAGTGAAATGATCTGTCACTCACTTAAGTATCCGATGTCATAATCTGATCAGTCACTCACTCAAGTATCCGATGTCATAATCTGATCTGTCACTCACTCAAGTATCCGATGTCATAATCTGATCTGTCACTCACTCAAGTATCCGATGTCATAATCTGATCTGTCACTCACTCAAGTATCCGATGTCATAATCTGATCTGTCACTCACTTAAGTATCCAATGTCATAATCTGATCAGTCACTCACTCAAGTATCCGATGTCATAATCTGATCTGTCACTCACTCAAGTATCCGATGTCATAATCTGATCTGTCACACACTCAAGTATCCGATGTCATAATCTGATCTGTCACTCACTCAAGTATCCTATGTCATAATCTGATCTGTCACTCACTCAAGTATCCGATGTCATAATCTGATCTGTCACTCACTCAAGTATCCGATGTCATAATCTGATCTGTCACACACTCAAGTATCCGATGTCATAATCTGATCTGTCACTCACTCAAGTATCCGATGTCATAATCTGATCTGTCACTCACTCAAGTATCCGATGTCATAATCTGATCCGTCACTCACTCAAGTATCCGATGTCATAATCTGATCAGTCACTCAAGTACACAAAGGTTCAACAGAAACTGTTTGTTTTCAGTGAATTTATAATTTAACTAGAACAAGCATGACAAGCAGTCGATGGCGCACTACTGCAAATCTGGATGCGTTCACAAAGTTTGACGTCCCACACCAACACCCTCTCACCAACATTAGGGGGTGGAGCCTAACCTTGTCTCACAATTCGCAATCACACGGGTCACACAATCACACAGGTCACACAATCACACGGGTCACACAATCACACGGGTCACACAATCACACGGGCCACACAATCACACGGGCCACACAATCACATGGGCCACACAATCACACGGGTCACACAATCACACGGGTCACACAATCACATGGGTCACACAAGTCACACAATCACACGGGTCACACAATCACACGGGTTCAAGTCACATCAGCATCTTTAACCCTTTAAGCCTTGAATTTGTTCAAGAAAATGTCGATTTATAGACCAAGAGAACACTATTTTTGAAATTTTATCACCACAATGAGGGGCTATGTTATCGAGCCAGTCATTCCAGTGGTAAATTTTCAAAAATAGTCTTCTCTTGGTCTGCAAATTGAATTTCTCAAGACCACTGTAGAAGCCGTTTTCGGCTGATATGAGGCCACCTCTCCAGCCACCCACACCCCAGGAGATGGAACCTAATATAAACGTTTCCTCACAATCCTCAATCATATGGGTATCTCACATAATCAAATTTGGTTCAATTCTGTCTAGTGATTTTGGAGCAGGTTTGAGCGTAACCTATACTCACATTCTTGGCATCCATCTCGGCCTGTATTTGATATTTGGATTTCTTGCCTGGTCGTGTTCTGATCAGTTCCAGCATCGCGTCTTCATCTATCTGCTTAGTGCCACATTGACGTGCCTGAAACAGTCAGCATTACACAGAAATACTAACAGTTTAATGGTCAAAACAGACTCAAAATTACCACTGTACTCGTCTTGAGTAATGTCCATTTTTAGGCAGAGAATATTTTTGAAAGTTTACCACTGGAATGGCTGGCTTGATATACGAGCCAGTCATTCCAGTGGCAAATTTTCAATAATAGTCTTCTCCTCGGCGATAAATGAACATGACCATGTAAACATTTTTACTTTCTTGATAAATCTCGACCATTAAAACAGTTACATTGTAAGCAATGCTACAAATGCAAGAGTTCAAATTTCATAAAATTAGGAAAATCTAGCTATCATAAATGCCTACTTATCTGCCAGTTGTTTGCATAAATCCTTAATCGCCATATAATTTAAATTTACAGATCTATATGTCAGGTGCATCAGTTTCTTTATAAACTAAGACAATTTGTCATGTGTATTATAGCTAATGGCATAGTCTCTGAGAAGAAACTCTCCAGATCACCGGCGTCAATGGAACATTCTAGTAAACTACATGAAAATAATCAACGAGACATTTTTACATAATTTTCGTTCTGCACATTGAGATTTTTGGTAACTAACTATTTTTGTTGCAAAGATCAAATATTATAGCCTAATAGTGGACAGATACTGACAATGGCCCTTTCCAGTTTTAGCTATGCCCCGCCCATCTCTAGCTAAGCTCCATCCACATCTCGCTCGTGTTGGGATCGATCGATCTCTGAACACACTGACTATCAATTTCCAGAAAACTATATAGGTAAGCTGTTGAATATTTTGAAACTAATTTGACTGGGTGCTGTTGCTGCCTATTTCAAAATATTCAACAGCATGTTTATTAAATAGTAGAGACATACAATTCTTACGACGTGTCAGACTTAAAAGTTAAAGACGGTCCATATAGAATCATTTGTGATGTAATGATTATGACATCATCCTACACCTCGCTTAGCTGATTATGATGTCATTACTCTGGAATGGTTAATTGCATTGAATTCAGTGCGTGAAATAAATAGATACAATGTATGTACAGCACAGGTAAACAACAAGAGGCTTGTATCGCTCACCTGGACTACAGGTATCTCAATGGTCATTAACAATAAGTAAAATTCTGAGTTGAGCAGAATTGTAACAAGAAAACAGAGGCCATGTTTCTTTATGTATCAACTTCTCTAGAACAAACTTTAATGGCCCTTAGTCATCAATATCATATCTGAATCGCCCAAATTTCGGTCCAATCCATTCAGTGGCTCTGGAGACGCAGTTGCTTTCATGAAAACCAGGCCCTTCAAGATGGCCACCCAACCATTTGGCAAATCAAGTTCCCTTGAACAAACTTGGTTCAGCTTGTGCTCTAAATGATATTTTATGCGTTTTGAATCAATCACTCAAACAGTTTCGGCGAAGATTTTTAGAAAATCGACCAAAATCCATGATGGCCACTGGCTGGCCAAGTTGGCCGATCGGCTTCATTTGAACAAACTTAAACCTCCATGCCCTAAGGATGTTTCCTGCCAAATATAATTGAAATCGGCCCAGTGGTTCTTGAGAAGAAGTCGTTTAACCCTTTTGTGACGAAACCGCCCTCTGTAGTGGTTTTGAGGAATGTCCATTTACAGGCCAAGAGAAGACTATTTTTTAAATATTATCACTGAAGTGATTGGCTCGGTAACCGAGCCAGTCATTACAGTGGTAAATTTCGAAAAAATAGTCTTCTCTTCGCCTGCAAATGGACATTTAATATATAAATATTAAAATTTCTCAAAGAAATTTAGTCATTAAAGGGTTAAAGGAAAAGTTGACAGACGACGGACGGACGGACGGTCACCATGGCATAAGCTCACTTGGCCTTTCAGGCCAGGTGAGCTAATAACATAGTACGTTTCCAAGACAAAATAAGATGTACTGTTGAATATTTTGGACTTAATTTGATTGGAAGACATTGCTGCTTAAGGCAACAACAGCTTCCAATTAAATGAAGTCTAAAATATTCAACTGACCATCTTACATTGTGTTAAAAATTTTACTAACTGACATGTTTCTGTTTTGGAATAAACGATATCACGGATTTCTTTTTCACGAGTTGATAAGCGGATGCTTTTTTTATTCTACTTCGAATAATACTTACCAGATGTACTATTATGATAAACTCCGGATTTCGACAGCCAAGAAATACCGGTGGGAAGAGGTGAGGCTCGAACCAGCACTCATCTACCATCCGACAGAGAAGGTTGTGAAGAGACTAGAACCCTGGCATATGCTTGGGTTCCGCCATCTGACTCATAGAGTACTAAACTTCCAGGGTCTATACCGCGCTCCCCCCACCCCCTTCTTTTGTCCGCACAAATTTCAGAGGGCTGTCAAAAGGGGAGGCAACAATCACCAGACCCGTGTCAGCCCCAAGTCTCAGCTAGGGCAGTCCAGGAGAGTGCAAAGAAGCTACTACAACTTCTAATTTTGAAAAACTATCAGTATATCGATTAGATTTTCAAATTTGAATGAGTCTAATGTCTGTTGCAATGAATAAGATACTCTTGGCCGGACTATTTACTTAGACAGTCTGGTAAGTCGACTGTAAGTAAAGTAATATTAGTGACTTAATTAAAGCAAACACTCACCATTTTCTGAGTGCTTGGTCTTTCTTGATCATCACAGGAACTCCGCCCAATCCACGGTCGTTCACAGATCATGTGCATCACCATTGTTCAGTGCAGGTGGAAGAACCTTGTGATGTATACAAAATAGTGGTCGGATGTGGCTTTAGCTAAGATTCGACGAATTGGCGACGGCTACCGGATTAAGTGCGCTGGAGATATCGCGAAGGTAGAAATAAGTAAATGACGACTCGGCATGCCATTGTGCTACAGACATCACCTCCTCTAAATGGACACCCTTATAAAGGGCCGATGCTGCTGCTAGTGCTCGGACTTGATGGGCGTTCGCACAATCAATCTGCTTTCCTGTTGCGATTTTGTGTGACATCTGAATAGCATCGACTATCCAACGTGTCATTCGAGGCGTGAAGATGAGCTTTGAGACATAAACACAGAGATTTTGGGTCATCTCTCCACTCCTCAGTACGTTTCTTATACATTTTCAGACATCTGACAGGACACCAAGCAGAAGAGTTTGGGTCATGTCTAAATAAAATTGATCGGCTGCCCTGGATATTTAAGTGAGTGATTCTTTGCCAGGAAACAAAGACGTGGTAGTAGTCTTAAACCTTCACCCGTAACGACAAAACGATCTTGTTCAGCAGAAAGTGCATGAATTTTGCTTCTCCTTCTCGCCGATGCTGCTGCAACCAAGAAAACTAACTTGATAGTTACCAGTTTAATATCTATAGATCTAATTGATTCAAAGGGAGCATGCCCTAAAACCTGTAGAACAAGCGATAGATTCTACGTTGGGATAGGAATTGGCTGTCTAGGTCGAAAATTGCTCATTCCTTTAATAACTTCATTTAAAGTGACGTTCTCCACTCCTACAATGGCCAGACTAGGAACGACTGAAGCTAATGCAGACTTATATGCTGCTAGGGTTGAAGGTACAAGTTTGTTAACCTCGTATAAATGACAGATAAAATCTGCTACGTGTTGAACAGATGCAGAAAAGGGATTAATAGTTCTTCCCTTACACCACTCTGCAAATTTGTTGATTCTATAATTATGTCTTGGTGGTTGACCCTCTTCTGGCTGAAGCGACAAACTTCGCTGCTTGCTCAGAAAAGCCACCCTCAATTGCACGCTGCTTGATAACATCCATGCAGTCAATTGGAGCATCTCCGGTCTGTCATGGAGATACAAACTTCTGTTCCGAGAGATGATCCCTTCTGTCTGGAAGAGGGATTGGATTGCAGACCAGAAGGTCCAGCAGATCCGTAAACCATGATCGGCCTGGCCAATGAGGGGCGATCAGCAGTACTTGGCATATGCCCTCTCTTATCTTTGCCAGAACTTTTGGGATGAGAATCGTTGGAGGATACGCATATGCGTACATTCCATTCCAACTTATCGCCAGTGATTCTACTGCTAGAGCTAGCGGGTCCGGGATCGGTGACACGTATGTGACCATCTTTGCGTTTCCTTTCCTCGCAAATAGATCTACATTTGGCTTGCCCAAATGTTTAAAAAGAATGTCCGCTACCGATTGGTTGAGCTGCCATCCGTCGGACGACAAACCGTCCTTCGACTGAGAGCATCTGTTAGGATAACCGTCCTTCGACTGAGAGCATCCGTTAGGATGTTCAATCTTCCAGGAATGTGTGCTGCCCGAAGAATAATATTCCTCTTCTGGCACCACAGCAGGTTCCATATCATCATACACAACTCTGGTGACCTTATCCTGCCTTGGTAAATCAAATAAGACACCACTGTTGAGTTGTCTGTCCTTACTAGGACAATCTTGTCTCGGATTAAGTTCTCGAATGTTCGAAGTGCTAATGCCACTGCTAATAATTCGACAACATTGATGTGTTTCTGTGCATTGGTCCGATCCCATTTCCCTGACACTGACAGATCGTCCAATACTGCTTCCCAACCCGTTGTCGATGCATCTGTAAAGATGGACATCTGCGGTTGAGGAGGTGGTAGAGGAACACCTCGCAGGAGATTCTGTTCTGATAACTACACCTGAAGATGGAATATCAATGGTTCTTTTACTGGCATCCTCAGAGACAACGGATCCGTTCTCTGAGACCAGAATGACATTAAGTACATCTGAATGGGCCTGCGCCTGAGTGCCGCATAAGGAACCACTTTCTCCAGAGACACTAGTAAACCCAGTATTCTGAGAAATTGGCGCGCCATCAGAAAGGCTCCTACAGAAACTGACTCCAGTACTGCAATCAAACTCTTGACTCTGCTCTCCGCTGGAAAAGCTAGGCCATCCCTGAGATTGAAAAATATTCCCAGATAAACAAACCCCTGGGATGGAGTCAATTCTGATTTCTTTAGATTCACAATCCATCCTAGGTCTTTTAGTAAGGCTAGGACTACTTGAAGATTGTTGCGCAGAGTGACTGGATTTGCCAGTCGTCTATATAAGTGTGAACAGCTATGTTTCTTCTGTGAAGATAAGAAGTCATGGCGAGAACCACTTTGGTGAAGACCCTCGGGCTGTGGTCAGATCGAATGGAAGCGCATTGAATTACCAAACATTGTCTTGGAAAGCAAAGCGAAGGTATTTCTGAAAAGGAACTGACATTGGAATATGAAAATATGCATCCTTCAGATCTATCGATACTACCCACATGCCTTTTCTCAGCCCCGTCATCACCGCTGCTAGTCTCCATCTGAAATTTTGGAAAAAGAATAAGTTTGTTCAACGGTTTGAGATTGAGAATTGGTCTCCAACCTCCGGTACGTTTCGGAACGAGGAACATCATCGAATAGAAGCCTAGGGAGGACTGATTGCGGACTAGATGAATCGCGTTCTTCCGCTGAAGATCTTTGATTTCTGAGCAAATGGCATCTAGACGATCGGATTCCCTTGGAATGTGAGTCCAAACTGGAGTCGATGTTAACGGAACTAACGATTGACGGATGAGCCAGTCCGATTCGTAGCCGTTTCTTAACCACTGATAGACTAAACAATCTCGCACGACCCGTTCCCATTGGCTTGAGAACAGCTGAAGTCCGCCTCCGACGGTAGGAATCTGCACACAGCTGATGGTCAATATTGCACGATAAGACGCTAATTCGCTTGGGTGAAGATTCTCGACTCCCTACATTCCTGATGTCACCGGAATGGATTCCGCCGGAAACCTGTCAGGACCGTCCTCCACGGCTGCCCCGCGGTTTCTTGGAATATGACGGTCCGGGACCGCCGCCACGGCTATCCTTACGATAACCGCCGTGACACGAACCGCTACCCTTCCTGTCCTCCTCATACAGTCTCTTATTAGAGGACTTGTACGAGGACGAACAACCAGGTCCCTGTGATCCGGAGGCCCGATGGGCATCACGGCCAGAAGGACGAAAGGGCGATCTCTGGCACTGCCTCTGTTGCTCTTGCCGATGCTGCTTATAGGACTGCTGCGGCTGAGTCCTCTTCGTCGACTTCCAAGGCTTGCCGACTACTTCCTGCGCTGCGACCATTGATAAGGCTTGTTGTGTCGAGCCGCCGAACAAGCCTGGACCAATGAAAGGCGCAGAAGATAATGCAGCCCTCATCTCAGGTCCTGGTTCTACACAATCGAGAACCATTCTCCTCCGCTCCGCCAATGATCTGGTGATCACCCTGGCCAGGCAATCTTGGGACAAGCGCATGGTGTCCCGGACAACTCCGGGAGCAGCCTCTGGCACTTCCCCACCTTCCGCCACGCAGCTCAGCATACCCTGCAGGACAGACAGCCATGCAAGAGTGCAGCCATAGCTGCCCTCGCCACATCCTCAATAAGCGTTAACTCATTAAAAGGATCTTATTGGCCTGGGAAATTATTGGACGAGAACGACCCTTCGATTTACCAGCCAATGGCCTATTCAAGGCCTCTCTCCTTAACGGAAAGCTGTGGAACCCGGGCATATTGATGAAAGGCCTGCTCTGGAAAGCGGACCCTACTCCTTATCCCCTTTGGGGCCTTGGGCAATGAATAATCTGGCTGAACCACATACTGCTGAATACACCGCAACTTCCAACATGTCGGAAGCCTGCGTGTCCAAGGGGAGCGTCGGCATGGCCGAAGAGCCACTTGACAGAGCGCTAGCCGCTCGCTCTGACATCCGCTCCATCGCCAGATCGCGCTGAGATCCTTGATCCGATACCAACCCGAGATGGTAAGACATCCAGCCAAGGACCTGCACCCATTCAGCTTCGGTGCAAAATGAGGACTCGTCCATCAATGGACTAGCATTCTCATCTTCCTTCTCACCCTTAGATGAGAAGGCCACCGACGACCCATGCTGAGAACCATGGACCCTACTTCTTCCAACATGAAGTGAGTCCATAGCCCGACTACTTGCGGTACCAGTATCCAGCGAATCGCCGGACAGGGATTCACCGCAGTCCATCGGCTCCAGCACGGGAGCCAGGACTACAGCCGGAATCTTCCATAAGCAGATCTTCCTCCTTCGCCGTCGGCTCTTGAGCCAAGGCCGGAGGAAGGACAGGTGCTTGTCCCTCCACAGAACCGGCCGGCCCACAGAAAGGTTGCCCTGCACTGGCCTGCATCGCCGGAACCGTGGACTGAAAAGACTCAAACATCGCCTTGAACTGGGCCGCCCATACACCCAATTCTGAGTCCATACACTCGTTCAGACCGTTTACTGATGCCTGATCCACCATGGCCGCCTTGTTCCTTGCGATCCTTTCCAAACGCGCATGTCATCACGATCGAACTCCGCCACCAACTCCGACGACCACTTCGCACACACATCACAAGGACTTCCAACCTTGAACTTCGCGCAAGCCACACAGTGATGACCACCAAACTTGCGCTTCATGAACCGATTGCACTTCTGACACAGTGTGTCCTGGCCTTTGGTCTTCTGCGAACACAGAGTAAGAATTAAAACGCTGCACATGACATACGATGACGAGGAGCAACATGCACAATTTACTTGATTGTAATTCAAAATTACTTAGAAACATTAACTTTCTCTTAAATTAATGATAATCAAGTCTTTAGGCAGGAAATATTTGAAACTTTTTAGAGTGAAATTTTATAAACACGACTTGGTAATTAACTAATGTTAATACAGCCAAGAAATAAATGCCGATCACTACAAACATCCTCGTCAATCAAGCGAGAGCTAAAAATCGGCATCAAAACAAATGCATAGACACGCCAAGCCAAAACATAACAATAAACATGGGCGACATCTTGGCTATGGGCGCATCCATCTTGGAAGGAACCGAGTCGCAAGAGAAATTAACTGAGTACCCGGACAAGATTAAACAGTTAACGGGTACCGGAGCGACTCCAACAATTTAAAAATAATGTGCCAATTTAAGAAAATTTCAAATAGTCATTATGGCACGAATGTATAAATTCTAGATTGATACAACCTGCCCCTGTCATGATTTTCCTTTTCCTTCCATGAAGACAGCGTTAGAAACTCTAACTACACTCTTAGAACGCAAGATTTAGACTTAAATTGAGCTGAAAACATATGCGACTTTCAAGTCAAGCAAAATAAGCGAATCTGACTGTGATTGGGAATTCAATATTAATCATTTCACGGCTTGAATTGACGACTTTTTAAAGATAAAATGGTGGTAGGATAGTGATAGTCAGAACTGAGAAAATTATGCCGCTACACGTACTCCAATTCGGTGACTGACCGTCTAAGAGTCTTTAGATAAAATATCACAGCGCATAGAAGCTACACGGCGTATGACACTGTGTAGCCTGGTTCCCAAATAAATGCCCCAGGGAACCAAGCCACCACAATGGGTAGGGTGTACTGCAGTTCAGACAGAATTAACTTCCTGGTTAGTGTGCTATAAAAATATGCGCATGCGTGTCAAGATATTGCCATGACTTGCAAAATAGTAACAGAATTTGGACACGTAATATGCTAATTCTTCTTAGATGCAGGAAAACTTATGATCATGGCGCGTATTATTTAAGATGTGCAATGCGTTAATCCTGTATTTCGCTCACAAATTTAAAGAAAAAATCTTATTTAACATGACTGCGCATATATATTCATATGCGTGATTTGCCGATTACTGGAACTACACAACAAATTACATGTGGTGCCTGGTTCCCTGTACCATATAATATTATAGCGCTAAAAGAATTGATAGCGGTTTCAAACTAATTATGCAATATCAAATCAAGTGATAAGGGGACCAAAAACTTTGGCGGGGAATGTGAGTACCATAGGATATGTATTGTGTGGTATGTAGATTTTCCGAACCCCTTTTAACAGGACTAGTGCTTTTATCTGCGGACTAGTCTATTTTCAAACCCTGACACCGTACTTCTGGTACTTCGCGAGACGTCCATTCGCCTTAATGCACGTCTCTACCGCTGTAAACATATCAATGGTTTGTTCAGCCAGCAGCAGAGATGGCATCGCGGTAGCAGCCGACTTACCTGCCAACCACGGGTGCTGGCCAACCAGTCCTCCTCTGTGGCTACCTGCAAATGTTCGACCAGGTACGGGCCTTTATCGTCCTCTACAATATTCGCAGGCGTGAACGTGGCTGGAGGTACCGATACTCCTGGCAAGCCAGCGAAAGCATGTAGGCCCAAAAGAGCAGGCATGTTAAATGCTCTGGCTAGGATGGGCATAACTCAGCACGCTGTGGCCCTGGCCAGCTGCTGTCATACCATCGACAATCTGAGGTATGCGATATGGCTAGCCATCGGCTGCAAACCGGGCCACCTTCTGCGCTGTGAAGGCTACTCCTGCGGGAGTAGACCCAAAGAAAATGTCGGCCGTGCTCCCCGCGAGGGCACGTTCGTCAATTTCTATGGACACGGCGTTAGGTGATCCCAGCATAAAATCCTCATCCTCCTGGCTAGAAAGGTTAGACTCTGTGTCAGTAAAGAACGCTAACCCAGACTGGCCAGGGACACTACCGGAAGAGGATATGGTATCTGTGGGCCGTGGATACAGGGAGCATGCCGCGAAGCAACTCTGGTAACAAATCTTTTACTGTCTTCTTCATCTCTCCCATCATCTCATATGTCTATGGACGCGGAAGCCTTCCTCTTACCCTTTGAACCTACACTCTCACGATCTTTTTTGGATCGCTTCTCCTCGTCACTCGCCTTATCTTTGGCATGTAACAATAAGTCAGTCATTAGTTCGCCCTCCAACACCCCCCCCCCCCAACACCCCTGTTTACAAATATCGCAATTTAACAGTGGCCAACAAGTACTACATTTAAAGCAAGGGTGAGGGGCGAAATGAGTCTTCAAGAACCGATCACAAGCACAAGACAAAGAGTATTTTAGTCAATGAATTATTAAACTCAAACCAAATGAAACGGAGCGAGAGCTACTGGCCATAAAGACTACTACTAAAGTGATAAATCAGCGTGGACAAAACATGTTGTTAATAACAAGTGCAAGGCCGATTATGACTGACATCATATCTTCAAAAATAAGAAGACAATCTGACTAGAAACAACATCCAGGTGTAAGGATGAATTGTATTCTAAAACCAAGATCATAAAGCTTTGCAAACCATCAGATAAACAGTGATAAATTGGCAGAAAAAATATTTAAAATATTTCCTAATTATTATAAACCTAGAATACCTGCATCTTTAGAGTGCCTAATTATCATAACACTAGAATACCTGTGTATCTCTCTTAATTCTCTCCACCATTAATTGGGGTGGGTGGGTCGGAAAGGGACCAACAGGGCAAAGTGAGCTCTTCTTCCGAGAACTCCAACTCACTCCGGGCATAGACTTTTTCTTTTCCCTAACATTTTTGGGAAAAGGGAGCAATGCTGGAAACACAAATCCTCTGCTGACTGTAGTGACCACCAATCATAGATATGTACCTGTGGACACAAACACACACAGATTAGTATTTCATAGCGCCAATTATGAATTAACCAGTTTTAATGGCGCCTATCACGTCTAATCGCGAGTACCAGAAACACATAACAAAATGAATCGTGACGCGAATTAGACAGAAATGTAATTGAATTCACCTGATAACTTAAGTAAATTTATCAAATTTCTTTTACACGAGTGAGATGACATACTTACCTCCCTAACACTCTTGGTATACTAGTATATCGGCTCTAAATTCAATAATATTCAGAATTATAAAAAGTTAGGTGCCCCTAATGGGCAGGTGGAAGTACACAGTCATGCACATGACAGACACCACCCACTGCGCATGCGCATACCGGTACTTCCGTTACTAAATATTGGCTGACATAGAAGCAACTATTCAATAACCAAAGGACCAGGCCTCCGTGGGGTGGCGAGGCCGGGATCCTGTTAGGGAGGTAAGTATGTCATCTCGCTCGTGAAAAAGAAATTTGTTAAACTTTCTTATTTCACATCATGAGAACATACTTACCTCCCTAACACTCTTGATAAAAACCAGAATTTGAAAGTAAATTTTGGTGGGAGGGAGGCAAGGTCCTGAAAACCCGCACACCCTCGAAGAGGCTAGGCTCTTTGAATTCTCAAGAGATTTAAAACATCTGAAATTGTGACTGAAACCACAACCAGGAATAGAATTTTGCATCGGATAATCGACCGATGAAGAGAGATTGATCAAAAGGCAAATGCGCTCCCCCCCCCCCCCCCCCCCCCCCCCCCCTCTTTCTGAGGAAGGTTAGGAAAAAACGCTGCTTTAAATGACTAGCACATTCTCTAATACTTAATGAAAGTATTACTAGACATTGGAAAAAGAAGAATTGCTTCTATTTCAAAACCTCTCTGCCACAATTAAGAGACATTAACCATCACCATATTAAAAAATAAAAATGACACCATCACCAAGACTGAAAATCAAAAAATGGTCATAACCACTGACCTCTGATGTTTTGGACGCGGCACTCATCTCTTCCCCCACCGGATGAAGAGAATTGTACCAGCTAATAGTAGGGATACCCTACAAATGTGATATTTGAAAATAGCAGAGGAGGAAAACTAATTACAAATATATACCTCAACAATTATTTATTTCCTGAGGACTGAGACGGCGAGTGGGTTAGAAGTGTCACGAAGGTAATGGTCGGTAAAACTTGATTCACAGTGCCACTGGGCTACTGACATAATGTCTTCAATAGAAACACCATTAAATAATGCCGTGGAAGTTACCAAACCACGGGCACTATGAGCCTTGGCTCTATCTACCTGGATTCCAGTGGCTGTCTTATGACACAATTGAATACATTCTACTATCCATCTGGAAATAGTGTCTCTTGACGCCCTACCATGGGGTTCAATATATGACAACCATAGGGAACATGGGTCCGTCCGCCAAACCTGAGTTCTTTTCTTGTACCTATTCAAAGCACGGACTGGACACCATACTTTAGCACCAGGATCATATCTGGTTAAGGCAGGTAAAATAATAGGTTTACCCGGATACTTTAAAGATTGATTCTTAGCCAAGAAATTCAATCTTGGTAGAAGCTTAAGGCCTTCACCTGTAACTATATAACGGTCAGGCTCAGCAGACAAGGCATGAATTTCACTCCTGCGTCTGGCTGAAGCTGCCGCAACTAAAAGTACAGTTTTAAGTGTCAATAATTTAACATATATAGCACTAAGTGGTTCAAAAGGTTTACCACTCAAAACCTGCAGAACCAGAGAAAGACTCCAAGACGGTGTCAGTGGAGGATTTCTAGGTCTGAGATTGCCCATACCTTTAATAAGAGTATTTAAAACACTTACTTCATCACTTCCCCTCTTTGCCAAGCAAGGGATAAGTCATCAATGCTGATTTGTATCCAGCAACAGAATTAGGTTGAAGACTATAGGTATCATACAGGTGACAGAGAAAATCAGCTACTACCTGAATAGATGCTTCCATCGGATTGATACATCTCTTTCAGCACCATTCTGCAAATCTGTTGATTTTATAATTATAAGCTCTGGAGGTTGACCCCCTCCTGGCTCTGGCCATGAAATTGGCTGCTTGCTCAGAAAAGCCCTCCTTAATCGCGGATTGTTTGACAACATCCATGCAGTCAATTGAAACATTGACGGATTGTTGTGAAGGGTCTTGCCCTGGAAGATAATATTGTCCATCAGCGGCAGAGGAACCGGATTGCAAACCAGAAGGTCCAGCAGATCTGTAAACCATGATCGGCGTGGCCAATTCGGGCCGATCAGAATCACTTGGCATTCCTCTTGTCTGATCTTCTGAAGGATTCTTGGAATCAGGATTGTTGGAGGGTATGCGTATGCATACATTCCCTTCCAACTGATAGCTAGCGCATCTATTGCGATAGCGCTTGGATCTGGAATCGGAGAAACGTACGTCGTCATCTTCGCATTCTTCTTCATTGCGAACAAATCTATGTTGGGCTTTCCCCAATGATTGAACAGGTGATCCGCCACACATTGATTTAGTTGCCATTCCGTAGGCAGAATACTCATCCTTCGGCTCAATGAGTCTGCTAACAGATTCAGCCTTCCCGGAATATGAACTGCTTTCAAGGTGATCATACAGAGACTGGGTGACTTCGTTCCGCCCTGGCGGTTTATGTAACTCACTAATGTAGAGTTGTCTGAACGTATCATCACAAATTTTCCCTCCACTTCCTTTAGGAAGTGTTCCAGGCCTAGAACTACAGCCCGCAATTCTAGCATGTTGATATGTTCCTTTGACTGTTCCAGATTCCAAATCCCTGATACAGTGGCTTCTTCCAGGCAAGCTCCCCAACCCTCCATCGATGCATCCGTAAACATCGTTACTTGAGGGTGGGGAGGGGTCAGCATGACCCCCGCCAGGAGATTTCCTCTCTCCATCCACCAATGAAGGTGATGAATGAGAGGGTCCAACACTTGAATGCGCGAGTCCAGTGATCCTGAACTCTGCGTCCACTGAGTCATGAGAAACAATTGAATCGGCCGCCTGAGGAATGACTGGTTCCATCGAAACCATCAGACCTAACATTCTCAGATAGACCCGTGCTAGAATATAACGACTGTTGCAAACCAACTGAATGCATGAGAGGAGACTTTCCACTCTCTCCTGGGACGGATAAACATATCCTACCTCCAGATCGAAGAACATACCCAGGTAAACAAACTTCTGGGATGGAGTCAGCTCTGATTTCTGAAAGTTGATTATCCAGCCTAAATCTGTGAGAGTTTCCAAAACTATCTCCAGATTTGCTGTCAAACTTTCTGGGTTGTGTGCTTTTAGCAACCAGTCGTCTATGTAAGTGTGAACAGCTATATTTCTCCTGCGGAGGTATGCCGTGATAGCCAGTACCACTCGAGTGAAGACCCTTGGAGCCGTCAAGATGCCGAATGGAAGAACCTTGAATTCCCATTGGCGTCCCTGAAAAGCAAATCTCAGGAACCGACGAAAACTCCTTGCAATTGGAATGTGGAAGTAAGCATCCTTGAGATCTATAGATGCTGTCCACATCCCCTTCTCTAACCCCAACAACACCGATCTTACCGTTTCCATTTTGAAAGTCGGTGTGTCTAAAAACTTGTTTAGAGGTTTGAGGTTGAGAATTGGTCTCCACCCCCCGGTGTTCTTTGCCACAAGAAACACGGTTGAATAGAAGCCCGGGAAATCCTGCGCCGGTTGAATTGCTTCTTTTAGAACTAGAGATTTTATCTCCTCTTCTATGCACAACTGCTTGTCTGGATCTCTTGGGATTTGAGTCCAGACCGGTACCAGAGACAAATGCAACGGCGGACCTCTTATCCATTCTGGACTGTATCCGTGCGAAAGCCATTGCAAGACTAAGCGGTCCTGAATTAACCGCGCCCACTTCTGAATGTGACAAGTCAAACGACCTCCCACTGGTGCACCTAGGGTTGACGAGGTGCCCATAAATTTTAGAAGTGGGTGTGTCTCTGGTACGAGTGGCAACACCCGAGTGGTACTTGTGATAACCGGAAAAAATTTTCTTGCATCAGGCCCGGTTACCACGCGCCGCTCCCCGCGCGCGGGCTGCTGTCTGGCAGGCTGCGCTTGAGGCGCTGGCTGTCGTACAACAGCACGCTGCTGCTGGCGTAGCCGACGCGGTCTCTGAAACCGGCCGGCCTGCTGGCCTCTGACACTGCCAGCCCCGCCACGAGCGTACAGCTGTCGAGCAGCCGAGGGCTGAACACGCACGTGTTCCCTGTGCAGCACTTCAAACTGTGCACGCAGCGCCCTCTGGTTGTTCACCAAAGTCACTGTCTCCTGGAGGTGCCGACAACCTTCACCTCCAAAGAGTCCAGGGCCCGCCATCGGCGCTTGCATCAAGCGCGACTTGAGCTCCTGAGACCGGCACAAATTGTCCAATGCAAAAGTGCGCCTCGTTCTCAGTGACTTTGTGACCGACCTAGTCAGACAGTCCAACACCAGGTTGATGCCATCCTGGATGGCTCGTTGGACTGTCACGGGACTAGGCTGTTGCTGCACCGACGCCGCTACCACCCCCGATAGCAGCTGAGAGACATGCGACAGCGCACTGATCGCTGCTCGCGAGCTCTCCTCGGTGTCACGCAAGGCGGCATTCGCCGAGCGCATAGCGCCCGTGCACAACGCTCCCGTGTCAGCCCGGGAACCCAGCCGCGTATCTTCCCCCAGAGCGGCGCGGTCGTCCGCGCTCGGTCTGGGTGCCAGGCCATACCGAGCATACTGACTGGCAGTAACCCGACATCGCCTAGCTACCTCGCGGGGGGCCTTCGCGAGGCGACCTCTTGGCCTGATCGACTCCTCTGCCGCCGCGAACATATCTAAGACATGTTCAGCGTACGGCAGAGACAGAGCCGTGCTGGCCAACGGCTTCGCCTGTAACCATGCCCGAGGGTTACCGGCGGCCGCCTCGTCCACGGCGAGCTCTGGTCTTACAGCGAGGAGCCACGCACACGCCTCTGACCAGTCTTCATCCGTGGCTACCTGCGAACTGCCGACGAGCAGCGGGCCCTCGTCATCCTCAATGGCATTCGCAGGTATGGCCAAGGAGGCTATAGACGAACCTGGCTGCCCAGGGAACGTATACGGGCCCGCAAGGGCTGGCATAGCATTCTTCATAGGCAAACCAGGCTCCAAGGCCGCGCTTGTGTGAGGGGGAACATGCACACCAGCGCGGCCCGGAACGTCCGTATGAGATTCCACGTCCAGCCGTGGAATCTTATACGGCCGGCCGTCTGCTCCAAGGCGGGCCACAGGCTGAACCATGAAACCTGCTCCCGAGGGAACAGTGTCATAGGTGCGAGCGTTCACGCTCCCCAAGAGAGGAGTGTAGACGTTCACATCCATGTCTTCATGATCAACCTGTGGACTGAGCAGGTAGTCCTCATCATCTTCACGGTCAGGAAAGTTAGACTCTGGATTAGTAAAGAAAACTAATCCAGACTGACCAGGAGACTGCTCAAAGGCAGATGATGAGTTTACTTCGCGAGTGATCGTGGTCAGGCCCGCTGGTCGGGTCCCGCCCGACGCTTCTCGCGCCGCTGGCACCCCAGGCGATGCGAACATCAAGCCTGGGTCCAAGACGGCCACCCCTGGATCACTAAACGCTTTGTCCGAGCTAATAGGCCATGATCCAGGGATGGGGGCTACCCGCACTGAGGTCGATGCGCAGGAAGTTGAAACACCTGTGCCAGGCAACATGCCGCGAAGCATGTCAGGCATCAGGTCTTTCAAAGTCCTGCGCATCTCACTCACTAACTCTTGAAGGCCTCGAGCCCACCCTTCCCAGGCTTCTTCCCCTCCTCCGCCATCATCTTCGCCTGCAAAGAGAAGAATTCAGAGGTTAGATCCCACCCCCCACTTTTCACAAATAACACATTTGTTGGACAGCCTACAAGCTGAACACAGATGGCAAGGGTGGGGGAAGAATCTAGCTTTCATGGTCTTCAGACAGGATGGACACTTCTGAAAAGGGAGGGATACGAAGACAATGAGTATGACAGTCTCAAAGCCTTGTTAATGGATTATTAAGTAGAAACCAAAACAAACTCGAGAGAAGACATCCACTATTACGACCACCCTGACGGGACAGGCGACTTCTCTAGTTAATAACCCCAAATACAACCAGAACCCCAAATTAAGAAAGAGAGAGAAAGATCATGACTATCTAGATATCTCTCTACACTCTTAATAAAAGGGAGATGAACACACCACAGACTTCTCTAAACTAAGATTATGACATCAAGGAAAGAGAAAACTCTGGTTGATTATGACATCAAACCTCAATGCAAAAGCTCCTTCCAGGAGAGGGGATGTCAGATTAATGCAAGAAATATGTAGATCTTACAGACATTCTCAGCTCTCGACTAATATAATATTAAATTATATATACTCGAGAACCCATGCACACGCAAGTGCAATAGCAAAAGGCAGCAGAAAATGTAATTATTTTCAAATAATTATGCGCCATAATTAATAAACTCCCCTGGCCTGAGCACAGGCAACCATCCTCTTGTGCAGGAAAACACATCCCTCCATCCGCTGAGACTACTCCTCCAGAAGAACTGATGAGGGGGATGGGACAAAAGGAAGGAGATATTTTATTTATTAATTTATTATATCTCCAACCCGTAGACATATCACGATGATAAGTCACCCTGGGACGTGAACAACCTTCTAGAGAAGACCAGGCATCCTTGTATAGACACAAGACAAACCTGTAAGCATAAAACACAAGAGATTAATAGCCCTGGGAAAAAATTTACAAGGATTCCCAGCGCCTGAAAACGCGGTACCGCCGAAAACGGCCGCGACGAAAACCGGTAACACACAAAAGTTACAAGTCTTAAACAAAAGCCTGGAACAATGTCACCTTGGATGATGACGAGGAGGACTCCTCCAACACTTTTGCATCAGCCATGATGGATAGGGATGTATTTTGTTCTCGTAGAATTCAGTAAAAGAGCCTGTGAGGAATTTCACAAGTTGCTTCTTCAGCCAATATATTAGAAAACGGAAGTACCGGTGTGCGCATGCGCAGAGGGTGGTGTTTGTCATGTGCATGACTGTGTACTTCCACCTGCCCATTAGGGGCACCTAACTATTTATAATTCTGAATATTATTGAATTTAGAGCCGATATACTAGTATATCAAGAGTGTTAGGGAGGTAAGTATGTTCTCATGATGTGAAATGGTCCTGGAGCATCCTCCGGCGACTTAGCATGGTCAGACATCGTTATCAAGGAGAATTAATGTCGAAAAAGTGAAGAAACAGTAGATAACTTCAAGCAGAGAACTTGAGCATGTGTCTCTTTAGCCAATAAATTGGAAAAAGGAATTACTAGTCTGCGCATGTGCAAGGTTGGGGCTGGCATCCACCGGACTGTCATCTGACTACCTGCCCATGGCCAGTAGGGGCACCTTACCTTTTTAATATGAGTGTTTATTGAGTGAAAGTCGATATTTGGGAATATCAAAGAGTGTTAGGGAGGTAAGTATACTCTTGAAGTGAAAACATTCTAAGCTATTTCTGCGTTGTACTGGATATTCTACGCCATACAGTCATCCAATATGGGAATAAATTATACACCTTTTCCATCTTGCTCTGGCCTGCATCACGCCCCATCACAACATAATCTGTTTTCTTGCTGATCGTCGTGGTTACTTTGCCTCCATATCGCTCCAGCAATGACTTAGCCTCCTCTCTATCGATAGAATCCAAGACGCCAGTTATCACAAACGTCATCCCCTCTAGACAGTTTTCAGCACCCTGTGTCAAAGAAGGACAATCAAAGATAGCTAAATTATGCTCCCCCCCCCACCAATCACAATCTCCTACCCAAAATTATTGATGACCCCTTCAATAGAACTCGAGTTATCATCCGGAAACACAATATTATGTCATTATTAGGTCACAGCGATCTTGACCTTTGACGGTTTCACCCCAAAATCGATACGGTTCTTCGGACCACCAAGGACAACCTCCTACCCAAGATTGGTAACGATCTCTTCCAGAGAACTTGAGTTATCATCCGGAAACGCAATATTATGTCATTACTTAGGTCACAGTGACCTTGACCTTTGAACCCAATTTCTTCGGATATCCAAAACCAACCTCCAAACCAAGTAGAGCAAGTTATCCCACCAGATGGACGAATGGACAAAGCAAATGCTATATACCCCCATATATCTATATGGGTTTCATAATTATAACAGATAGAATAGAAACATCACACCAATTTGGGTTGGCACAAGTTTGGCAAAATGAAATTCCAGTACTATTTAAGCAATTTACAAGAAACGTAGAACCGTGTCCATTATTTCCAAGGATGACTGTTTCTATCAGACAATTGTTAAATTCTCACAACATTGTGTCACTATATCGTAACTTTCAGCTTGAGAGAGAACGATTGGTGAATCTAATTATTTTGCACGGTGTGAATTGTCCAAACATTAAGGGCTTTAGATTTACTTTATTTGGACTCACCACCTATCAGGCCCTGAATCCAGAGAAGTTTGAAATGTAAGAGATAGATTTTGAGCCATCTTAGTTTTAATAGCACCATAACATTTATTAATGGCCATAAAATGCCACAGAATCCACCTCTGAGCAATTTACTTGACAGTAAATAAGTTATTTACTGTTCATATCAGCCCCTAAGATTTTAATTTGGACACACTAATATGGGCGGATTTCATTTGGGCATGACTTGTGAAGTCACAGATAAGTGGTAATCTAAAGCCCTAACTATTCATACTTAATAATACATATATTTAGGGAGGCACCAACAAACTTTATAAACCTCCAAAGTGAAAATGAGCCGTGATTATTAATAAAGCTACAATTAGAATCACAATCACATTAATTATGGTAATTAGAATGATTGACCATTGGATACGATCTGATCTTGACAAGGCAAAGTACTTGCCAGAACAAGATCTACAGTAGGGAAGACATAAGCGTAACATCCTCAGAATATAGCCATCATTCATGTGTTTTCAAGTACTTTTATAGGCATCATGTGTGTTTTTGTATTGGTTTTCAAGTACCCTTCTAGGTCTCAGAAGTGTTTTCAAGTACTTTTATAGGCTAGCGTTGTATTGGCTTTCAAGTACTTTTCAAGGGTTCCTAAAAATTCAAGGATTTTAACCAGTGGCCTACAATTAAACCCTTCATTTGTGTATGAACACTGGTTAGCAATTAAACACTTCATTTGTGTATGAACACTGGTTAACAATTAAACACTTCATTTGTGTATGAACACTGGTTAGCAAGTAAACACTTCATTTGTGTATGAACACTGGTTAACAATTAAACACTTCATTTGTGTATGAACACTGGTTAGCAATTACACTTCATTTGTGTATGAACACTGGTTAACAATTAAACACTTCATTTGTGTATGAAGACTGGTTAGCAATTAAACACTTCATTTGTGTATGAACACTGGTTAGCAATTAAACACTTCATTTGTGTATGAACACTGGTTAGCAATTAAACACTTCATTTGTGTGTGAACACTGGTTAGCAATTAGACACTTCATTTGTGTATGAAGACTGGTTAGCAATTAAACACTTCATTTGTGTATGAACACTGGTTAGCAATTAGACACTTCATTTGTGTATGAACACTGGTTAGCAATTAAACACTTCATTTGTGTATGAACACTGGTTAGCAATTAGACACTTCATTTGTGTATGAACACTGGTTAGCAATTAAACACTTCATTTGTGTATGAACACTGGTTAGCAATTAGAAAGCAATTGGAACAGTTTTCAAGATTTCCTCACCCATGTTTAATAGTACTTAGGATATAATCAGCTATGACATGATCACATCATACACTGGGTTAACCCATTAATAGTCAAGCCGGCCAAAATGTTGACCAATGAGACAATATTAGGATATTTCCCATTGGATTACCTCACATGATAACCGAGCCAGTCATTTCAGTTTTCACTTGGTTTCCCAATTTGCTAAGCAGAGACCTTGATTTTCTAGACTAAGCTTGACCATTAAATGGTTAACGCTTTAGTGGTCAAATTTGGTCACCAGAATAAAAAATATTTGTCTATTGAATGTCCATTTGTAGGTCAAGACAAGATTATTTTTTAAATTTATCACTGGAATGTCTGGCTCAGTTTTTGAGCCAGGCATTCTAGTGATACATTTTTGAAAATAGTTTTCTTTTGGCCTGCAAATGAACATTCCTCAAGACCACTAAAGAGGTTGATTTTGGCCCTTGACCATTAAACGGTTAATCAGAGGACTGATTTACCTGTGGTATTTCTTTTGATCCAAGAGCTTGTGGGCCTTCCCTCCTCAGGTATGATCTGTATCCAGCCCCGCCTCCCGTCTTTGGTGTCTGGAATACAAGAAGACATTCGGATCATAGCTACATTCCGACCTAACTCCTAATGCATGTACACTCTCTGTTCTGATTAGAGCTGTTCGGTATACCGTATTTACCGTACGGTATCAGTATCGAATCAATATCGAAAAACCGTACCAAGCAAATGCCAAATTACCGTAATTTCGATACCGTTACATCCGTGCTGCGCAAATCTCAAAATATTCAACTTTTTTATTCATAAAGGTTACAGCAATTACAGTATGCCGAGTTCAGCTCACAATAACATAATCAAATGAACTTTTGTTCATTTGTCATGTTCAAATATTAGTGTACCATGATTGTTGTTGAGTAAGGATAATCCTCCAATGATTCTGAGCAACCGCAGCAGATTCTGGCAAACCAGAAATACGACTGGTCGGTTGGAAAAAAATCGTGATTTTCACAATAAATCCTGATAAATATTTCATATCGAATGATAAAACAATAAATGTGGTTATTTAAAAATTAAATCCTGGTACAACTAGGCTCAAATCCGCAAAAATAGATGCTTACGAACATCCAAAGATATTCAACTACGATAAATTTTCGCAACTTTACGGGATCGAGGGTGTGTTACAAAACAGCCAATCAGAGAGCCGCATTAGGTAGTAATTATAATAATATGATAATGTCCAAGATGGATGCCACAAACTGCGCAAAAGAGAAGAGAATTCCATCAACTTTCCTTGGGCAATTCTCGTTATGTCCCTCAGTAAATTTTCCACAATTATTGAATTAGGTTTCTAAGAAATCTTATAATGAAGCAGGCCATATTTTTTAGAAATCTGGTGTATTTAATAAGGATTAGCATGGATTTAATAGCGACTGATTTTGTGCATTGATGACGAGATTCAGAGGGTTACGACATTCGCTGGTGATATGAATGAAAGTTTCTTTAACTATCACGATTTTCGTAAAAAAAGTCAAAGAAATCTAACATGCTCAAACGATAATAGCCATAAAAATTAATATGAATACATTAGTTCACCAATTGCAAACAATGACTTATTTTTTACCGCACTCGGTTGTTTTCGGATTCACTGTAATTGTAAAGTAATGTAGCCGAATATAACCCATTCTTGCGTCACCAGCGGGCTAGCCAGCCATCATAACACCGTGTACTGTCTTACAGTGACAGATATTATCAACGTATAGTATAGTATCAACGCAATACCGATACCGTACCGAGGTAATTGGGCCCAAGAATACCGATACCGAACGTAAAATATCAATCCTGAACAGCTCTACTCCTAATCTTTGGTGCAGTCTCGGATATCGTTATTATTAAATGTATGGCAGAGAGTGCGATACAGTGTATGAGTGTGCATGCATGAGTGCGCGCGAGAGAGACTGAATATTTTGAACATAAATGTATTCGAAAGCATCAATGTCTTTGAATCCAATTACTTTCAAAATAATTCAACAGTACATTTCTTACATCATGTTCAAAATTTTACAAACCTGTTGTGTTGTGTCGGCTGATGGAGACATGCTAACTTTGGCAGATGGTTTCTTCACTGCAATAACCTCAGTTTTTAGCGGCCTAACTGCGACCTTCGCTGGTGACACAGTAATCTTTGTAGGTGATACTTTCTTTGCAGGAACATCAAGCTTATGAGGGCTGACTTCTGCTTTTAGTGGCGAGTGCTTCATCAGTGTCTTCTTGACTGGACTCTGGAATAAGAGTATAGATATGTATATAACAATGATAAACACTGGACAAAGGAATAGAGAGAGCTGATCTGTCACTCAAGTGTCTGATGTCATAATCAAATGTGTCACTTGTCCGCTAACCTCACAATCACATGACGTAGGTCCGACACAAAAGAAGCAAAGGTTCAACACTTTAAGTGATCTGAATTTACAACTTAAAAAGCATTCTGTGTGCCATAGGCAACAACAGTTCCCAGTCAAATTAATTTCAAAATATTCATCAACCTGTAATTCAAGGTTCAGTGCAGAAATTGATTGAAATACATGTGTGGGAGGAGCTTAGCTAGAAACCCCCACAGACCCCCCTTGTGGGTTGGTCTGTTGTTTTATTAACCACTATAAAAACATACTTACCGTTCAATCACTACTTGCTAAATCAATTATCTGCATTTAGCTATCAGAATAAAATTTTTATGCCTGCCTACACACCTCCCCATGCCTATTTCTATTAATATGGACCCTTAACCAGGCTAATGGCATAGTCCATCTCCAGCATAATGACAGATATAGACTGGCACCAGTCTATAATCCCTCAGTGACACTTGTTACTAAGTGCGCTCGCACATGCGCACTGGAGCCCAAATAGGAAACAGATTCACTTTTCTAAATTTAAGTGCTAAATATTAAAGTCCAATTCTCAAATCTTACCACACGGGGTGGTTGAGGCTGGGTCGTAGTGATTGAACGGTAAGTATGTTTTTATGGTGGTTAATAAAACAACAGACCAACCCACAAGGGGGGTCTGTGGGGGTTGTTATTACACCACAAAAACATCCATTACCGTTCAATCACTACTTGCTAAACCCATAGATTTGGTCAGTGCCCCATTTAAACATTAGGTGGGAGGAGATTTGAGAATCAACAAACAAGGATAAAAATTAAACCAATCTTATCCAAATGTTAATAATATAACATAATAGTGCATTTAGCTCAATCACACCATGATTAGCAAATAAGGAAACTTGAATTTACAGAAATAAAATAAAAGACCAAAAGACACCATTTCTCACAGACGCAGAGTCCTAATGAAAATGGTGGGAAGTGCTTGGTAAACAGTCTTCGGCTTTTTTAGTTAACAAACAAGGATAAAATTAAACCAATCTTATCCAAATGTTAATAACATAACCTAATAGTGCATTTAGCTCAATCACACCGTGATTAGCAAGTAAGAACAACTAGAACTTAAAGAAATAAATAAAAAAAAAAAGAAGACTCACCATTTCTCACAGACGCATAGTCCTAACGAAAATGGTGGGAAGTGCTTGGTAAATAGTCTTCGGCTTTTTTAGTTAAAAGTGGAAATGTTACGAAAGAAGGAAGCTGCTGCACTCTGGTCTTTGAGATAAAAGGATGTAAAGGTGTATTCAGATTTCCATCCTGCCACCTGCATGACCTCATCTAAAGACGAACCCTCAAAAAGAGCGAAAGAAGTAGCCATACCTCTAACATCATCGGCTTTAATAAGGAAGAGATTAATATGATCCGGTGAGGCTATCTCATAACAAAGCTTAATTATTGTCTCACAAATCCATCTGACAATCGAAGAATTAGAGACCGGCTTAGATAACTCTTCCGCGTAGGAAAAACATAAATGAGATGGATCGACTCTTATAAAATCTGATCGCTGATTGAAGGTTCCTAATGCCCTAACAGGACACCAAAATTTTTCGGATGGCGAAAGACGAAAAAGATTTTAAAATGATCGGACTAGCAGGATAGCGGTTAGTTTGAGTTTTAGATAAAAAATTCCTTCTGGGATATAAAACCAAGCCGTCTCCTGAAACTATAAATCTCTCCTTTTCAGCAGAAAGAGCATGAATCTCTGGAATGCCTTCTAGCAGAGGCTGCAGCAACAAGAAAAAACAGCTTTGACAATTAAAAAACAAAACAAAACAATACTGGTAGAAGAAATAGGTTCAAAATGGCGACCTTCCAAAACTTGAAGAACCAAAGCCAAACTCCAGGAAGGTAAAGGCTTAGCAATCGGAGGACGAATATTACTTAGACCTCTAATAAAGCTATTAAGAGTCTTAGTATCCTTGACATCGGCATACAGAAGACAAGGAAGGGATGACACCAGAGAAAATCTATACTCCCTGAACATAATAACTGACAAATGAAAATAATCAAACAGATAAGATAAAAAATCTAATACTTTGGGTATAGAAACAGAATCGGGCACGAAACCTTGGTCTGAACATCATTAACAAAAAATTCTAAGTCGACCCTTGTAAACTCGATGGGTCGAATCCCTTCTGGCAGAGACAATAATTTCCTGAGATCAGAAGAAACCTTATTCTCGAGGACTTCAGACTAGAGATTCTCCAGACACACTGACTAAAATTTATTGGATTTGGATGCACACAAAGACCTCTTACTTGAGATAGAAGATCCTGGGATACTGGAAGAAGAAGAGGGAAATCTACCAGAAAATCTAGAAGGTCTAAAAACCAAATCCTCTTTGGCAAAAAGGGAGCTATCAGAAGAATTTCGCAAACCTGATCCTTGACCCTCTTCAAGACTAACTGAATCAAAATCGTTAGAGAGAAGGCATAGGCGAACATTCCTGTCCACTACTGAGACAGAGCATCCACCACCAGGGCTTGACTGTCCGGAAAAGGAGACATGTAAGAGAAGATCTGAGCATTCAGAGAGGCCGCGAACAGATCTACTAGAGGACGATCCATAAGACTAAACCTCATTCCTCCTTCTAAAAATGAAAGAAAACCTGCCTGAACGAATCGAGATTTAGAAGCCTAACAGACAATCCAACCCATGAACAGAAGTCTGGATCTACTTTCCAATGAATAGCCTCTTCTATAGACTCCTTGACAATCATAGAAAACAACAACCCCTCTAAAGCTAATAGCTTCTAATAAGAAGGAACAGAAGGCCATTTTGGAAAAAGAGACTACAGAGAAGGATTCTAGATCCAAGAATATCTAGCCCTTTTGATAAGGGCCACCCTTAAAGAAGCGTTAAACTTACTATATGCTAAAGAGGACTGCTCATAGAAAACACATAGCTTACATATGCCATGATGCTCCAACCAAAAATCCTGGGCTATATCATAATGCTTAGTCCTCACTAAAGAGGTAACTCACGTTTATTATGGATATTTTAATAATACCGCTTACTCTGAATGGAGACAAAAAAGGGTCATATCAGTATAGCCTAACTTATTAATAATGCTAAAGACTCTGCAAAAATTATAGATAATTTTATTTATAGAGATTTAACCAGAGATTGTGGCAAACCCAAACCCCATAGTAAGTCTATGGGAGTGCTTAGAGTCAAGATATAGCCAAATCATGTGCCTGAGATCTACATGAACTACGGGAAAGATACCAGTGATGACCATCATCACAATTCTATGAATAGAATACATGACAAGGTCCTGATAAGAGAACTATGGCAAACATTAGACTATCTAATTTAAAAATCGTATAATAATGGAGGAGATTTAATAAAAAATTGTATTGAATACATCAACGGCTGCCTAGCCGCTCGGGCTTGCTGATAAATTAGATATCCTAAACAAATCGATATTTATGCCAAGAGGCAGAAAACTTAAAAGATTTTAATAAATTTATTGATTCTTATATTTATAGTCTTAGCATCAATAATTTCATCTTTGTAATAACAAATGACATTGTGTTAGAAATCCCAATAAAAGGAAAGATTGAACACTGATACTAGATATTAACTGTTTGAATACTGAATTTTGCAGACAACATATTACAACTGTAATATCTCTGGACTTGCAAAGATTTTGAAAACATTTTGACTGAAAATAGTTGGTGGATGCTTAAATCCAAAAATTCTCGGCCGCTCTTCCCCCCTCCAGCGCAAACCCCCACCCCACTCCAACCGGCCCGCCGCCAGCCCCCAGACAACAACCTCAACGAGCAAAAACCCAAGACCCACCGAATAGCCCGGGAATAATCCGACCGAAAATTGCCGGAGGCATCACCAACACCCTCAGCCAAACTGCCCCCAAATTACCCAGCAAATCCCGAGCCCCGAAACCACCGTCCGAAGGCCCGCAGCAACCCAGTCAAAATAGAGCAAAAATTACGTTATAAAAGGGAAAACAAACAGAAAATCTGGAAAAAATGAAAACAAAACGAACTCACCGAAACTATGTCAACGCAGAAGAAGAATTCGACTCATATTCCTCCTTCCTGCCCCTTATCCGATTGATTATCTTTTCTAAGTGAATATTGTACTTGTAGACATTAATCCTGTACTCATGATGATCCTATGAAACCTTTACTGAATCTAATTCTTTTCAGCGACTGACAAAATTATACTACGATTTACGTAAGAATCAGGGTTATCCCATCCACAAATAAACTCCCTTTGGTTAAATAAATATGGCAACCTACCGACAAGAGGTAAAAGGAGCGCGAAAAAAGGCTGAATGGCCCGAAGACAACTGGCCATCTAAAGTTGGATGAAAGCAAAAATCGTATCTCGAAATAATGCGTAGAACACAAACTGACTTATCGGCTGATGAAATGCGCATATAAAATAATCTGCAACAAACTCCCATACGGTAACCAGTCAGAAGTCTTTAATTACGTTGGAAATTGTCACTGATAAATGAATAAATGTCTGAATAGACTACAATTCCAAGAGAGTCTACAAGACTGGCAATGACTTGGTATGAATATTTTCAGCCATTAAACATTCCCAATATTAAACAAATACGGAAATAAGACTAATTCTTAGGCAAGAAGATGACTAGATTCTAGGAAAGCGGATGTGGAAAAAAGCAAACGGAAATGCATAAACCGGAAGTATACTACTGGAAAATGATCAAAATCCTACAACCCGGATGTACAGAATTACTGGAAGAGGAAGCTGAAAAACCGGAAATGGATGAACAATGCAATGCCTGGTAAAACCGGAAATGACCCTATCCCCGGCTGTACGAAATCCGGATGTGGAAAAAAGGAAACGGAAATGCATAAAACCGGAAGTAGACTACCGGAAACTGATCAAGATCCTACAACCCGGATGTACAGATTAACCGGAACCGGAAATTGATGAACAATGCAATGCCGGGTCCAACAGACCCGGATATGCATTCTTCCGGAAGCGCTCATGAAACCGGAAACGGAACTAGGAACCGGATCTTGAAGACCCGGATGTCCTACAAAAAAGGAAGTCATACCGGAAACGGACGGAACGGAAGTAATAACCGGTGAAGACCTGGATTTCCTACAAAACCGGAAGTCCTACCGGAAACGGACGCAACTGAAAAAAGAACCAGATCCTGACGACCCATATGTCTTGCTAAACCGGAAATTAAAACGGTATCTGATGGAGCGGAGGATGCGAAAAAAGGAAATAAACCCAAATCCAGAGGACCCGAGTCCACCACAACGGAACCGGAAGAACTAGCAAGACTAGGATTCTTGGCAATGGGCGATCTACAAAATACTTTGACGACCGGTATAAACGAAAAACTGGCATTAGCATAAGGTCTAACCTTATGGACGTCAGCTTCAGCCTCTGCCACCACTGCTTGTGGGTTATGCCCGTCACCCTCAAGTCTTAAGTGGGTTTGACCCGGTGCACTACACGAGCCCACCTTCGAGAGCTTGGTCGCTCTAGACTTTGCTAAAGAAACTTATTAACCTGCATCGAGGTTAGAGGGAATGGTTTCCCCCATTAGCAGGTTTCTTTCTTGACGACCGGAAATTGAAATTGGCATTAGCATAAGGTCTAGCTTTATGGACGTCAGCTTCAGCCTCCGCCACCACCGCTTGTGGGTTATGCCCGTCACCCTCAAGTCTTAAGTGGGTTTGACCCGGTGCACTACACGAGCCCGCCTTCGAGAGCTTGGTCGCTCTAGACTTTGCTAAGGACTTATTAACCTGCATAGATTAGAGGGATCGGTTTCACTATCGTCAGAACTGGAAGAAACATCCTGTTTCTTAGTTTCCTTAAATCAGCAGATATCCATTTGTCCAGAGATTTAATCAAGACCGACGGTATACACAAAGGTGGGTTAGCTTAAACTCTGGTGTAAATACTTCGAAATTCGCCGTTTTCACTAAACCTACTCGGGGGTAAGTTTAAGGCTGGTGTAACGTTGACATGACAGAGAAATTACCAAAGATATATGTGCACTGCAATTGCTGTTATGATCTAATTCAAAATGATATCATAATAGCAGCTTGTCTACCTTATAAATGAAAAATTCTATAATAATAATAATAATAATAATAATCATTCTGTAAGTATTGCTTTGCAATACATGTCCCCTACCTGGTGATATAAATCTTTAGAGATTGACAGTCAAAGACTCCATTAAAAATTGACAGAAGCAGCTGAAGCTGGAACATGATCTGTAACTTCTCATAACATAACTATAAACCAAGTCTCAGTTATATATGGTGAAGGAGAAGGAAAAAGTCTTGAAAGCTGATATGTTTGTATTTCCTAAGTAGAAAGGGGACATACCTCCTTCAAAAAATGACGCAAATGCCTGAAACCCGAATTCGGTCTGTAATTTCTCATAATAAAGTAATGTACCAATTCTCAGTTGAATATCTTGAAGGAGTGCGAAAAAAGTGCGGAAAGCTGATATTTTTCGTATTTCATAAGTCGAAAGGGGGCATAACTCCATGAAAAATTGACAAAAATGTCTGAAACTGGAACTTGCTCAGTAAGTCCGTATACTAAAGCAATGCACCGATTTTCGCTTAGATATCTTGAAGGAGTGCGAAAAATAGTGCGGAAAGCTGATATTTTTCATATTCCCTAAGTCGAAAGGGGGCATAACTCCATAAAAAATGTACGCATACACCTGAAACTCGAACTTGGGCTGTAACTTCTCATAACAAAGTCATGTAGCAATTCTCAGTATACTATCTTGAGACTGCGAAAAAAGGTGTGGAAAACTAATATTTTTTGTATTTCATAAGTTGAAAGGGGGCATTAACTCCATGAAAAATTAACGAAAATGTCTGAAACTCGAACTTGCTCTGTAACTCCTTATACTAAAGCGATGCACCGATTTTCGCTTAAATATCTTGAATGAGTGCGAAAAAAAGTGTGGAAGGCTAATATTTTTCGTATTTCTTAAGTCTAAAGGGGGCATAACTCCATAAAAAAATTGATGTATAAGCCTGAACCTCGAACTTGGTCTGTAACTTCTCATAACAAAGCAATACACCAATTCTCAGTTGAATACCTTGAAGGACTGCGGAAAAAAAGTGCGGAAAACCAACTGCGACAGATGGACAGACGGAGTGCAAACCTATAGTCCCCCCCGGTTTTACCAGTAGGGGACTAATAATAATAATAATAATATTATTATTAAATGTTATTATTATTACACATTGGATATGATAATCCCCACACAGCCCTACGTCCATCTGTATACTAGTCGGGTGCGGTTTAGTTTATCTGTCAGTGAAATGATTTTCTATAATTCTAGCCCGGATTCCTTGAATATGATTCTCTAGGACAGGTTCCAACGGAGGTTCATCATTAACATCGTCATCAAAATCCCCTGGATCTCCTCGGAATGTGGCGATGTTTTGCAAAACGGCGGTAGCAATAACTACAGCCATACTTCTATCTACTTTCAATCGGAGAGTGTAACTTAGACAAGCAAAACGTCGTTTCCAAATTCCAAACAATCTTTCTACAATAGAACGTGTGCGTCTCTGTGCACGGTTATAATTACGCTCCGCTTGCGTTACTGGATTGCGTAGTGGTGTCATCAAGTATGGTAAACACGGATATCCAGGGTCACCCAGCAAACACCATCCATCAGGTCTTGTTTGATACAGGATTCGTAAAAAATCCTAGCATCATGCGAACTACCTGGCCATCGTGCGACAATGTTAGTGATCATTGGTTCAGCAGAGCAGATGACTTGAATGTTATTAGAGTGATATCCTTTTCTATTAATGAAACGTGCGCCATCATCTCCACCTTGATATACGGATATGTGTACAGTCAATTAACCCTACATTTGGAAACCCATGCATGTCATAGAACGCATGATTCATCTGAAGGATGGAATTTCGAGTTCGGGGCATCTTAATGAAAGTCCTTCACCGCTCTGCTAATGCTATTGTTACGCGGTGGACAGTTCTGCTGACAGTGGGCTGATAGATATGGATATGATCACCTATTGTTAGTTGAAAGGCACCAGTTCCGTAAAATCGTAGTGCTGTCAGGACTTGCAGATGAGGTGGTAATGCGTGACTCCGCTCCGCTGAATAGCTGATCCTGTCGGTCAATAAATTTATGAAAATTGATTTTCCTTAGTGAAACGGAACCGTTTATGGAACTCTTCATTCGTGTAAAATTTGAAAGGGTTTTGTCTATCGCGAAATACCCTTTCTCTTCGAAACCGTCTCAAGGCATCTACATTTTGAAAGCGTCTAATATCGTGTAATCTATCTAACTGGTGAGCCATGCTTTTATTTACACAAAATATCTAAAAAACAATGATGAAATACACAAACGCATACTTTAATAAATCGTAGAATTGGTTGAAATTCCTTGACTTGATCCACTCAGACAATCAAAGTTGTTGCAGCGAATACTCATCAATTTCTGACGCATTGTGTTGCTCTCGTTCTTGTTGTTGTTTCTGCTGTTGTTATCATTTCATGATTGGTTTTTCGTTTAATTTCAAGAATTTCAAGCTTCGCACGATGTTCTTCTCGTAGTTGTGACATTCTTAAATCATGTTCTTCTTTAGCAAATTTAACTAGTTGTTCTTCAGTTGACAAGCTCCTTCGCTTGCTCAGATTTGAGATCAATGGTGTACTAGATCGTGATGATGCAGCACTGATTTGATTTTCCGCATATACATTTTCATTTCGCGATGAACGTGTAGATGATTTGTCAGAAGTTGAATTTAGCACATCTTCTATTTCAGACTCGTCTTTATCGCTCGTCTCACTGCAAAGAATAAATCATATCAAACATCAAAGGAATGGAAATATATAAACAATATAAGATATATGATATGATATGGCATGGCATGGCATGGCATGGCATGGCATGGCATGGCATGGCATGGCATATGATACGATACAATGCGATATCACACAACAAAACAAACACAAACACGGACACAAATAGCATACATTCTCCCATTCGCCAAGAACCACCCGCAATCCCGCAAACACAGGCGCACACCTAATCCGTTTGTCTGTCCTTCATACCTCGAAAGTTCCAATTTTGTCGATTTAAATAAAATTTTCGCACTGATATAACATTGTTGTAGATTTAAGGATATTTCCCTGCGCAAGAAAATGCATGTGAGATTACACGTGCAACTGCATAAATGCATGAGGCCAAATGTAGGCCACCTTGTACGAACGAGCGCATTTGTTCATGCATGTTCGTTTTCATCAAACACGTGTGACTGCATAACCTGTCTATATGAGACACTTGTCTTTAAGGGTGCATAATACGTGTGGCAATAGGACCACCCAGCCAAAAAGTGCCACATCGTAGCGTGGAATGCATATCTGTTGCACAGACAAGATTTATTTTCATTTATCATCTATTAATACAGATAAAAATCTGTGTTTATTCAAGTGTGCCTAATTGACAGGTTTTGGCCTTAATACGCTAAATTATTTGACTTACATATGTGATGCTTCTATGGGTCTGTTCACACCAGCTGTTTGAAGCTGGGATGATGTGCCAGGATTACCGATGTCATCTTCAGCATCATCATCGTACTGGTTCTGGAACAACTTAAATTCCCCAGGCAACAGCTCGTATATTTCAGTATCGATTGTAGTCGGTGGAGGGCCACCTCCAGTTTTACCTTGTTGCTTTTTGCTGTCCGATATATTCTTTTTGGCAGCTAGGTTCATTTGCTTCCATTGTCCTTTCAATTGTTTCAGAGTCTGTACATCGCCAAACTTGGCAGCATAACTTTCATACACATCACTCCATGCAAAGCTCTTTCTTCTATTGATACCAGAATCTGTCCGTTTGTCTTCGATAACTGAAATTCTCTCTTTCACAATATCAAGGAGAAATTCCTTTTCTTCACTTTCCCAATTTCTGGCATGCTTACGGGATGCTGATGCAGCCATTACGGTCGTGAAGCTTATTCAATTGACAAATCTCACAATATAAATAGATGACCCGGCTCTGCCCTATTGATCACCGTGAATGCATGCTCTGGAGAGCGTCCAAAACCACTTACCGTGACGACTACGACGACACTTCATGACACTAAACTGCGGGCTAGTCAATAAACGAGTGATAAGCTTACCCCGAGTATAGTTAAACTACCCTTTGTGAATACCAAATTTTTAAAACCAAGAACAGTAAGTTAACTAAACTCAGGATAGCTTAAACTAGTGATAAGCTACACCATCTTTGCGAGTACAGGCCTTAGGCTATTGCGACTGTTTAGTTTCACGATTTTGTTAGGTCACTATTTTTACTGACGTAATATCATTCACGGGAATATCGGTCAAAGTGTGCGGTCGACTCGCTAACTATAACCCACTGTTTGAGACATTGGAGTGTGCTATTTTCAATCTGGATTGTTCTTGCTATTAATGCGTGCGACCAGTAAACATTAAATTTTATTTTGGCAGTCAAGCACGTTGATAAACAGAGTTCAGACAAAATCCGCGAGTATTTAAATGAGGTCAGTGTTGTACTCTTTTATTTCTGTTGGAGTCGTGTATTCGGTTACTCGCGAAAACAGGCCTATACACATGCATATAACACGACATTGAATATAGCCGATTCCAAAGCTTCTGATAATTACCGAGAACCCGATGTGCACACTCGTTACTCGCCATGCTTCACGTGAACAATGCGTGTAAAAAGCTATTTCCGCGAACTTCCGACACGTAGCCAGTTGAAAAATGAATTACAAAAACTAAAACAGTATAATTTTTAGGTCTCGTTACTTAAACTGGATTTAATCCTTAAAGAAATTTCTTAAAACAAGCCAGAAAATAAACGAAATCTAGGATTTCTTTTTTCACGAGAGAGTTGATACTTACCTCCCTAATACTTTTGATATTGCTAAATATTGGCTTTCACTCAATAAAACACTCAGATTAAAAACAGTTAGGTGCCCCTACTGGGCAGGTAGTCAGAGGTAGTCCGGCGGATGCCAGCCCCACCACCGCGCATGCGCCGACTACTACTTCCTCTGACTAATTTATTGGCTAACACATGCAACTGCCAAGAGCCTGAAGACCGAGCCTCTGTGGGGTGGAGAGGCCGGGTCCGTATCTAGGGAGGTAAGTATCAACTCTCTCGTGAAAAAAGAAATCCTAGATTTCGTTTATTTCACATCAAGAGTATACTTACCTCCCTAATACTTTTGATATTGCCAGAATTCGAAAGTGAATCTGGCGGGAGGGAGGCGAGGTCAAAAGACCGGCTCTTCCCTATACGCTTTCACGCGTTTAAGGCACTTATGACGTCTGAAATGTGTGAGAACACATTCAGGATTTGACAAACCATCGGATAACACAACCGATGCATGAGAGATGACCGAATGTCATATGCGCTCCCCCCCCCCCCCCCCCTGGGAGGAAGACTAGATGACCTCAATATCCTATACGCTCTCCACGTACTAGTGCCAAGTACTATAGGATAGATACTCTCTATGATGAACCACCTCCCACATAAACCATCACCATATTAATAATAACGGGTAACGTGACAATACAAGTAACAATGAACAACACATGAACAAGACTGACCTTGTTGAACTTGGAAGCTGTCATCATGATCCCAGTAGAGAAGCCTGATGCAGTCCCGACAAGTGGTTGTTACCATCGCTAAATTGCGAAGTATATAAGCAATGCGGAAGCACTCCTCACAAACTTTAAAAAACGATTAATGTTTTAAAATCGACAAGGCGAGAGGGTTAGAGGTGTCACGGAGGTAATGGTCTGTAAAACTTGACTCACAGTGCCACTGAGCCACGGACATAATGTCATCCACAGGGACCCCACTAAACAGGGCAGTGGATGCCACGACACCGCGGACACTGTGAGCCTTGGCCACATCAACCTGTCTCCCGGTGGCGGATTTGTGACAAAACTGAATACATTCTACAATCCACCTGGAAATGGTGTCCTTAGACGCCCTGCCATGGGGTTCAATATATGACAACCATAACGCTGACTGGTCGGTACGCCACTCCGAAGTACGTTGTTTGTACCGGAGCAGCGCCCGTACGGGGCACCATACTTTAGAATTAGGATCATATCTAGTTAAAGATGGCAAAAAAATAGGTTGACCTGGATATTTCAATGACTGATTCTTAGCCAAGAAATTAATCCTAGGTAGAAGCTTAAGGCCTTCCCCTGTAACCACAAAACGGTCATCCTCGGCTGATAAGGCGTGAATCTCACTCCTACGCCTTGCCGAGGCCGCAGCAATTAAAAATACAGTTTTAAGCGTTAACATTTTCATAGAAATGGAACTAAGTGGTTCAAAAGGCTTATCTCCTAGTACCTGAAGCACCAGGGATAAACTCCAGACTGGAATCAGTGGTGGATTCCTTGGTCTTAGATTGCCCATGCCTTTAATTAATACATTTAATGTACTTACTTCATCACTCCCCCTATTGGCCAAGCAAGGAATAACAGTCATTAATGCTGATTTGTAACCAGCAATAGAGTTAGGCTTGAGGCTATAGGCATCATATAGGTGACAGAGGAACTCAGCCACTACCTGAATAGATGAGCCCATTGGATCAATACATCTTTTTGAGCACCACTCTGCAAATCTGTTGATTTTATAATTATATGCTCTGGAGGTTGACCCCCTCCTGGCTTTGGCCATAAATATGGCCGCTTGCTCAGAAAAGCCCTCCTTAATTCTAGATTCCTTGACAACATCCACGCAGTCAATCGGAACATTGACGGATTGTCGTGAAGGACCTTGCCCTGGAAGATAAGGTCGTCCATCAGAGGCAGCGGAACCGGATTGCAGACCAGAAGGTCCAGCAGATCCGTATACCACGATCGGCTTGGCCAATCCGGGGCGATCAGAAGCACTTGGCACTCCTGCTGCCTGATTTTCTGAAGCACCTTTGGAATCAGGATTTCTGGAGGGAATGCGTATGCATACATTCCCGCCCAGCTGATAGCTAACGCATCTGTTGCGAAAGCGCTTGGGTCTGGAATCGGAGAGACGTACGTCGTCATCTTCGCATTCTTCTTCGTTGCGAACAAATCGATGTTGGGTTTCCCCAATGGTCGAACAGACGATCCGCCACACATTGATTTAGTTGCCATTCCGTGGGTAAAACACTCACCCTTCGGCTCAATGAGTCTGCTAGCAGATTTAGCCTTCCCGGAATATGAACTGCCTTCAAGGTGATCCCATGATCTAGGCACCAACAAAGCAGTTTCCATGTCATCATACAGAGACTGGGCGACTTCGTTCCGCCCTGGCGGTTTATGTAAGTGACTACTGTTGAGTTGTCTGAACGAATTAGAACAATCTTGCCCTGAACTTTCTGTAAGAAATGTTCCAGGCCCAGGACTACTGCTCTTAGCTCTAGTAGATTGATATGTTCCTTGGACTGATCCAGATCCCAAAGCCCTGATATTGTGGACTCTTCCAGACAAGCTCCCCACCCCTCCATCGATGCATCTGTATACACAGTCACCTGAGGGTGGGGAGGGGTTAGCAAAACCCCCGGCAAGAGATTCTCTGTATTCAACCACCATTGCAGGTGGTGAATCAGAGGCGCCAACACTGACACATTCGAGTCCAGCGAACCTGAACTCTGGGTCCACTGTGTCATGAGAAACAGCTGGATCGGGCGCCTGCGCAAGGCGGCCTGCGGAATGACTGGTTCCAATGAAACCATCAACCCCAGCATTCTCAAGTAAACCCGTGCCAGGACATGACGACTGTCGCACACCGACTGTATTACTGAGATGAGTCTTTGAACCCTCTCCTGAGTGGGATAAACATATCCCGTCTCGAGATCGAAGAACATGCCCAGGTAAACAAACTTCTGGGATGGAGTTAGCTCTGATTTTTGGAAATTGACTATCCAGCCCAAGTCCGTGAGAGTCTTCAAAACAATCTCCAGATTGGCCGATAACGTTTCCCGGGTGTGTGCTTTCAACAGCCAGTCGTCTATGTACGTGTGGACTGCTATGCTTCTCCTGCGGAGGTATGCAGTGATCGCGAGAACCACACGGGTGAAGACCCGAGGAGCCGTGGAAATCCCGAAGGGTAATACCCTGAATTCCCACTGTCTGCCCTGGAATGCAAATCTCAGGAAGCGACGGAAACTCCTCTCTATGGGAATGTGGAAATAAGCATCCTTCAAATCTATTGACGCTGTCCACATTCCTTGCTCTAACCCCGCCAACACCGAGCGCACAGTCTCCATCTTGAAACTGGGCGTCTCTATGAACTTGTTCAATGGCTTGAGGTTGAGAATCGGCCTCCACCCTCCGGTGTTTTTCGTTACTAAGAACATGGTTGAATAGAAGCCCGGGCACCTCTGCGCCGGCTGAATGGCTTCCTTCTGTATGAGGGAATTTATTTCCTCCTCTATACACAACCTTTGATCTGGATCCCTCGGAATCGGAGTCCAGATCGGCACGAGAGACAGTCTCGATGGCGGCCTGTCATCCAATCGGGACGATACCCGACTGAAAGCCATCGCAAGACTAAACGGTCCTGAGTCAACCGCTTCCACTCTGGCAAGTGGCCGGCCAAACGGCCGCCCACCGGTCCACCTAGGGAGAGAGGTGGACATAAGGAGTGCGAGATTGGCACTGTCTTCTCGGCCTGAAACACCGGAGTGGTTCCCACTACGGTAACCGGCGCATCAGCCCGATTACCGCGACCAGATCCCCGCGCGCCCCGCCCAGCACCGCGCACACCACGGTGCGCGGGTAGCTGCCTGGCTGGCTGTGCCTGGGGAGCCTGCGCCCCCCTCGCTGCTGGCCTAATCGCACGCGGCCTAGGCCGGCGCTGCGATGGTGTCTGGCCTCTGACCTGGCCAGCGCCACCTCGAGCCTGCAGGGGACGATACGCAGGGGGTGCTGCGCGAACGCGCTCCCGCCGGAGCACCTCAAACGGCTCACGCAGCGCCCTCTGGTTGTTGACCAGAGTCGCCGTCTCCTGGAGGTGCCTACATCCCTCACCTCCAAAGAGACCAGGACCTGTCATAGGCGTTCGCAGCAGCCTATTATACAGGTCCTGGGACGGGCACAGATTGTCAAGGGCAAACGTGCGCCTCGCCCGGACACTCCTGGTCACCGCCCGCGTCAAACAGTCCAGAGCCAGGTTGATACCATCCTGGATGGCTCTCTGGACTGTGACCGGGCTTGGCTGACGTGAAGCGGATGCTGTTACCACCCCCTGTAACAGCTGGGAGACGTGGGACAGAGCAGCAATCGAAGCTCTCCCACTCTCCTCCGCATCACGTAGCGCGGTATTCGCCGAACGCAACGCGTTCGAGCACAGGACACCCGTGTCAGAACGGGAGCCTGGCCGCGCATCTTCGCCCAAAGCCGCGCGATCATCCACGCTAGGCTTAGGCACCACACCGTACCGCTGGTAATCCAGGGGCACGATGCGGCAACGCCTAGCCACCACGCGAGGGGCCTTCGCGAGACGCCCATTCGTCTTAATGGACGTCTCTGCCGCCTCGAACATGTCCACGACATGCTCAGCCAGCGGCAGAGATGGCATAGCGGTGGCAGTCGGCCTACCAGCTAACCACGGCCTATGGTCACGCTGGATTGCCGACTGCTCCACGGGCAGATCTGGCCGAACGCTTACCAGCCACTGGCAAGCGTCCGACCAATCCTCCTCCATGGCTAACTGCGAGCGCTCTACTAGACGAGGGCCTCCGTCTTCCTCCTGAGCGCACGCAGTTGTACTCGACGGCGGATATGCTGATACCCCTGGCAAGCCAGGGAAAGCATGCGGGCCCGAAAGAACAGGCATGCTAAACTCCCTGGCTTGACCAGGAGCAGGCGCCGTGGTAGAGCGCGGGGCAGACACCGCCCCACCACGGCCCTGGCCAGCACCAGCGATACTCTCGGCAAGCCGAGGCATGCGGTAACCGTGGCCATCAGCACCACCCAGGGTCACCTTCTGGACCGTGAATTCTACTCCTGCGTGAGTAGAACCATGGAACACGTCGCCTGTATTCCCCGCGAGGGGTGCACCGACGTCGTAATCCATGGCCATGTCCCCAGACGGCGACCCTAGCAGGTAATCCTCTTCCTCCTGGCCAGAAAGATTAGACTCCGGGTCAGCAAAGAGAGCTAACCCGGACTGGCCAGGGAAGGTGCCATAGGAGGTCTTGACACCCGCGGCGTGCGGATACCCAGGGTCTGATGAGCAGACCGCGGGTCCCAGCAACAACCGTTGTCCACGGCCCCTCGGCGCGGCACCATGCCTGCTGCCAGGGTCGTGGACTGCCCCCATCAACGGGGCCACCTCTGAATCCACATCGAACACCGGACCAGACCTAAGGAACTCGGATTCAGAGGCGGGGATCACCTGCTCCGAAGCAGATGCTGAGGACAATAAAGGACCTGGCCCAGGCAGCATGCTGCGAAGCAACTCTGGGACCAAATCCTTTATTGTCCTCTGCATCTCTCCCAACATTTCGGACCGGAAGGCCTCCATATCCACCGCGGATGAGGCCTTCCTCTTACCCTTCTTAACACCCTCTTTCTTCGCCTTCCTCTCCTCTTCCATCACCTTCTCCCTCGCCTGTAACGATAAAAAGTCAGCCATTAGCTCACCCCCCCACTGCTTACAGACATCGCATTTTAGCAACGGTCCACAGGGACTGCAGCTAAAACACAAATGTGGAGCAAATCGATCTTTCAAAAATCGACCACAGGACGGGCAACCAGGTCTCTGAAACAGGACAAAGGACGAGGACAATGAGCAAGTTAGTTACGGTTAGAAAAACTCAAAACCAAACTAAAAGAGAGAGACAGGATCATAAAGATCACTAATCAAGAAGAAACCAGCGTTGGACAAAACTTTAAATGTTAATAAAGCGCAAGGCCGATTATGACGTCATCAATTCCTTAACAGAAATTAATCGATCCGCAACAAGCATCCAAGTGCAAGGACGAATTGTATTCATAACTAGAACATCCTCCAAAGGATATTCAGACTACATATCATCAGATACAGAATGATAAAAAATGGTAAAAATCAGTCATTATTTTTTCAAATAATTCATATTACCTCATATCATTAATTAGATACCTGACACCTTGTATAGACAAACCATCCACCGTGATGCACTGGAGCACTCCACCAAGACTACGCCTCTTCACCTTTCTCCACCTTGGGGGAAGGAATTGGATCAAGAGGGCAAAGTGAGAAGACCTTTATAGTAAGCCTCCAACTCACTGAACATAGACTTTTTGGTTAGATAACCTAACAGTATTAGTAGGAAATGGAACCATGGTGGAGAAAAACAAACCCTCCTGTGCTGAGATGTCCACTAATAATGCAAATCCATACCTGTGGACATAAACACAAAGAGAAATTAGTCTTATAAAGCACCATGTTGGAAAAAACCAACTCAAACAGGCGCTAATCACGGTAAGCGCGAGTCCCGGAAACACATTACACCGGGGAAAAACTCGCTAGAATGTCATTGAAATCACCTGATAAAGAGATCCAGTCCCCTCCTCTGGTGAATTTGTCCTCTCAGACATCTCTCTTCACTAATACTCGACCGTAACAGACATGAAAAAGGTTTAAACGCGTGAAACTTGAAGATAGCTACAAGCACATGTGTTCTCCTTGCCAATAAATTAGCAAAGAGGAAGTAGTAGTCGGCGCATGCGCGGTGGTGGGGCTGGCATCCGCCGGACTACCTCTGACTACCTGCCCAGTAGGGGCACCTAACTGTTTTTAATCTGAGTGTTTTATTGAGTGAAAGCCAATATTTAGCAATATCAAAAGTATTAGGGAGGTAAGTATACTCTTGATGTGAAAATAAAAAATAACGACTTCAACGCTGATCGTTGTTAATAAATTAGGACGTGCTCAAAATTGCGCGAACAAATACTACGTTTTAGTAAATTTTCATTGATAAATTTAGTATAGTAATGTATTTTCCCACGGTCTAGTTCATGAACAATCAATCAGATACGTCTTTGCGAGATTGCTATTGTGTTTGAATAGCACGCAGTTTGTATGTTATTTTGTTATTCTAGCGTGTTTGTTCGGTGACAAAATCCTTGGAGTAATAAATTACAAATAATAGAAACGGGAATAAGGAATATATTATAGTGTAATTACTACCGGCGGACGGCCAGAGAATGAGATTAGATGTTTTAAACAAAGCAATTTTACCGTGAGACTTTCAAGACGTACGTTTGACATACAAATCTGCCCGTCATTATTTTGTAATTGATGTCTTGATGTTTGTTTTTTACAATGACCCTTTCAACTCAACTGTATTTTTGGCGCTATTAGCACCTATTTAGCCTTGGTCAAGTCAGATTTTATGGATCTATTTCTCAAATATTGCTCAAACATTATGGACGGTATTCATGGTATTTGGAAATGTCAATGGTCACGGTATCAGTACACGGTATACCGCGGTCCTCACGGTCAGACCGCCCAACTCTACTCCCTATGCCAAATGCTTAACACTTTAATGGTCAAGTCAGCCAAAAATGGCTTCTGTGGTGGTCATGAGTAATGTCCATTTGCAGTCCAAGACTATTTTTGAAAATTTACCACTGGAATGACTGCCTTGATAATCGAGTCATTCCAGTGACAAATTCTCAAAAATAACCCTCTTGGTCTTATAATGGATAGTTTCTATAAGAATGTTATCCGACAACAAAGCTTTTAAGTTATAGAATAAGCACAAATAACAATCAAAAACACTCATGTGTGCATATTACCTATATGTGTGCATATTACCTATGTGTGTGCATATTACCTATGTGTGTGCATATTACCTATGTGTGTGTGTGCATATTACCTATATGTGTGCACATTACCTATGTGTGTGCATATTACCTATGTGTGTGCATATTACCTATGTGTGTGTGCATATTACCTATATGTGTGCACATTACCTATGTGTGTGCATATTACCTATGTGTGTGCATATTACCTATGTGTGTGATGTACCTTGTAACTAAGTGGTGTGTCGGGCACAAACACACATTCTAATCTATCTAAGTCAGGACTGTTGCTTTTTGCTGGCGTGTGCTGACTGTTGTTATTGTCATCACTGGCTGCAGTTCTGGCACGAGATGCAAGCTTACTGGACAAACTACCAGTAAGTGGACTCAACTTCTTTGGCGATTCAATCTTTGGCTGAAAATCAAAACAAGAATTCTGGACACTACCATTAACTACTAACCCATCTGCATTCCCTGGCGGAGCTAGATAACTAGGACTGAAAGGATCCACTCCCTGGTGGAGCTAGATAACTAGAACTGAAAGGATCCTATCCCCGGTGGAGCTAGATAACTAGGACTGAAAGGGTCCACTCCTTGGTGGAGCTAGATAACTAGGCCTGAAAGGATCCATGCACTGGTGGAGCTAGATAACTAGGACTGAAAGGATCCACTCCCTGGTGGAGCTAGATAACGAGGACTGAAAGGATCCACTCCCTGGTGGAGATAGATAACTAGGACTGAAAGGATCCACTCCTTGGTGGAGCTAGATAACTAGGACTGAAAGGATCCATGCCCTGGTGGAGCTAGATAACTAGGACTGAAAGAATCCACTCCCTGGTGGAGCTAGATAACTAGGACTGAAAGGATCCACTCCCTGGTGGAGCTAGATAACTAAGACTGAAAGGATCCACTCCCTGGTGGAGCTAGATAACTAGAACTGAAAGGATCCATGACCGGATGCAGCTAGATAACTAGGACTGAAAGGATCTACACAATTTTCTAATGATTGTGTCATGGCTGAATCCAGTTTTAGCTATGGTAGATAAGCTCCACCCATGCTTTTCCTGTGTTGGGATCGATTGATCAATCATTGAACTCTCTGAATCTCAAGTTCCAGAAAACTATATAGGTAAGGTCATCCATCTGCAAACCGGGTGGAAAAAGACCAGTAGGGAGGGGGGAAATTACATTTTTTTCAATTATTAACTTATTTTAAAAAGCGTATAAATATTTGTTTTTCCAATATTTAACTAGATGTCCATCAAATATGGTTGTACTTGTCAAATCTGTCATGTCACAGTTAGCAAAAGGGATTCACATCGCATACAAGTGGCCATAAAAACATTGTAATCTGTATAGTTTGACAAATGTATGGATGTTTTAGCATTTATGCTGGGTAGAAAAACAAGAGGCCCAAGGGGCCTGTATCGCTCACCTGGACAATAGGTATTTCAACTAGAATGCTCTTTATCAACAAGATGGCCAGCAAACCATTTATCCGACAGTTTCGAAAATTGCAAATTTGAGATCAGAATACCCAAAAACACATATAAAAACAATTTCAGCCTCAAAGTCCATCAAATAAAAAATCAAATATGGACACCAAACATGCTATATTTTGATTGGCCCATGGTGTCCAGGTTTTTTGATGGATCAACTTCCCTTGAACAAACTTTAATGGCCCTTAGGCCCTAATCATATATGCCAAATTTCGGCCCGATCCCTTCAGCGCTTCTGGAGAATAAGTCATTTTCACTACAACTAGGTCAACCAAGATGGCCGTCGAACCATTTGACCAATCAAGTTCCCTTGCCATAAATCATATTTAATGAGGTTTGCATCAATCCCCCAAGCCGTTTCGGAGATTTCTAAAGACGTGTCCTAAAATCGGCCTAAATCCAAGATGGTCGCTGGACAAATTGGCCGATCAGGTTCATTTGAACAAACTTAGATCTCTATGCCCTATGAATGCTTCCTCCCAAATATAATTGAAATCGCCCCAGTGGTTCCTGAGAAGAAGTCGTTTAAAGAATTCCCACATTGCTTTACTATGGGCCCATTGCTTTACTATGGGAGCCTTTGGCGGGAAAACAAACCAAGATGGCAGCCAAAGCGTTTATCCGACAGTCTCGAAAGTGGCATATTTGAACTCGCCACACTGATAAGCATATATAAAGCAATTTTCGCCATCAAAATACAAAAAAGCCAATATGACCTAGAAACACTGAATTTTGATTGGTTGATGGCGGCCATGTTTTTTAACGAACAAACTTCCCTTGAACAAACTTGAAAGGCGCTTGGTCCCTAAGCATATTTACAAAATTTCAGCTTTATCCCTTCAGCGGATCGGGAGAAGTCGTTTTCGCGAAAACTAGGTCATCCCAGATAGCCGCCAAGCAAATCGGCCAATCAGGTTGCGTTGAACAAACTTGGGTCTACCACTGCCACAGATGATGTGTTATGAGGTTTGAATCAATTCCTCCAGCGGTTTCGGAGATTTTTTAGTGTTTCTAAAAATCAGCCATTTTGGCCGACGGCCATCTTGGATTTTGACCGATCCGCTTCGTTTGAACAAACCTAGATCTCTATGCCCTATGAATGCTTCCTCCAAAATATAATTGAAATTGGCCTAGTGGTTCTTGAGAAGAAGTCGTTTAAAGAATTCCCCATTGCTTTACTATGGGAGCCTTTGGCGGGAAAACAAACCAAGATGGCACCCAAAGCGTTTATCCGACAGTCTCGAAAGTGGCATATTTGAGCTCACCACACTGATAAGCATATATAAGGCAATTTTTGCCATCAAAATCCAAAAAAGCCAATATGACCTAGAAACACTGAATTTTGATTGGTTGATGGCGGCCATGTTTTTTAACGAACAAATTTCCCTTGAACAAACTTGAAAGGTGCTTGGTCCCTAAGCATATTTACAAAATTTCAGCTCTATCCCTTCAGCGGTTCGGGAGAAGTTGTTTTCGCGAAAACTAGGTCATCCCAGATGGCCGCCAAGCAAATCGGCCAATCAGGTTGCGTTGAACAAACTTGGGTCTACCGCTGCCACAGATGATGTGTTATGAGGTTTGAATCAATTCCTCCAGCGGTTTCGGAGATTTTTTAGTGTTTCTAAAAATCAGCCATTTTGGCCGACGGCCATCTTGGATTTTGACCGATCCGCTTCGTTTGAACACACCTAGATCTCTATGCCCTATGAATGCTTCCTCCCAAATATAATTGAAATTGGCCTAGTGGTTCTTGAGAAGAAGTCGTTTAAAGAATTCCCCATTGCTTTACTATGGGCCCATTGCTTTACTATGGGAGCCTATGGCGGGAAAACAAACCAAGATGGCAGCCAAACGGTTTATCCGATAGTCCTGAACGTGGCATATTTGAACTCGCCACACCGATAAGCATATATAAAGCAATTTTCGCCATCAAAATACATCAAATACAAAAAAAGCCAATATGACCAACAAACGCTAAATTTGGATTGCGGCCATGTTTTTTAACGTACGAACTTCCCTTGAACAAACTTGAATGGACCTTGGTCCCTAAGCATATTTACCAAATTTCAGACCTATCCCTTCAGCGGTTCGGGAGAATAAATCCTTTTCGCGAAAACTAGGTATCAAATTAATTTTAAAATATTCACCAATGTTTATTAAATACAAGACATACAATTCATATAACTTGACGGACTATTAAGCATTGAAGATGGGTCTACATCACATCATTCATGACGTAATTGATTATGACATCAGCCTATATGTGACGTCGTTGTCTATGACATCATATGATTGATTTATAAACTGGATTCCTCCATTAGGACACCTGAAATGCTACTGTCATAATTCCCTCTCTCTTCACCTGAGATGCTACTGTCATAATTCCCTCTCTTCACCTGAGATGCTAGTGTCATAATTCCCTCTCTTCACCTGAGATGCTACTGTCATAATTCCCTCTCTTCACCTGAGATGCTACTGTCATAATTCCCTCTCTTCACCTGAGATGCTACTGTCATAATTCCCTCTCTTCACCAGAGAAGCTACTGTCATAATTCCCTCTCTTCACCAGAGAAGCTACTGTCATAATTCCCTCTCTTCACCTGAGATGCTAGTCATAATTCCCTCTCTTCACCTGAAATGCTACTGTCATAATTCCCTCTCTTCACCAGAGATGCTACTGTCATAAATCCCTCTCTTCACCTGAGATGCTACTGTCATAATTCCCTCTCTTTACCTGAGATGCTACTGTCATAAATCCCTCTCTTCACCTGAAATGCTACTGTCATAATTCCCTCTCTTCACCTGAAATGCTACTGTCATAATTCCCTCTCTTCACCAGAGATGCTACTGTCATAATTCCCTCTCTTCACCTGAGATGCTACTGTCATAATTCCCTCTCTTCACCTGAAATGCTACTGTCATAATTCCCTCTCTTCACCAGAGATGCTACTGTCATAATTCCCTCTCTTCACCAGAGATGCTACTGTCATAAATCCCTCTCTTCACCTGAGATGCTACTGTCATAAATCCCTCTCTTCACCTGAAATGCTACTGTCATAATTCCCTCTCTTCATCAGAGATGCTACTGTCATAATTCCCTCTCTTCACCTGAGATGCTACTGTCATAATTCCCTCTCTTCACCTGAGATGCTACTGTCATAATTCCCTCTCTTCACCAGAGATGCTACTGTCATAATTCCCTCTCTTCACCAGAGATGCTACTGTCATAATTCCCTCTCTTCACCTGAGATGCTACTGTCATAATTCCCTCTCTTCACCTGAGATGCTACTGTCATAATTCCCTCTCTTCACCTGAAATGCTACTGTCATAATTCCCTCTCTTCACCAGAGATGCTACTGTCATAATTCCCTCTCTTCACCAGAGATGCTACTGTCATAAATCCCTCTCTTCACCTGAGATGCTACTGTCATAAATCCCTCTCTTCACCTGAGATGCTACTGTCATAATTCCCTCTTCACCTGAGATGCTACTGTCATAAATCCCTCTCTTCACCTGAGATGCTACTGTCATAAATCCCTCTCTTCACCAGAGAAGCTACTGTCATAATTCCCTCTCTTCACCAGAGATGCTACTGTCATAATTCCCTCTCTTCACCTGAAATGCTACTGTCATAATTCCCTCTCTTCACCAGAGAAGCTACTGTCATAAATCCCTCTCTTCACCTGAGATGCTACTGTCATAAATCCCTCTCTTCACCTAAGATGCTACTGTCATAATTCCCTCTTCACCTGAGATGCTACTGTCATAATTCCCTCTCTTCACCTGAGATGCTACTGTCATAAATCCCTCTCTTCACCAGAGAAGCTACTGTCATAATTCCCTCTCTTCACCAGAGATGCTACTGTCATAATTCCCTCTCTTCACCTGAAATGCTACTGTCATAATTCCCTCTCTTCACCTGAGATGCTACTGTCATAATTCCCTCTCTTCACCTGAGATGCTACTGTCATAATTCCCTCTCTTCACCAGAGATGCTACTGTCATAATTCCCTCTCTTCACCTGAGATGCTACTGTCATAATTCCCTCTCCTCACCTGAGATGCTACTGTCATAAATCCCTCTCTTCACCTGAGATGCTACTGTCATAATTCCCTCTTCACCTGAGATGCTACTGTCATAATTCCCTCTCTTCACCTGAGATGCTACCGTCATAATTCCCTCTCTTCACCAGAGATGCTACCGTCATAATTCCCTCTCTTCACCTGAGATGCTACTGTCACAAATCCCTCTCTTCACCAGAGATGCTACTGTCATAATTCCCTCTCTTCACCTGAAATGCTACTGTCATAATTCCCTCTCTTCACATGAGATGCTACTGTCATAAATCCCTCTCTTCACCTGAGATGCTACTGTCATAATTCCCTCTCTTCACCTGAGATGCTACTGTCATAATTCCCTCTCTTCACCTGAGATGCTACTGTCATAATTCCCTCTCTTCACCTGAAATGCTACTGTCATAATTCCCTCTCTTCACCTGAAATGCTACTGTCATAATTCCCTCTCTTCACCAGAGATGCTACTGTCATAATTCCCTCTCTTTACCTGAGATGCTACTGTCATAATTCCCTCTCTTCACCTGAAATGCTACTGTCATAATTCCCTCTCTTCACCTGAGATGCTACTGTCATAATTCCCTCTCTTTACCTGAAATGCTACTGTCATAATTCTCTCTCTTCACCTGAAATGCTACTGTCATAATTCCCTCTCTTCACCTGAGATGCTACTGTCATAATTCCCTCTCTTCACCTGAGATGCTACTGTCATAGTTCCCTCTCTTCACCTGAGATGCTACTGTCATAATTCCCTCTCTTCACCAGAGATGCTAGTCATAATTCCCTCTCTTCACCTGAGATGCTAGTCATAATTCCCTCTCTTCACCAGAGAAGCTACTGTCATAATTCCCTCTCTTCACCTGAGATGCTACTGTCATAATTCCCTCTCTTCACCTGAGATGCTACCGTCATAATTCCCTCTCTTCACCAGAGATGCTACTGTCATAATTCCCTCTCTTCACCTGAGATGCCACTGTCATAATTCCCTCTTCACCTGAGATGCTATTATCATAATTCCCTCTCTTCACCTGAGATGCTACTGTCATAATTCCCTCTCTTCACCTGAGATGCTACTGTCATAATTCCCTCTCTTCACCAGAGATGCTACTGTCATAATTCCCTCTCTTCACCTGAAATGCTACTGTCATAATTCCCTCTCTTCACCAGAGAAGCTACTGTCATAATTCCCTCTCTTCACCAGAGATGCTACTGTCATAATTCCCTCTCTTCACCTGAGATGCTACTGTCATAATTCCCTCTCTTCACCTGAGATACTACTGTCATAATTCCCTCTCTTCACCAGAGATGCTACTGTCATAATTCCCTCTCTTCACCAGAGAAGCTACTGTCATAATTCCCTCTCTTCACCTGAGATGCTACTGTCATAATTCCCTCTCTTCACCTGAAATGCTACTGTCATAATTCCCTCTCTTCACCAGAGAAGCTACTGTCATAATTCCCTCTCTTCACCAGAGAAGCTACTGTCATAATTCCCTCTCTTCACCTGAGATGCTACTGTCATAATTCCCTCTTCACGAGAGATGCTACTGTCATAATTCCCTCTCTTCACCAGAGATGCTACTGTCATAATACCCTCTCTTCACCAGAGATGCTACTGTCATAATTCCCTCTCTTCACCAGAGAATCTTATCATTTCATTTTAAAACAAGAGAAATCACTGATTGCCGACCATCGCCATCCCATTTTTGTCATATGGTAGATTCTTTTTAAATTTTTTGGATTTTCCTGAATCTTACCCAAAAGTTGTGGAAGCCTAACGTAAAGTCAGTGAAGGTTACACACACTATTTATTGTTCTAAAGTGTGAGCCAAATTAGAGCAGCCTACAACCTGATCCAGATCCATGAATTTTATGTGGACCACACCCAAAGTCTGGAAAACCAAGTTTATGCTAAGCTCCTTTATTCTTAAAATTTGAGCCAAATTGGATTCCAAGTAGTCATTGAGATACAGCTCTGTACAAACAGACAGACACCCAAATACAATCCTCTCTTCCACTTACAGGGTGAAGTAAATAATTGGTAACACTTGTCATCCATCCTAATGTTCAATAAGAAAACTATCCAGCCACACCAAGCAACTGACATTAAACCTTTCACCCATGAACTACCCATATCTCATTTTTAAGGCAACCATACAGGAAAAATGTTGAATATTTTCAAATTAATTTGACTGGGTTAGGCAGCAATGGCCTCCAGTCAAATTAATTTCAAAATATTCAACAAAATAAGTTTTATATCGTAAAGAATTTACTTTTGCAGGGATTTGTCCGTGAAAGGATTAACCTTTTGACCTTTTGTTTGACTACTCGTCACGTGCACGCACATAAATACCTTCTTATGAACTTGTTTGTCGTCGAGCTGATCAAGTGTTTTCACAAAATCATCATCATCATGGATCTCGTCATCGTCGTGACTTGTCTTTCTGCTATCGTCAGACTGTGGAAAGATTATCATACATTCAGGGGAAAATACATTCAATACTGCGCAAGAAACCACCTGTTTTATGGGGATGAAAAAATAGCAGGCCTTTAACAATTTATCATTCAAGATGGCCAAAAACGGGTTATAGTGGCCTTAATAAATGTTCATTTGCAGATCAAGAGATGACTAACTTTGAAAATCTACTACTGGATTAGTAGTAAATTTTCCAAATTAGTCTTCTCTTGGACATGTTATATGAGAAAATTGATTTTTTAAATACAAATTTGAATGTTAACGGACGCCGATATTTTAACCCTTTATTGATCAAACATCGCTTCTAGTGCTTCTGAGAAATGTCCATCTGCAAGTTAACAGATAACTAGGCTTCTAGTGCTTCTGAGAAATGTCCATCTGCAAGTTAACAAACAACTAGGCTTCTAGTGCTTCTGAGAAATGTCCATCTGCAAGTTAACAGATAACTAGGCTTCTAGTGCTTCTGAGAAATGTCCATCTGCAAGTTAACAGATAACTAGGCTTCTAGTGCTTCTGAGAAATGTCCATCTGCAAGTTAACAGATAACTAGGCTTCTAGTGCTTCTTAGAAATGTCCATCTGCAAGTTAACAGATAACTAGGCTGCTAGTGCTTCTTAGAAATGTCCATCTGCAAGTTAACAGATAACTAGGCTTCTAGTGCTTCTGAGAAATGTCCATCTGCAAGTTAACAGATAACTAGGCTTCTAGTGCTTCTGAGAAATGTCCATCTGCAAGTTAACAGATAACTAGGCTTCTAGTGCTTCTGAGAAATGTCCATCTGCAAGTTAACAGATAACTAGGCTTCTAGTGCTTCTGATGTCCATCTGCAAGTTAACAGATAACTAGGCTTCTAGTGCTTCTTAGAAATGTCCATCTGCAAGTTAACAGATAACTAGGCTTCTACTGCTCCTGAGAAATGCCCATCTGCAAGTTAACAGATAACTAGGCTTCTAGTGCTTCTGAGAAATGTCCATCTGCAAGTTAACAGATAACTAGGCTTCTAGTGCTTCTTAGAAATGTCCATCTGCAAGTTAACAGATAACTAGGCTTCTAGTGCTTCTGAGAAATGTCCATCTGCAAGTTAACAGATAACTAGGCTTCTAGTGCTTCTGAGAAATGTCCATCTGCAAGTTAACAGATAACTAGGCTTCTAGTGCTTCTTAGAAATGTCCATCTGCAAGTTAACAGATAACTAGGCTTCTAGTGCTTCTTAGAAATGTCCATCTGCAAGTTAACAGATAACTAGGCTTCTACTGCTTCTGAGAAATGTCCATCTGCAAGTTAACAGATAACTAGGCTTCTAGTGCTTCTTAGAAATGTCCATCTGCAAGTTAACAGATAACTAGGCTGCTAGTGCTTCTTAGAAATGTCCATCTGCAAGTTAACAGATAACTAGGCTTCTAGTGCTTCTGAGAAATGTCCATTTGCAAGTTAACAGATAACTAGGCTTCTAGTGCTTCTGAGAAATGTCCATCTGCAAGTTAACAGATAACTAGGCTTCTAGTGCTTCTGAGAAATGTCCATCTGCAAGTAGGGCTGCGCGGTTTGGCTTACAGCCATATCGGTTTCGATATGACTTTTCATATCGGTTTTAACCGAATATCGGTTTTATGGACATGAAACAAAAAATTTAAATGAAAAAAATTAGCACGAAAACAGAACGTATTTTCACGCCCTGATACATTCGTAACGTGTTACGCCTTTAAAGCTTAATATAACTTATAATATCCATCAACGCGGGAGTGAAATTATTAATTAGACCGCCTAAATATTACGCACAGTTAAATAAACATCGTTTATTTTGTCAAAATTAATCATAAATCAGCAAAACAGGTTGCGAAAAGACGTAAATCATGCGATTGTAATTAATTATGATGTAATTATCTCCCTTTCTTCTTTCATTTCCAATTCGTCCCGAGGACGAAATCATGCCTTGAAGAAAATTTTAACTGTAATATTGCGATCGCGAATTTCATAAATTAATATGATATTGTGTATAGAAGATAACGTTTTAAAAACGGTTTGAGTAATAATTTTATTTAAAATTATATCCTAATCAGCAAAATGTATTCAGCATTATATTTATTGGCCAGATTTTGATGCATTCGGGCGAATTACTGGTGGGACGACTTTGCATTATGTTAATTAGCCGGTGACGTAAATAAAATGGATGCCGTTGTTTAGAAATGTTTTCCCCGATACAAATTTTACTGACAAATTCCCACATTAGTATTGTGTTTTATATTGCAAATTTATCTGAGACTACCAGAGAAAAGATGAGTGGATATTTATTTAATTAATTCGCTGCTTGATTTCTCTCGGCGTACAGCGAGTTACATGGAGTTACGCAATATGCACAATTGGGGCCACGTTCAATTATTAGTTGTCCCGAACATAGCTTAATGGAAAGTATGGCCATTATTATTCATTACGATTTTCATGCTCGTTAGTATCTTTTATTTTTAACAATCCTGATACGAAAAACCGAAAATATGTTCATATTCGGTTTTTCGATATTTATTTTTTATAGTCGGTTATGAAACCGTCAGTGGTGGATATCGGTTTTAAATATGGTATCGGTATATCGCGCAGCCCTATCTGCAAGTTAACAGATAACTAGGCTTCTAGTGCTTCTGAGAAATGTCCATCTGCAAGTTAACAGATAACTAGGCTTCTAGTGCTTCTTAGAAATGTCCATCTGCAAGTTAACAGATAACTAGGCTTCTAGTGCTTCTTAGAAATGTCCATCTGCAAGTTAACAGATAACTAGGCTTCTACTGCTCCTGAGAAATGTCCATCTGCAAGTTAACAGATAACTAGGCTTCTAGTGCTTCTGAGAAATGTCCATCTGCAAGTTAACAGATAACTAGGCTTCTAGTGCTTCTGAGAAATGTCCATCTGCAAGTTAACAGATAACTAGGCTTCTACTGCTCCTGAGAAATGTCCATCTGCAAGTTAACAGATAACTAGGCTTCTAGTGCTTCTGAGAAATGTCCATCTGCAAGTTAACAGATAACTAGGCTTCTAGTGCTTCTTAGAAATGTCCATCTGCAAGTTAACAGATAACTAGGCTTCTAGTGCTTCTGAGAAATGTCCATCTGCAATTTAACAGATAACTAGGCTTCTAGTGCTTCTGAGAAATGTCCATCTGCAAGTTAACAGATAACTAGGCTTCTAGTGCTTCTTAGAAATGTCCATCTGCAAGTTAACAGATAACTAGGCTTCTAGTGCTTCTTAGAAATGTCCATCTGCAAGTTAACAGATAACTAGGCTTCTACTGCTTCTGGGAAATGTCCATCTGCAAGTTAACAGATAACTAGGCTTTTAGTGCTTCTGAGAAATGTCCATCTGCAAGTTGACAGATAACTAGGCTTCTAGTGCTTCTGAGAAATGTCCATCTGCAAGTTAACAGATAACTAGGCTTTTAGTGCTTCTGAGAAGTGTCCATCTGCAAGTTAACAGATAACTAGGCTTTTAGTGCTTCTGAGAAATGTCCATCTGCAAGTTAACAGATAACTAGGCTTTTAGTGCTTCTGAGAAATGTCCATCTGCAAGTTAAAAAAGATAACTAGGTTTCTAGTGCTTCTGAGAAATGTCCATCTGCAAGTTAAGAGATAACTATTTTTTAAGATTGACCACCAGAATTCACTACTCGAGCCAGTGATTCCAGTGGCAAGTTTTCTGAAGTAGTGTTGGTGTGCAAATGGATAATTTACTAAGCAACGGTTTCAGCAAAGACATCACCCACAAAGTGCATGTACATTATAAGCTAGTTTCAAAGGTCATCAAGATAACGCAGATTTAAAACTGACATGACAGACTAGATATGTGCTTGCTAGTGTCATCAAATCAATACTATACCGAAACACAAAGTAAAATTGAATAGAATATCTTTGTCAAGCATTGCATTTAAGTTAACAATACGTGAAAATCATGTAATTCATTTAGCCATTTGTGTGCTGTTATGCCAACCTGGTGAGATTGTCATAATGGACTTTTCCAAGTTTATCCATCCATCATATGACATCATAATCAACTAGGTGACATGACTGATGATGTCATGAATGACTCGACATAATCCGTCTTCAATGCATAATAGTCCGACACGTTGTACGAATTGTATGTCTTTACCATTTTACTACATTCTGTTGAATATTTTGAAACTAACTTGACTGGACGTTGTTGCTGCCATACGCGGCAACAGCTTCCAGTCAAATTAGTGTCAAGATATTTAACATGTTACCTGTATAGTTTTCTGGAAATAGATAGTCAGAGATTTCAGGGATCAATTGATCCCACACGAGCGAGGTGTGGGTGGAGCTTAGCTAATGATGGGCGGGGCATCTGGAAACTGGAAAGATCGATTATACTTTAGTTACCCTGAAATGGGTTACATTACTTGTTCTGTTTATTTACAATATTTACCCCCCCCCCCACCCCCCTAATGGGTTACCATGGGAAACATTACAGCACAAACCTGTTTAGACCTTAGGGCCGGAATATAGACATAGGCGACTGTGCTAGAAATACGAGGTGCAGCGAAGCATCCAGGGTGGAATTCAATGAGGAAGTTTAAACTCTGTTTAGTCTAAACCGAGTAACAAATCACAAAAAGTAATTGCAATGTTTGTTTTATAGATAGAGTGATAGCCCTCACTTTTCATTGGATGAGAGCTACATGTAGGTCACGACCCATGCAAGAGGTGTGCCTAAATGCCCAAATATGGTCATTCCTTCTAAGAGGGCGGGGCATCAAAGAGCCCCCTCCCGCTTCCGAAGGATGCCCATACTTTGGTATTTATGCCAACTCCCTTGAAGGGTGTGGTCTGGGTCTCAACTACTAAAATTGGGAGACTATCACACTATCTATAAAACTAACATTGCAATTACTTTGTGAGTTGTTATCCAGTTTAGACTAAACCGGGTTTAAACCTTATTGAATCCCATCCTAGATGTTTAGCTGCCCCTCACACTTCTAACAGTCACCTATGTTGCAAATATAGCGCGTCAGTCTTGCTTTACTAAGTGCGCTCGAAATAATTTGTTGTCATAAACCTTTTTAGCAAACCGAGTCAATTTACAGACTTTGATGCACTCAGCGACAACAGCAAATTTGTATTTGTAATGTCCTACAATAACGGTGACGCTGAAGTCATGAAGCTCATCTCAAGTTACATCGATACCTGCCTATCAGCTCGCCAGACACTAACTCCCCCGTCACGACTTAAATCTCTGCCATAAATCACATTGATCATTGTCCTTGTGTACACTGGGTCTGCTCCTCTCCGCTTGTTCCAGCAATCCTGAACATTTACTGTTTTCAGTCACCAATGTACTGTAGTACATAAGTCAGGATATAGTGATGTTTTGGTTTGATGGACCCTTGTAGAGAGGAATGGGGGCCAAACAACAGCAACAACAGAAATTAGTTAATATACCTTTAACCCAATCTCTGAAACATGGGTGAATACCCGGTTTGTATATAATGTATATACATATTATATCATATCATACTATATTATATATTTTATCATGTACTGTCTGTAACCGGACAGTGGACATATGTCTACATGTTGGATTAGTCAATAAATATTGATTGATTGTGATTGTCATAAAAAAATTCCTTTTTGGGCGAATAAGACGGTGCATCATTAAGACATTTAGTTGAAAGACGCTCAATACTTTGGCCCAATAAATCTTGCTGACCTCTTGACCCTGGTTATCTTGCTGACCCCTTGAAACCTGGTTATAATCTTGCCTAAATATATAATGTAGCTAAAATACACATAAATACTAATCAAAACTTACAGCCTTACGCTTAACAACGGTCATTCTCTCACTCCGATGTACACTAGAACTTCCAAAGAAATCTGCCACGCTAACAGGCTTCAGCTGAGATGTGTTGCTGCTGCTGCTTCTCGTTGATTTAATCTCAGCAGGTTTTGATGTCGGTGTAAAGAAAGATTTAATCGGAGAACGCTTCTTCTCAGCCGCCTCATCGTCAGAATCAACAATGTGTATGGCTGCTTTTTTTGTTCGCTTCTTTTTTATGCTCTTAGGTACAGGATCCTCTTCTGCAGAGTCTAAATACAAAATTAACCCTTTAATTTCAGGGGTTGAGTATTTTTTCTCATTTCATCTGCGCCTCTTTAATTGGGCAGGCGGTTATTAATACAAAAGTGAACTAACTAACAGGCTCTCATAATCAATGAGATAAAACATTGACGCAAAATATTCATTTGAAATTGTGATTTTTAAAGAATAACTGGCATAAATTATAAATTATTACTGCAGGAAAAGATATATCTGATAAATTTTAACCACCCCCAGTCCTATGAGGCTACGTAAAACAATTTTTTTGCTTTTTTTTTTGCTCAATTTCTCTGGCTTTCCAACAACAAATTGACAGGTCCAGATAAATACCCTGTTCACGTTCCAATCTGATATAGAGCTGGCTGGTATTGACATTTACATGACAGTATCGGTACTATAGAAAAATACCGCAGCATCACGGTATACCGTCATTTGTGGGAGAGACAGATTTGAATTTTACGACGAATTCAGAGGGACAATTTTTCTGTTAACTACTTGTCATACAGACTACTATAGGCTTTATATCACCTTGTTTTACGTGAACTAATATTGTCTGGTATGAAGAGAGTAGCGCTGGTGTCCTTTTAAGTTTCAATTCTCTCTACCACCATATTCTGGTGGAAATCACTATGCCAATGGCTACTCAATACATACGAGATACTTTTCTCGACCTCGAATTGAAGATCTCGCGAGATACGAATGGAATATCGGCTGTGTCGTCAGAGTGTGTGCTCGACTCACTAACTATAATCCGTTATTTGACATTGGAGTGCGCTATTTTCAATCTGGATTGTTCTGACTATTAATGCGTGCGACGAACAAAATCCGCGAGTATTTAAACATACTCAGGGTTGTACCCAATCTAAAAATAGAGGCGTGGCTTCTACGAGAATACACATTTCTCGACCTCGAATCGAAGATCTCGCGTGATACGAATGGGTTGTACCCTCTTAACTCTGTTGGAGTCGCATATTCAGTTACTCGCGAAAACTGGCCTGTACACATGCACATAACACCACATTGAATATAAGCCGATTCCAAAGCCTCTGATAATTACGAATACCCGATATGCATACTCGTTACTCGTCATTCTTCACGTGAACAATGCGTGTACAAACAATGCGTTTACAAGGTTATTTCCGTGAAATTCTTACATATAGCCAGTTGGAAAATGAATTACAAAAATTAAAACAATATAATTTTTAGGTGTCCTTACTTAAACTGAATGGAACCATTAAAGAAATATCTTAAAACAAACCGGAAAAATAAAAACTAGCGACTTCAACACTGCTCACTGTCAACGAAGTGTCACGTGGTCAAAATGTCGTACCATGAGACTTGCAAGACTGATGCTCGCCATGCAATTTGTCCTGTTAATATGTTGTGACATATTAATGTTTGTTTTTACAACGCTTCCCTCACCTCAACACTGCTAATAGTTATGGATGCCTGTATTTTTTGGCACTATTAGGGCCTATTTAACCGTGCACTATTAAGATTTTATGGTTTATTTCTCAAATATGGCTCATTAACCATTATGGACGGTATGCACGGTATTTGGAAATGTCAATGGTCACGGTATTGAAAGGACTGAACCCCAATAAAAGCAATGGCCCACATGTAATACCAGTGAGATTATTAAAGGAAGCGGCTAAAGAAATTAGTACACCACTATGCATAATCTTTAAGAAGTTTCTGGAAGAAGGTGTATTACCTGACATCTGGAAAATGGCAAATATATGTTGCATACACAAAAAGGATCCAAAAACAACCCAAGCAACTACAGGCCAATCAGTCTCACCGTTACCGTACGTAAGGTTCCCTAGAGTCTTTTATAAGAGACAGCATTGTAAATTTTCTGGAAACAGCCAATCTATTTACCAAATGCCAGCATGGATTCAGACATAATAGATCATGTAAAACTCAACTACTAGAATACCTCGAAGATATAACAGCCAAACTTGACTCAAATGAACCTATCGATGCAGTATATTTAGACTTCTCAAAAGCATTTGACACTGTACCACACAAACGACTCCAAACAAAACTGAGAAGCTATGGTATTGGCACCAATTTAGTAAGATGGGTAGGAAACTACCTATGCAACAGAAGCCAGAGAGTAAGGATCAATGACACAACATCAGACTGGATTGAGCTGTCCAGCGGCGTGCCGCTAGAAAGTGTGCTGGGACCTATACTTTTTCTGATATATATATATATATATATATATATATATATATATATATATATATATAATATATATATATATATATATAATATATATATATATATATATAATATATATATATATATATATATAAATGACCTACCTGATGGACTAACCTGCCACGGCAAAATATTTGCAGACGACACAAAGATATATAGCAACCCAGCTACCAGTAAGATTCAGGACAGCATAAACAAAGTATGTAAGTGGTTACAGATATGGCAACTATCTTTCAACACAGATAAAATGCATGTCATACATTTCGGCAGAAACAACCCTCAAAACACATACTATATGACAGATACGCCCGATATGCATCCTGTATCAACGTCAGAGGTAGAAAGACTTGGGAGTGCATATTGACACAAACCTTTCATTTGATATACATATAGGGAATATCGTATCCAAGGCAAACAGCACATTAGGACTAATCAAGAGAACATTTACCAACATTGACCCATCTACTTTCACGCTCCTGTACAAATCTCTAGTGAGACATATTCTAGAATACTGCAACTCGGCATGGTCACCAAGATTGAAAAGGCAATCACAGGTATTAGAAAGAGTAACGTCGAGTACCAAAACTTGTCCCGCAAATCAAAGAGTATAGCTACATGGAACGACTTGAAGCCCCAAATCTAATGTCACTGAAATAAAGACGGTTTCGAGATTTAATTGAAACATTCAAGCTCATCAGGGATCTATATAATATTGATAAGGACTAGGTTTTCGAGCCATCCAGTATTACACAGACCAGAGGGCATAGGTTCAAGCTCAACATAAAGCGCAGCGACAAAGATATTCGCAAGCACTTTTTCGCTAACAGAGTGGTATCACAGTGGAATTCACTGCCAGCTACAATAGTCGAAGCAACAACACTTGAATTATTCAAGAGCAAACTACATATCTACTTCAAAGAAAGATCATTTGAATTCGATTGAACAGGCATACGTATACCAGCTCAACACAAAGTCATACTGCAATTCTTCCAATACAGGGGACTTATCTTGGAGTAGGCTGTGCATTGGCAAAAACATGCTCTGTAGTGATTTCAATTATCGATAGTTAAGTCTCTGCGTCCATGTCCGCATTTTGTGGTAGCATGAAGAGACACTAGCGTAGAGGAGATTCGGATAGCGACAAACACAGAAAATCAAAACAACAGCAATAAGGCCAAGCATGGCCTCCACAAGTCAGCATGCAAACAAATGCTAGGCGCATCAGGGTGTAACCATGTGTGGGCGGCACACCGCAGCTGACGCGGGGAACACCCATCTGCACCACAACATTTCCACAAATCAGTGTTAGCCCTTGCCGCTCCGATGTCAAGATTTTTAATTTTCATATTAAATTAAAAGATGTTCTGGTGTTCATTTTTTGGTAAATTTGGTGGATGATGTTGCTGTCATAGACATCATCAACCAAACTGCTGAGAAATGTACACCAGCTTCTTTGTTATTTACACAGCAAAAGATAGAATATTGACATTGGAGTGGTAAGAGTTAAACTCTTAAATCTAACGGTTTCTAGGAGACTTAGTTAATCAACAACAGACAAATCATTCAAGAACAAACTAGGTATACAAGAAAGAACTTTTGAATTGGACTGAGCAAGCAATACAACAACAAAAACACTGAGGTAATAACAAGCCAATGGTTTATGCCTCGTAAAATGAAGATGATGATGGTATCGGTACGCGGTATACCGCGGTCCTCACGGTACTACCGTCAGACCACCCAGCTCTAATCTGATGACGCAATTTCAAGGCCAACAACAGTCATTAATAACACAGGTGAACTCGCTTCATGATTTGATAACAAAAATCGTTCATGATGAATAGGCCTACAATGTAGACATACCAGAATTTAGGAGGCCACAAATGCGACCTTTTAATTTTAACATCTGTTCAACATTAATCACAACACTTGTGCCCCTATAACCCTCAGAGCATTAGTCATGGAAAACCAATTTTCCATCAAAATACTTTCAAATTAATCAGTTTAAATTGGACCAATTATTTCGACAGTACACATTCCAGCTTTTAGGGTGAAATGTGACAATTTGTTATAGTTACGCCTTCGCGGTAGACCTCTAGGATCACACTGATGTCAAAGCATGGACAAGTTTTAATTGGCCTTGGGTGGTGGGGATGAAATAAAAGGTAAATTCCTTGTAAAAGCTAGAAAATTAGGAACACAATTACTAGCGCTACTGACCGTATCCTGCCGTACATAGCTGTCAAAGTTAATCTTAGTCAATCAGACAGCCAGATTTTCTGGAAACGTAGATCTAGGGCGTGTTCAACTGATGAACTATAGATAACTGTAGCTGATTATTTGCTAGCCAAAAATAGTGCGTTCGACTGTAAAATAATCATCTACATGTACAGTGAAATTTATTTGGCTAGTAGAATGTGACTGTAGACCCAATTCCGCTTTAGCCAATCAGATTTAAGCTTTAGGGTTTCCCTTTTGTAAATGGCAAATGTCGGTTTTACAACAAATTTGTTACCTAGTTGAACAAGAGGCCCAAGGGGCCTGTGTCGCTCGTCTGGACTCTTGGAGCACTCTAATTTTTTTGTCAAAATTGTTGGTGGGATGTTTTGTGGTCTTTAAATGAGTTTCTGGACATTTTTGAAGCCCAATATGACTGACAAACACGCTACATTTTGATTGGTCCACTACAGCCATGTTTTTGATGTAGCTCCTTCCCTTGAACAAACTTTAATTGCACTCAACGCCTAATAATATCTCCCAGATTTTGGCTCAATCCATTTAGTGGTTCTGAAGTTGTTTTGGCAAAAAATAGGTTATCCAAGATGGCCGTCAAACCATTTGGCCAATCAAGTTCCCTTGAACAGATTTGGTGCAGCTCTTGCCCTAGATGATATTTCATGCATTTTGAGCTGATCCCTAAGTGGTTTCGGAGATTTTTAAAGCCATTTCTAAAAAATCGGCCAAAATCTCAGATGGCCGCCAGCCAAATTGGCCGATCAGCTTTGTTTGAACAAACATGGACCTCTATGCCCTCAGAATGCTTCCTGCCAAATATACTTGAAATCATCCAGTGGTTTTCGAGAAGACATTTTAAATTTCTCATTGCTTTAGTATGGGAGTTTTTGGCAGGAAAAAAATCCAAGATGGCCACCAAACCGTTTATCCAACAGTTTAAAATATGAAATCAAAATACCCACAAACATATATAAAACCCATTTTGGCCTCAAAATCCATCAAATAGAAAATCCAATATGTCTGCCAAATACGTTACATTTCGATTGGCCCACAGTGGCCATGTTGTCTGATGGATCACCTTCCTTTGAACAAACTTTAATGACCCTTAGTGTCTAATCATATCTCCCCAATTTTGGCCTGATCACTTCAGTGGGTCTACATAAGTTGTTTTCACGAAAACTAGGTCATCCAAGATGGCCGCCGAACCATTTGGTCAATCAAGTCCTCTTGAAGAAACTTGGCTTACCTCTTGCCCTAGATGAAGTTTCATGAGTTTTGATTCGATTCCCCAAGCTGTTTTGGAGATTTTATAGACGTTTCCTAAAATCAGCTGAAATCGAAGATGACCGTTGGCTAAATTGGCCGATCGGGTTCATTTGAAAAAACTTGGATCCCTATGTCCTAAGGATGCATCCTGCCATATATAATTGAGATCGGCCTAAGAGTTCTCGAGAAGACATTTTAAATTTAGCATTTCTTTAGTATGGGAGCCTTTGGTGGGAAAATAATCCAAGATGGCCAACAAACCGTTTATCCGATAGTTTCGCGAAGGGCAAATTTGAGCTCAGAATACCCAAAAACATATATAAAACCAATTTCAGCCTTAAAATCCATCAAATAAAAAATCCAATATGGCCACCAAACACACTATGTTTTGATTGGCCCATGGTGGCCATGTTATTTGACGGATCAACTTACCTTGAACAAAATTGAATGACCCTTAGTCCCTAATCATATCTAGCAAAATTTCGACCCAATCTCTTCGCTAAAACTAGATCAACCAAGATGGCCGCAGAACCATTTGAACAATCAAGTTCTCTTGAACAAACTTGGTTCAACTCTTGCCATAGATCATATTTCATGAGGCTTGCATCAATCCCCCAAGCGGTTTCGGAGAGATTTTTAGACGTTTCTAAAAATAGGCCAAAATCCAAGATGGCCACCGTCCCAATTGGCCAATCGGCTTCGTTTGAACAAACTTGAATCTCTATGCTCTAAGGATGCTTTCTGCCAAATATAATTCAAATTGGTCTAGTAGTTCTCGAGAACACATTTTAAATTTCCCATTCCTTTAGTATGGGAGCTTTTGGCGGGAAAATTATCCAAGATGGCCACCAAACCGCTTATCCGAGCATTTCGAAAACTGCAAATTTGAGATCAGATACCCAAAAACACATATAAAACCAATTTCGGCTTCAAAATCCATCAAATAAAAAAATCCAATATGGCCACCAAACACACTATATTTTGATTGGCCCACAGCGGCCAGATTTTTGATGGTTCAACTTCCCTTGAACAAACTTTAATGGCCCTTAGTCCCTAATATCTGCCAAATTTCGACCCGATCCCTTCAGCAATTCTGGAGAAGTCGTTTTCGCTAAAACTAGGTCAACCAAGATGGCCACCAAACCATTTGACCAATCAAGTTCCTTTGAACAAATTTGGTTCAGCTCTTGCCCTAGATCATATTTCATGAGGTTTGCATCAATCCCAAACACAGTTTCAGAGATTTTTAAAGACGTTTCCTAAAATCGACCAACATCCAAAATGGTCAGCCAAATTGGCCGATCGGCTTCATTTGAACAAACTTGGATCCCCATGTCCTCAGGATGCTTCCTGCCAAATATAATTGAAATCATCCCAGTGGTTCGTGAGAAGAAGTCGTTTAAAGGAAGAGTTGACGGATGGACGGATGACGGACGACGGACAGCTGCTATGGCATAAGCTCACTTGGCCTTTCAGGCCAGGTGAGCTAATAAAATGGTGAGAACAGCATAAAATACAGTTTATGCTTGGTTAATATTCACACAGGAATCAGATCAGTTTAATCCATGCTACTGCCCATCAGTATTGTTGTAGATGATCTGTTTGTGGTATGAGCCGTGATCATGGTGAGGGTTGGGTTTTCTGTGGCAATTATTACAAGTTCTAAAATACACCAATGGCCATCAAAAGGGAAATATTTAGAAACAAATTTGAGCATTAAAGTGAAGCAATGGTTTATTAACCCTTTAACCCTCGAATTTGTTCAAGAAAATTCCAATTTTCTCATACAAAATGTCATTTGCAGACCAAGAGAAGCCAAATAGTGAAAATTTACCACTGGAATGGCTCGGTTATCGAGCCAGTCATTTCAGTGGTAAATTAAAAAAAATAGTCTTCTCTTGGTCTGCAAATGGACATTTCTCAAGATCATGGCAGAAGGCATTTTTTGGCTGATATGAATGCTAACGGGTTAAGTGCAGAGTAAGACCAAACGTAACAGAGCCACTACCCTGTAAGAAATATTATGTCAAACATTTTGAAACTCATTTGACTGGAAGCCTTTGCTGCTTAACTCTTTAACACTCATAACTGCCAAAAATGGCTTCTGCAGATTTCTTGGGAAATGCTCATTTGCAAACCTAGAGAGGACAGTCACTCCAGTGGTCAATTTTCAGAGATAGGCCTTTCTTGGTCTGCAAATTAACATTTCATAAATTCTGGATCAGCAGCAGTTTGTTGGTTTTCAAATTTATCTGAATTCAAGTGGGGGACGCGGCTCTCCTTTGATTCTGTGATTAAATATTTATATCTGTTCCCGGGCCATCTGACTTATCGAAGATTCTTAGATTCGTACCAAAGTGTTTCTCTCTGGTCTTGTTGCATCAATCTAGCTATTAATACTTGTATCGACAAACAGCAACTTCAAACTTGTATCATACTGTGAATTTATTCTCTGTAACAATTATAACTATAATCTGACTAAAACTTCTAACTAATATCTAACATTCATGTTTATACTATAAAAAGTGATCTAAAGAGTGATCTCAAAAGTAGATCCAGTTTGCACAAGACATGCAAATATATAGCACGCTCATCCTAACCCTGTGGTAGAAATCACTGATGTCATCTTGTTGACCCTCGCCTCAGCCAATCCTGGCCCGGCACACCACCATTCCTAAATCTGTGGTAGAAATCACTGATGGCATCTTGTTGACCCTCGCCTCAGCCAATCCTGGCCGGGCACACCATCATTCCTAAATCTCTGGTAGAAATCACTGATGGCATCTTGGTGACTGACCCGTGCACTCGAGCGCCATTATGACCTTTAACGGCCATAATGATACAAGACTAATTTGTGCAGCGTCCGTTTCAAAGATAACATCAATGGTCTCTATCATCAGTAATTGTCCGGCCATTATGTTGACTGACCTTTGTTGTATGCCAGCAAAGGCAATCGACGTAATGGCTGTGACCCTGGCTTAACCCTATAGTCTTTCTCATCCTGAATTCAAAATCAGAATGCAGAGTAATCTTTTACATCCAAAAATCTGCACTTTGAATAATTCAGATTTCACAATTTGTCTTGAGAAAACATAAATTTTCTTGAACAAATTTATGGCTTAAAGGGATAAATCAGTAACAACAAACAGTTAATGTCCTACTTGTATACCAGTCGTATCTCGCGAGATCTCCTTCGATACGAGATCGAGAAAAGTATCTCATATGTATTGAGTAGTCATTGGCGCACTGATTTCCACCAGAATATGGTGGTTGAGAGAATTGAAACTTGGAAGGACACGAGCGCTACTCTCTTCATACCAGCCAATATTAATTCACGTAAAACAAGGTGATATAAAGCCTATAGTAGTCTGTATGACAAGTAGTTAACAGAAAAATAGTCCCTCTGAATTCGTCGCAAAATTCAAATCTGTCGCCCACAAAATGAGGTCAAGAATTTGCTGATGTTGTGTGGAAGTTGATATCACACGAACCACTGAGTGGATCAAGTCAATTTTAATGTCTGTATCAAGCTAGTGATACAGAGGTAATGATGATACCAAAATCAACACGATCCACATTGTTGCTTTTACTGTCCGCTACAGAGATAGATTGGATCCCGATCTGTCTGGCCTCAGAAGTGGAGTCTGTGTAACAGTCTAGTCATTGTGATGACGTACCAAGATGGCCGGTCAATACATTAGAGGGGTATTCTCGAAGAAGCCCTGCTTCTATTTTTAGATTGACTTGTATACATGTGTGCTAATAGACATTGAAACACATGTTTGTTATATCTTATAGATAACATTCTTAACTCTTACCACTCTGATGTCAATATTCAATCTGTTACTGTACCAATATCAAACAAACTGGTGCACATTTTTAAACAATTTTTGGTGGACGATGTGGTTGTCTACGACAGCAACATCTTCCACTAAATTTGTTGAAAAATGAACACCAGTTCATCTTTGAATTTAATTTGAAAATTAAAAATTTTGATATCAGAGTGTTAAGAGTTAAAACACACAGTGGCTTTTACCTGAGTCATAGATGATGTGTGATTTTCGTGATTTTTTACCACGAACTGTCTTACTCCTACTCTTTGGTTGTATCTTGTCATCGTCCTCGTCATCCTCGTCAGCTATAAGCTCCTCAGGCCCGCCAGAAGACTAGAAAAAACAAGAGGGCTAGGGCTTAACCCTTTAACCGGCCTCTGCTATGGTCTTGTGGAATGTCCATTTATAGGCCGAGAGGATACAATTTTCAAAAATTTACCGAGCCAGTCTTTCCAGTGATAAATTTTCAAAAATTGTATCCTCTTGGCCTTTAAATGGACAGTCAATAAGAAAATATAAATTTTTTTTACCAAATTTGACCGTTAAATGGTTAAAGATCACAAACGAGAATTAGATTTCATTAAAAACGTCAAAAATAAAGTCATATTTCACAAATTAAACAGAATTTGACAAAGTTTCACAAACTCCATCAGTCATGCGTCAGTGACAAAGTTTCACAAACTCCATCAACAGTCATGTGTCAGTGACAGTTTCACAAACTCCATCAACAGTCATGTGTCAGAGACAAAGTTTCACAAACTCCATCATCAGTCATGTGTCAGTGACAAAGTTTCACAAACTCCATCATCAGTCATGTTTCAGTGACAAAGTTTCACACACTCCATCAACAGTCATGTGTCAGTGACAAAGTTTCACAAACTCCATCATCAGTCATGTGTCAGTGACAGTTTCACAAGCTCCATCGTCAGTCATGTGTCAGTGACAAAGTTTCACACACTCCATCATGAGTCATGTGTCAGAGACAAAGTTTCACAAACTCCATCATCAGTCACGTGTCAGTGACAATGTTTCACACACTCCATCAACAGTCATGTGTCAGTGACAAAGTTTCACACACTCCATCAACAGTCATGTGTCAGTGACAAAGTTTCACACACTCCATCAACAGTCATGTGTCAGTGACAAAGTTTCACACACTCCATCAACAGTCATGTGTCAGTGACAAAGTTTCACACACTCCATCAACAGTCATGTGTCAGTGACAAAGTTTCACACACTCCATCAACAGTCATGTGTCAGTGACAAAGTTTCACACACTCCATCAACAGTCATGTGTCAGTGACAAAGTTTCACACACTCCATCAACAGTCATGTGTCAGTGACAAAGTTTCACACACTCCATCAACAGTCATGTGTCAGTGACAAAGTTTCACAAGCTCCATCAACAGTCATGTGTCAGTGACAAAGTTTCACAAGCTCCATCAACAGTCATGTGTCAGTGACAAAGTTTCACACACTCCATCAACAGTCATGTGTCAGTGACAAAGTTTCACACACTCCATCAACAGTCATGTGTCAGTGACAAAGTTTCACACACTCCATCATCAGTCATGTGTCAGTGACAAAGTTTCACACACTCCATCATCAGTCATGTGTCAGTGACAAAGTTTCACACACTCCATCATCAGTCATGTGTCAGTGACAAAGTTTCACACACTCCATCATCAGTCATGTGTCAGTGACAAAGTTTCACAAGCTCCATCATGAGTCATGTGTCAGTGACAAAGTTTCACAAACTCCATCATCAGTCATGTGTCAGTGACAGTTTCACAAATGCCATCATCAGTCATGTGTCAGTGACAAAGTTTCACAAACTCCATCGTCAGCCATGTGTCAGTGACAAAGTTTCACACACTCCATCATGAGTCATGTGTCAGTAACAAAGTTTCACAAACTCCATCATCAGTCATGTTTCAGTGACAAAGTTTCACAAACTCCATCGTCAGTCATGTGTCAGTGACAAAGTTTCACACACTCCATCATGAGTCATGTGTCAGTAACAAAGTTTCACAAACTCCATCATGAGTCATGTGTCAGCAACAAAGTTTCACAAACTCCATCATCAGTCATGTGTCAGTGACAAAGTTTCACAAACTCCATCGTCAGTCATGTGTCAGTGACAAAGTTTCACACACTCCATCATGAGTCATGTGTCAGTGACAAAGTTTCACAAGCTCCATCATGAGTCATGTGTCAGTGACAAAGTTTCACAAACTCCATCATCAGTCATGTGTCAGTGACAAAGTTTCACAAACTCTATCAACAGTCATGTGTCAGTGACAAAGTTTCACAAACTCCATCGTCAGTCATGTGTCAGTAACAAAGTTTCACAAACTCCATCATCAGTCACGTGTCAGTGACAGTTTCACAAATGCCATCATCAGTCATGTGTCAGTGACAAAGTTTCACAAACTCCATCATCAGTCACGTGTCAGTGACAAAGTTTCACAAGCTCCATCATGAGTCATGTGTCAGTGACAAAGTTTCACAAACTCTATCAACAGTCATGTGTCAGTGACAAAGTTTCACAAACCCCATCATCAGTCATGTGTCAGTGACAAGGTTTCACAAACTCCATCATCAGTCACGTGTCAGTGACAAAGTTTCACACACTCCATCATGAGTCATGTGTCAGTGAAAAAGTTTCACAAACCCCATCATCAGTCATGTGTCAGTGACAAAGCCTGCCTTTGGAGCTGCCCAGCTGTTACAGTTATACATCATCAAGGATACGCAGGTTGCATTGTATAAACGTAGTCTTTTTACCAAGAGCATCTTTGATCTACAAATCCATAGCTTCCAGAAGGACTGGAAAGCTATGTTCCCCATGATGCAGCGTGAAGCAATGTCAGCAGTACTGCAAAGCAGTGAGCTCAAGATTTTACTTTTGCTCCACGGTTCGCCGCCACAGAGTGGATCGTCATTTTCTTTAGTTTCATGCTTTGTAGATAGGTACATGTGGGTGAACTCTGTTTTGGATTCATTCATAGAGATTCTCAAATTTTTTTCTCAATGTTTAGTTTGCTTGCAGCTATTGGCAGAAGTTCGTCAAGGGGTTTATTTTCCTCATCTATAAAGTCCACATCGTCGGCATATTCCATCTCTAGCGGCATGCCCAGTATTGACACCAGAGGGGGTTTGGTCTTGTGTGGAACTTTCCCGCATGGATTTCAATGCAGCAGCCAGGTAACAAGTGAAGAGCACAGGGGATTGACCATCTCCCTGTGGGGAGCCGATTGATGTCTCAAACTCTACAGACTTCACTGACTTGACTCATACTCTCAGCTTGGTGTCTGCAAGCAGTAGTCTCACTAGTCGTAGCTCAACTTCATTGCAATGAGCGCTTAATTGTGAAACTTTGTCATACAATGTCTGCACAGCTGCATCCACGTTTGAAGCCGCTTTGACATGATCCGGTGAAGTCGTCGATCTTGTCTCGGATGTGGCATAGAGTAACATTGGATAGGATTTTCCGTATGCTGTTAAGGAGCACAATGGGCCACAGATTGGCTGGGGGCCAGGTGGCTTCTTGGGCTTGGGTAGCGCGATAAGGATGCCTTGGCCTACAGCATCGATGGGAAGGTGGTGCATAAAAGCTGAATTGACTATGTGCATGATCAGTTTTGAGATAATGTCACTTGCATATTTGAATAGCTCATTGCTCATGCCATCAGGTCCAGATGCACATCCGTTTTTCAGGGCTTTAAGTGCCTTCTCAACCTCTGCTGTATTAATTGGAGTTAGTAATGGCCTGAGGTCTCCTGAGAATGGGTGCAAGGGCTCATCATCGTGGTCAGTGAACTGTTCCTTGAACCATTCTTGAACTGCCTCGGCATTGCCCTGGTCAGTCCCGATAAAGTGTCCAGAATTGTGCACAGTTAGTGGTGGTGTGTAGTCAACAACTCTCAGGGCTCGGGCTGCCCGAAACATTTAGTGGCAGTCATCCATGGCAGTGATTTCATATGCTAGGGCATCTGCTTGTTGGATAGCGAGATCTTTTAAGCACTTGCTAATGTGGCGCAGAATGTTATTGCGTTCCTGGCGTAGTTTGGTGCGATCTTCACTTTGGCCACTTTGATAGATGCGCAGACGTAACGCTTTCTGTTCTGCTGACAGTTTTACTATTAGAGGGTCGTCAGTATACCTAGTTCTGTTGTTTTTTAGAACACCTATGGTGCTAGTAGCTGATGATTCCATAGATATCAGTATTTTGGTTAGGGGTTTGTTTGGATCGGAGCTGACATCGATGTTAGGTATCTGCTCCCCGAGGGCCTTTTTGTATGACATTTGAGTGTCCGTGTCGCTGATGAGCTTGGGTAAGTTGTAGGTGACTCTACCCTCTTGCCTGGTATGGCGTTTATACATTAGGTAGAGCTGGTTCATCAAACCAGTACATTACAAGATAATTGCCCTGTAATTATACCCTCCTACATAATAAAGGAATCACTGAACAACCCCTTCTGTGAAATGGCTTAGCTTTTAATTCTGGACTAGAGGTGTTATTCAAACTCTACATAAATGTGCTCAGTGCTCTCACTCAGTACTGTACTATATACATTGTATTCTAATGCTTTTTAATGCAAACATTTATATAGCAAGGTTTACATATTGTGTCTATAATAATTAGACATGCCATTAACCGTAAACAGTCATATTCATCAGAAAAAACTAGGCATTAATCTATAATTAAGTCAAATGAACTAAAAATAAGATCTGCTGAATGTTGACTTTTGGGACAATAATTTGACTGAATGATATACCTATTGGCAACAAATTTTTAAATCTAATTGTTTTAAATATTAACGGAGAAGCCAAAAATAAATACCTTCTGCACTAGTTTTGAGGAAGGATCATATGTATTCTAAGAGACTATTTTTGAAAATTTACCAGTGGAATGACTGATTCCATAACTGAGCCAGTCATTGCATTGTTAAATTTGAAAAAATAGTCTTCTCTTATCCTGCAAATGGACATTTGCTAATGATAAATCTAGTTTTTCTTGCCCATTAGAGGGTTAAAATATAACAATGTTGCTCTTACGTAAATATTGGTATGGAATTGGACTTGGAATTGATCAAATGGAATTGGAATTGAACTTGTCTGGGTGGAATTGGAATTGATAAAATGAATTGATCCAGAAACGGAATTGGAATTGACCCCATCCCTGTCTGCGGTGGTCTTGTGAAATGTCCATTTGTAGACCAAGAGAACACTATTTTTTGAAAATTTAACACTTGAATGACTTGCTCAATAACCGAGCCAGTCATTCCAGTGGTAAATTTAAAAAGTCTTTTCTTGGTCTACAAATGGACATTTTCTATGAAAAAATGTAAATTTTCTTGAACAAATTCGAGGCTTAAAGGGTTAAACCATACATTGGTAAATTTGATCCAAGATATCAAAACAAGAGAATACTTTGTAAATTTACCTTTGGAATGACTGGCTCTGTTATCGAGCCACTCATTCCAGTGGTAAAATGTTCATAACTAGTCTTCTCTTGGCCGGCAAATGGACATTTCTCAAGACTACTGCAGAGGCTGCTTTTGATCGGCTTCGATATGAAAGGGTTATATCTTGAAATTCCACTTACTCAATCTCAAGACAACGTTACAGGAAAAGTTAAATTGAATATTTGAAACGAATATGACCGGCAGCAACAGCTCCCAGTCAAATTACTTTCACTTGAGAATATTAAAACAATAATCTTTACATCCTCAAGAAGTCGTTATTTCTGGTCTCTAATAGGCTTGCGCGATTACGGGATTAAATCGAAGATCGCGATTATATTTTAACTCGTGAATTTATATGATTAAAAATTAAATAATCGAATAATCGTGAATATTTTCTATTGCATAAAATATTTCAAAACCTAACTTTCAATTACTTTTTAATGCGATTGGTCATTTTTGCTTAGTGAATGTATGCCCATTTGCAAGGCAAGAGAAGACTATTTTTGAAAATGTATTACTGGAATGACTGGCTCAAGAATCGAGCGAGGCATTCCTGAGATACATTTTCAAAATGCAAATGAATTTTTCTAAACACCATTGCAATTTTCATCATTGATATTCCTTTGTTGTTATGTTTTGGTAATTTGTACCAGGCTGATTAATGGCCCTTTCCATTTTTAGCTATGCCCCGCCCATCTCTAGCTAAGCTCCACCCATACTTCGCCGTGTTGGGATTGATCGATCCCCAAATGCCCTAGCTATCAATTTCCTGAAAACTATACATGGAAACAGCGGCCAGTAAAGTTGGTTTCAAAATATTCAACAGAATATTTATTAAATAGTAAAAAGCAAACAATTTGTACAACGCGTAGACCGTCTTCAAATATGCGTTCGTGACGTACTTATCGACGTCATTCATTTTGATGTCATTCTACACATCACGCAGTTCATTATGATGTCATATGATGGGTGGGTACTCTGGAAAGGTGAATTGAGTAATCACAATTATTTTTTAATAATCGATCGCGATCACTCAACGCAATAATCACGCAAGCCTAGGCTCTAAGTCTGCTGGTTAAAATCGACCTGCTTACATCTTAGTATGGATTGCTTCTAGATCCTAAGGAAATAGCATCCAAACCTGTGTTATAGCTCTGGGGGTACAGCTACAGTCTGACTATGGGTTGTTACAGATCTCGATGCTTTCTTACTTGGCTGGTGGGACCTATGCCTGTGGGGTGGGATTGCTACCAGGAGAGGGTTGCCTTATAACCGTCAATTATACACGACTACTTGTCTTGGCCTCCAAATGAGCATTTATGAAGATTACAGCAGAGGCCATTTCTGGTCGGCTTTACCATTAACCAATCCAAAGACAGATCTGAAAGAAAATATAACATATTGTTGAATATTTTGAACATAACTGGACTGGACGACTTGGCAGCAATGTCTTCCAATCCAATCGTGTTCAAAATATTTAACAGTATATTTGTTACATCACATTCTAAATGTACTAACATGTTTCGGCTTTTGTTTTGATAACATAGTACCTGAGGGAGCTAAGGACTCTCATTGAGGACAAAAAACAGTCGCCAAAGAAGCGTGACTGGGTACACTGACGAGTAAGAAGCGGGACTGGGTACACTGATGAGTAAGAAGCGTGACTGGGTACACTGATGAGTAAGAAGCGTGACTGGGTACACTGATGAGCAAGAAGAGGGACTGGGTAAACTGACGAGTAAGAAGCGGGACTGGGTACACTGACGAGTAAGAAGCGTGACTGGGTACACTGTCGACCGAGAAGCAACTGAGAGAGCTAAGGACTCTCACTGAGGAAAAAAAACAGTGGCCAAAGAAGGACTGATTGCAGTTGCAGGATGTTTTCAAACTACTGCAGCCGCAGAAGTGACAGAACACAGTCTATCATCATCATCATCAACAGGTATGCCCTGTAGGCGGGGCTTAGAATATACCTTCCGTATCCTCTGCGTGTCGTAAGAGGCGACTAAAGGAGGTAAGGGTGAGGTAACCCTGACAGAAACTCGAGTGCTGAAGACGGAGGTTCCAGGCCGCACGGCGCACTCTAATAAACCATGGATCCACGCACTTAACGCTTATGATCATGTCGAGTCACTTACAGGACTGGCGGTATGATCAGCGAACGAAAAGAAGAAGAATAATCATCAACAGGTTAATATTTTTTTATTCGTACAGTACACTATATCTTACCTGTTTTCGCTTACGTTTCCCAGCAACCGAATCATCTGAACTTTTGCGTTTATTTCTCCTGCTTTTCTCATCATTGTTATCTGTCTTACCCGTGACACTTTTATGACTTTCCTTGGAATACCTTCGATTCCGAGACGTGGATGATTTTTTAACAGACTCTTCCCTTTCAAAGTCATCTTCATCATAATCATCTATAACTACGGCATCGTTACTTTCGCTGTCACTAGAAATAGTCCGTATTTTCTTTTTTGTTTTCTCACTATGCTTGATTGAAGCATTCTTACTATTTCCGTTTGATGATTTTTGCGGAGCAGATTTCTCATCACTTGATTTTGATACATGGTGTTTTTTCAACGAACTATCCGCTTGACCTGTTTCAGCGTTGTGACCTTTAACCTTTAAATCTTTACTATTGACTTTCTTTTCCTTGTTATCCTTAGCAGCCTGTGCTTCACTTTTCCTATCAACAACTTTTCTGTTATCACATTTTTCTGTTTTATCCTTAGAACTTGGATTCGATTTAGAGGCTACAATAATAACATCGTCGCTTGATGATTTCTGTTTAGACTTGGTATCCGTCGCGACAGGAGCTGTTTTCTTAGCTGCTGGAGGGCCGCCAAAAAACTTTCTGATATCCTGAAACAAACACGAGGTAATGTAAATCAAATTCATTCAGTCTGTTTAGATGCCAAGTCAAAATATTCAACAGAAGGTTTATTAAATTGTAAATTCTTCAGTCATACAATTAATACACAGTTGTAAGACCGTTCATGCTTTATGAGAGCTATATCACGTCATTATACCGATTACATCAGTCTACATGTTATAAAATTGATTATGATGCCATAACATGTAGTTAATTGACAGACTGGATCCCTCTAGTTAGTGCCGGCAAAACAGGTAGTCTCATCTCTTCTGCCTATTCAATGACCATCTCATCCCTCCTGCCTAGTCATCCCTCCCGCCTAGTCATCCCTCCTGCCTAGTCATCCCTCCTGCCTAGCCATCTCTCCTGCCCAGTCATCCCTCTTGCCTAGTCATTCCTCCTGCCTAGGCATACCTCCTGCCTAGTCATCCCTCCTGCCTACTCAATGACCGTCTCATCCCTCCTGCCTAGTCATTCCTCCTACCTAGTCATCCTCCTGCCTAGTCAATTAGCATCTCATCCCTCCTGCCTAGTCATCCCTCCTACCTAGTCACCCTCCTGCCTAGTCAATTACTGGCTCATCCCTCCTGCCTAGTCATTTTCCTGCCTAGTCAATGACCATCACATCCCTCCTGCCTAGTCAATGACCGTCTCATCTCTCCTGCCTAGTGATCCCTCCCGTCGAGTTAATGACCATCTCATCCCTCCTGCCTTGTCATCCCTCCTGCCTAGTCAATGACCATCACATCCCTCCTGCCTAGTCATCCCTCCTGCCTAGTCATCCCTCATGCTTAGTCATCTCTCCTGCCTAGTCATCCCTCCTGCTTAGTCTTCCCTCCTGCCTAGTCAATGAGCTTCACATTAGAGGGATGTGTGTCACTCAAGTATGTCATACTCAAATATGTCAAATGTTAGCTGACATCCCAATCATTATGATATAGCTGTTATGAAAATCAGACAGTATGTCACAGAATCAGGGCTGGGGTCATTGGGATTGGGATTGGTGGTAATTTAATTCCTTTCCTCAGGAATTGGTAGGGAATTGGTAATTGGGTAAGTTTTGAGGAATTGGAATTAATTACTTTGGTCAAGTAATTGGTGTTTGACAATTCTTTACCAATTACCTTAGATTACTTTTATAAACTCTTAGATTTAACTCTGACTATTCATCTATTTTACTTATTTTAATCTTTATAATCCACAGCATGTTCTGTTAAATATTTTGAAACTGATTTGACTGGGAGATGTTGCTGCCTATTGCAGCAACATGTTCAAGTCAATTTAGTTTCAAAATATTAGTTTTAAAATATTCAATGTTCAGCTTTCATGCATAGTTCTCTTCATAGAATGGCTACGTAAACATAAACGATTTACTTCTGAAATGAAAAAAACAACTTTCCTTTAAACTATTGTCTACTGAAGACATTTTTTAGTTTAAAGTTGTAAACGCTAGGTTCACTCATTTCATTATAGTTGCCCCCTTGCTCTGATACCCTGAACTGTCTATGGCTCAGAATCCACAGATGTCATTCTACTGAACCTATTTCATTCTGAATTGTCAAAAACTTACTTCGAAGCAGAGAAATATGAAAGATGTATATTAATCATCATCATCATCATCTGTTGCGACGTTGGAGGCCATGATGGGCCAATTGCCGATCTAATTTTATTTTTCATTACTGTGGTTGGTTGTACAATGCGTGGATAATGGTTGAATTTCTTTTTTTACCGTTTGTATTATAGGGTTGCTGTGGTATATGTACAAGTTACAATGTACAAATATACATCCTTGATCTGGTAGGACAGACCCACCGTATCAAAGTGCAGGAACCTCTGGTTCTTCATGATGTGACTTGAAACACTGGTAGGGCAATTCCACCTGGCTCAGCCACTTACAATAAGCATAATTATTCAAATGTACAATATATACATATATTTACATCGTGTGGGTGGAAAGCCTGACCATCCTTGCAAGCTTGATTGAATGATAGGACAGACCCACCTTATCAGTGCTCATGCAGCCTCATATAGATGGTAGGACACACCCACCTGTTCTGGATTAATATGTGTGGAGATATATACACTATGTATTATTAATACGTTTCGTGATTGGTAGGACCAATCCTCTTTGCCAATTTACTTGGGGGGCTATGACAGTTATGATTACAGTTCGGTGTATTCTTCCAGATTAATATGTGTGGAGATATATACAATATGTTGGCTGGTACCTGGTATTAAAACATAGGACTTAAATACAGCAAGAACTCATCTAGCGACCTGTTGGCGCTGGTAAGGCTGACTCGCATTTAGCTTACTTAAATGGTAGGACATACCCACTTTAGCAGTACGTTTACATTATTACAATAGTTGTTTATGTGCTTGTGGGGATGGTAGGACAAGCCCACCTGACCCGGCTTGTTGTGGATGAGAGTATTACATTATATTAAGAAATTACTTTGATTGAAAATTAGTTCTACCATAGGCACCAATGATTATTTTCAAAATATTCAACATATTAGTTGTAGTCACTTTGAGATTGAGACGTAGGTTAATTACTGAAATGGCAAAATGATAAAGTCTGCTAATTATCTGGTGTAGCTCTATACCCTGCATTTACTAACTATTTACTCACCTCTGAGCTCCTTGGACTTAAATGACATGTAAGTTGTGTTGTCATAGTGTTTAGTGTATCTAATATGCACTTGTCATGGTGCTATTAGGTCAGGTATAGGATATTCTGTGTGGAACTATATATTATTGATTTTAACCAGCATAAATTAGAATGTTCATAATTATGAACAGCTGAATCATGTGAAATCAAGCGTGACGATTCTAGGAGTATAGAGGATATAGGACAATAGCCCAATTAATAGCCAGAACAATTGAAGCGACCCAACCTGCAGTATGGACATAATACATCACAGTATTCCAAGACATGTATATGCTGAACTTTTATATCTAATAACATACTTATGAAAATGCATGCTTATAATCCGATAATCGTTTTCAATCTGAATTCCCATAAACGTGATTTCAAGACATTGGCATAAGAAACCAGCATATTATTTTGGAAATAGTTTGACTGAAAGTTTTTGCTGCCTCAAGGAAACAACTTTCGCTTTGATTGTTTTCAAGTCATCATGAATTTGTCAGAGTAAAATACTGTCAGCACTTATGCAGAATGAAAGTGGTTAAATATAATTTTCATTGAAGTGCATAAATATGGGATTCACAAAAGTACTATTAGTAAAAACTTGATTCTTTAAACAAATTATTAATGATTTTAGACATGTTCTGACTTATTTTGAACATGTCTCTTGACCACCTGTTTGTTGACTCTAACGACCACTAGCTTTAAAATGTAAATGAATTGGTGTATGAGACAGATAGAGTGAGTGAGAGAAACAGTGAGAGTCAGAGCTAGAGATAAAGAGATAGATAGATAGTAGACAGAGATTTAAGCCAGAATAGTAGATAGATATAGCGTTCTTAGTTTGTATAGAAATTTTGTATCAACATCAGTTTGTGTATTGAGTCAATTTGAAATTATTAAAAGTTGAAGTCATTTATTATTTGAAGAACCGTCTTGTTGAATACTATTGAAGTTTCTTCACCCATTTTTGCCTGCCACCTCATCCTGGCTATTGCTGAAGTGTAGCAGAGCTATTGCCACCCAGGTTTTTACAGATCAACGTCTCTTGAACAAACTTTAATGGCCCTTAGTCCCTAATCATATATCACAAATTTCCGCCTCATCACTTCAGCGGTTCTGGGGAAGTTGTTTTAGTGAAGACAAGGTCATCCAAGACAGCCGCTGAACCATTTGGTCAATCAAGTTCCCTTGAACAAACTTGAGTGAGCTCTTGCCCTAGATCATATTACATGAGGTCTGAATTGATCCCTCAAACGGTTTTAAAGAAGATTTTGAAAGCCATTTCAAAATATCGGCCGAAATCCAAGATGGCCACCGGCCAAATAGGCCGAGCCGAGCGGCTTCGTTTGAACAAAATGAAATCTCTATGCCATAAGGATGCTTCCCGCCACATATAATTCAAATCGGCCCAGTAGTTCTCGAGAAGAAAATATTTTAAATTTACCATTGCTTTGGTATGGGAGCTTTTGGTGGGAAAATGATCCAAAATGGCTGCCAAATTTGAGATCAGAATACCCAAAAACATATATAAAACGAATTTCAGCCTCAAAATCCATCAAATAAAAAAAATCTAATATGGCTGCCAAACACACTATATTTTGATTGGTCCACCGCAGCCATGTTTTTTGACGAACCAACTTCTCTTGAACAAACCTTAATCGGCCTTAGTTGCCAATTATATATCACAAATTTCGGTCTAATCGCTTCAGCGGTTCTGGGGAAGAAGTTGTTTTTGTGAAAACTAGGTCATCCAAAATGGCCGCTGAACCATTTGGTCAATCAAGCTCGCTTGAACAAACTTGATTCAGCTCTTACCATAGATCATATTTCTTGAGTTCTGAATCGATCCCTCAAATGGTTTGGGAGAAGATCTTTAAAGACATTTCTAAAAATTGGCCGAAATCCAAGATGGTCGCCGGGGAAATTGGCCGATCGGGTTCGTTTGAACAAACTTGAATCTCTATGCCTTACGGATGCTTCATGCCAAATATAATTGAAATCGGCCCAGCAGTTCTCGAGAAGATATTTTAAATTTCCCATTGCTTTAGTATGGGAGCTTTTTGGAAGGAAAATGATCCAAGATGGCCACCAAACCATTTATCCAACAGTTTTGAAAATTGCAAATTTCAGATCAGAATACCCAAAAACCTACATAAACCCCATTTCAGCCTCAAAATCCATCAAATAAAAAAATCCAAGCATGCTATATTTTGATTGGCCCACGGCAGCCATGTTTTTTGACGGATCAACTTCTCTTGAACAAACTTTACTGGCCCTTAGTCTCTAATCATATCTGCCAAATTTCTGCCTGATCCCTTCAGCGGTTCTGGAGAAGTTATTTTTGCTAAAACTAGGTCAACCAAGATGGCCGCCAAACTATTTAACCAATTACGTTCCCTTGAACAAATTTGGTTGCGTTCTTGTCCTAGATCATGTTTCATGAGGTTTCCTTCAATCCCTCAAGCGGTTTCGGAGAAGATTTTTAAAGACGTTTCTAAAAATCTGCCAAAATCCAAGATGGCCACCGGCCTAATTGGCCGATCGGCTTCATTTGAACAAACTTGGACCCCTATGCTCTAAGGATGCTTCCTGCCAAATATAATAGAAATTTGCCCAGCAGTTCTTGAGAAGTCGCTTAAAGGAAAAGTTGACGGACGGATGGACGACGGATGGACACACGACGGACGGTCGTCACGACATAAGCTGAAAGGCCGGGTGAGCTAAAAAGTTGAGAAAAAACATTTCAAGCAAAACTAGAAAACGTTGTTTGACTCCGACTGAATGAGTCACTAGTGAGCAAGGCTACTGACCAGTTAATTCCACTGCCCCGCAATCACTGAAAATACCTTTTTCTATGTAGTCAATAGCAATTTTATTCAAGCCTTCATAATATTTAAAAAAACCCAAAAAAACCCCAAATAACTTACTTATATATTGAATATTTTCTTCATGACGTCAAAATTCATAGTACACCAATAACAGTATGGGGAATAGTATGTACCTCATTAGTCATGTTAGTTAGAGTATGAGTTCATGCATTAGTTTCATCTGCAACATTGTCAAAATGAATATCACTCTGTGTCTGTGTCGAACAGGATAAGGTATAAGCTACAATTTGGTGGCAACAAAAATTCCACTACAGGCAATACCCGTGGCTTTCCTTTGAGACAGACATTAGATTTTCTTCATGACATGTTAGTTAGAGTATGAGTTCATGCATTAGTTTAATATAGAGTTTTCAAAGACATTCTTCTTCTTTTCGTTCGCTGATCATACCGCCAGTCCTGTAAGTGACTATCGACATGATCATAAGCGTTAAGTGCGTGGATCCATGGTTTATTAGAGTGCGCCGTGCGGCTTGGAACCTCCGTCTTCAGCACTCAAGGTTTCTGTCAGGGTTACCTCACCCTTACCTCCTTTAGTCGCCTCTTACGACACGCAGAGGATACGGAAGGTGTATTCTAAGCCCCACCTACAGGGCATATATATGATGATATTGAGACATGCTCGAGGAGGTAGGTCATGCAGTAGTCAAATGTTTGTCTTCTTGTGTTATTAATATTGTTAAGACTTTCATGGCTTTATTACTTTAACCTTTGTTCTCCCAAATTCTCAGCTGTTGCAATCATTAGGTGTTCATTTTGAGAACGGTACGGCTGAAAGGTGATCATATTATCTATAACAGAATCCCTTTCATCTGCAACATTGTCAAAATGAATATCACTCTGTGTCTGTGTCGAGCAGGATAAGGTATAAAGCTACAATCTACGGAGGAATTCACAATTTGGTGGCAATACAAAATCCACTACAGGAAATACCCGTGGCTTTCCTTGAGCGACAGACATTAGATAAAGGGACACCCCTAGAAATCAAGTGAAAGTATGTTAAAGTTAAAAAAAAAATCACAGGTATCACTGGTGTCCAAAGAGAAAGTTCAAAGAAAATCACAAGTATTGCTGGTGCCCAAAGAGACATGTGGCCAAAGTATTTGACTATGAAGGTGAATCCTTCAAAAGGCACATCTGTGTATCTTAAGCGAGGCATATACCAAGTTTCAACAAAGTATCTTAAGCAGTTCTGTATGATATAAGCTGTTTACGAGAAAATTGACAAAATGTTTTTACATTAAAAAGCCCATTTTCACCCAAAATATTGGACCAATAATGGCGAACCCTTCAAAAGGCACATCTGCGTATCTAAACTGAGGCATATACCAAGTATCATTAAAATATATTAAGTGGTTCTGTATGATATGCTGTTTACGAGATACAAGGTTTTGTGGACGGATGGACAGACAGATGGATGGACGGACGGACAGGCAGACGCGCTGATTACTATAGGGCAAGTCCATTTTCACATAAAGAAGCCACCTGTCAAGTTTCATTAAGTTATTTTAAGTAATTCTGTATGATATGGTGTCTAGGAGAAAATTGACAAAAATGCTGAGTTTTTGCATTAAAAATTCCATTTTCACCCGAAATTTTGGACCTATAAATGTGAATCCTTCAAAAGGCACATCTGCGTATCATAGCTGAGACATATATCAAGTTTCATGAAAATATTTTAAGCGATTCTGAATGATATGGTGCATTAAAAAGACCATACCCAAAATTATAAATGTGAATCCTTCAAAAGGCACATCTGTGTATCATAGCTGAGACATATATTAAGTTTCATTTAATTATTTTAAGCGATTCTGAATGATATGGTGTTTACGAGAAAATTGACAAAAATCGTGAGTTTTTGCATTAAAAAGCCCATTTTCACCCAAAATCTTGGACTGATAAAGGTGAATCCTTCAAAAGGCACATCTGCGTATCATAACTGAGACATATATCAAGTTTCATTAAATTATTTTAAGCGATTCTGAATGATATGGTGTTTACGAGAAAATTAACAAAAATCGTGAGTTTTTGCATTAAAAAGCCCATTTTCACCCAAAATCTTGGACCAATAATAGTGAATCCTTCAAAAGGCACATCTGCGTATCTAAACTGAGGCATATACCAAGTATCATTAAAATATCTTAAGAGATTTTGTATATGCTGTTTACAAGATTTTGTGGACGTCCGGACGGATGGACAGACAGACGCGGTGATTAGGTCTTCCGGGGGCCCTGATTATGAATGGAAATTCTGGCAAAGGATCATTTTATCCAAGAAGAAGCAATTTGACAATTTGCAGTAAATTGTTAATAAAAATGTAAGATTTTTACACCAAAAAATTTGATGAATTAAAATTCTGAATGGAGATTCTGGAGCCCATCATCACATGATCCTTTCAGCTAAATTTTGTTGAAATCTCTCAGAATGAAGCTATTTGGCAATTTCCGGTACATTTTTCATAAAATCTAAGATTTTCACCCAAAGAATTGATCAATCAAAATTCTGAATAGAAGTTCTAGAGTCTACCACGATAGAATCTACCTAACCAAATTTGGCTGAAATATGGCAAGCAGCTTTGGAGGAGTAGCATTTTGGCCATTTCCGGTAAATTTTTCATAAAATATTAGATTTTCGCTCAAAAACATTGATGAATCAAGATCCTGAATGGAAGTTCTGGCACCCATCACCACAGGATCATTTCAGCCAAATTTGGTTGAAATCGCTCAGAATGGTAATGAGAAGGAGCAGGTGAGCTAAAAATGGGTGTTTAAAACTCTTTCATTAAATATTGTTTAGTAATGTCTTCTTCTTCTTTTCGATCGCTGGTATCACACTTGGAGAGCCGTTCTCAAGATGAAATCTGTGGTTTTCTGTAGTTCTTCCACAGGCCCATACAGCTTTTCAAGAAGAGGTTGACAAAGGCCAGATCTCTTCTCTCAGCAGCTGATACGTACTGCAACATTGAAGTATGTGCCCTGTGGTCTGTTCTGCTTCTCCACAAGGACAAGCGGGCGATGTCGTAAGGTGGAACCGCCTGTACATGTGTTGGTTTAGTCTGTTGTGTCCAGTTCTGAGACGAAAAATGGTTACTTGCTCTGGCCTCGAGAGATGATGGTAGGCATCTTCTGATTGAGGTGTTCTATAGAGTGACTTGATGATAGTCTTCATCTCTGTATGGGTAACCATGTTTTCTGTCTGATTCTCTTCTGCACCCACCTTTACCATCTAGTAATGTCTAGATGCTATGTCTATATTCTGAAAACAATTTGACTGAAACTTATTGCTGCTAATCAGTCAAATTGTTTTCAAAATAATTAGCAAATCTATTTTTGTCAAAATTGTTGATGGGTGGTTTAGAAGTAGTCTTTTAAATGAGTTTGTGGACAATTGTGCAAGTCCAATATGGCTGCCAAACATGCTACATTTTGATTGGTCCACTGCAGCCATGTTTCTGACATAGCTCCATCCCTTGAAAAAACTTTAATGACACTCAGTGCTTAATCATATTTCCCCAATTTTGCCCCAATCCGCTCAGTGATTCTGGAGTTGTTTTGGCAAAAATAGGTTATCCAAGATGGTCGCCAAACCATTTGGCCAATCAAGTTCACTTGAACAAACTTTGTGCAGCTCTTGCCTTAGATGATATTTCATGAGTTTTGAATTGATCACCCAAGCGGTTTTGGAGATTAAAAAAAATATTTCAAAAAATTGACCGAAATCAAAGATGGCGCGAGAAGAATACATTAAAAAATTTCCATTGCTTTAGCATGGGAGATTTTGGCAGGTAAATGATCCAATAAGGCCACTAAACCATTTATCTGATAGTCTTGAAAATGGCAAATTTGAAATCACAATACGCAAAAACATATATAACACCAATTTCTGCCTCAAAATCCATCAAATAAAAAAATCAAATATGTCCGCCAAACACGCTATATATTGATTGGCCCACGGCGCCCAGGTTTTTTGACGGATCTACTTCTCTTGAACAAACTTTAATGGCCTTTAGTCCCTAATCATATAATATATCACAAATTTTGGCCTGATCGCTTCAGCGGTTCTGGGGAAGTAATTTAACGAAAATTAGGTCACCCAAGATGGCCGTTGAACCATTTGGTCAATCAAGTTCCCTTGAACAAACTTGAGTGAGCACTTGCCCTAGAACATATTTCATGAGGTCTGAATTGATCCCTCAAACGGTTTTGGAGAAGATTTTTAAAGACATTTCTGAAAATCGGCCGAAATCCAAGATGGCCACCGGCCAAATTGGCCGATCGGCTTCGTTTGAACTAAATGGAATCTCTATGCCCTAAGGATACTTCCTGCCAAATATAATTGAAATCGGCCCCGTAGTTCTCGAGAAGACGTTAAAAATTTTCCATTGCTTTAGTATGGGAGCTTTTGCCGGGAAAGATGGCCGCCAAACCGTTTATTCGACAGTTTCGAAAATTGCAAATTTGAGATCAGAATACCCAAAAACCTATATAAAACCAATTTCGGCCTCAAAATCCATCAAATAAAAAAATCCAATATGGCTGCCAAACATGCTATATTTTTATTGGCTCACGGCGGCCATGTTTTTTGACTGATCAACTTCTCTTGAACAAACTTTACTGGCCCTTAGTCCTTAATCATATCTGCCAAATTTTGGCCTGATCCCTTCAGTGGTTCTGGAGGTCATTTTCAGTAAAACTAGGTCAACCAAGATGGCCGCCGAACCATTGGCCCAATCAAGTTCCCTTGAACAAACTTGGTTGAGCTCTTGCCCTAGATCATATTTCATGAGATTTGCTTCAATTCCTCAAGTGGTTTCGGAGAAGATTTTTAAAGATGTTTCTAAAGATCGGCCAAAATCCAAGATGGCTGTTGGCCAAATTGGCCGATCGGCTTTGTTTGAACAAACTTGGAACCCTATGCCCTAAGCATCCAATATAATTGAAATCGGCCAAGCAGTTCTTGAAAAGAAGTTGTTTAAAGGAAAAGTTGATGGACGGACCGACGGACAGTCGCCATGGCATAAGCTCACTTGGCCAATTTGGCCAGGTGAGCTAATAATACATGTCAATTTACTAAAGCTTTATAACTTTTTTTATTAATTTCTTACCAGCTACCCTGACTCATTCCATTGTACATTCTCCAGACACCACGTCTATGAGAAGGAATTGCCCCCCCCCCCCCCCTCTGCACGGAATTACACGAATTGTAATTGTCTTTGATCAATTTACAATTTCATAAACATTCTGTTGAATATTTTGAAACTAATTTGACTGGGAGCTGACAGCAACAAACCACCCCCAAAACCCCAATGACAGCAACAGCTCCCAGTCATATTAGTTTCAAACAGCTTACATATAATATATGTAGTTAATTTGAAATTTAGATTCTGGGAATTCAGGTTTCAAAATTTCCAATCAATTTCAACAAATGTAAAAAGTGGACAGAGCATAGCTATGAATGTATGGAGCTTAGCTAGGAATGTATGGAGCGTAACTAGGAATGTATGGAGCTTAGCTAGTAATGTATGGAGCTTAGCTAGGAATGTATAGAGCATAGCTAGGAATGTCAGGATCTTAGCTAGGAATGTATGGAGCTCAGCTAGGAATGTATGGAGCTTAGCTAGTAATGTATGGAGCTTAGCTAGTAATGTATGGAGCTTAGCTAGGAATGTATGGAGATTAGCTAGGAATGTATGGAGCATAGCTAGGAATGCATGGAGCTTAGCTAGGAATGTATGGAGCTTAGCTAGGAATGTATGGAGCATAGCTAAGAATGCATGGAGCTTAGCTAGGAATGCATGGAGCCCAGCTAGGAATGTCAGGATCTTAGCTAGGAATGTATGGAGCTCAGCTAGGAATGTATGGAGCTTAGCTAGTAATGTATGGAGCTTAGCTAGTAATGTATGGAGCATAGCTAGGAATGTATGGAGCATAGCTAGGAATGTATGGAGCTTAGCTAGGAATGTATGGAGCTTAGCTAGGAATGTATGGAGCATAGCTAGGAATGCATGGAGCTTAGCTAGGAATGTATGGAGCCCAGCTAGGAATGTCAGGATCTTAGCTAGGAATGTATGGAGCTCAGCTAGGAATATATGGAGCTTAGCTAGGATTGTATGGAGCTGAGCTAGGAATATATGGAGCCCAGCTAGGAATGTATGGAGCCTAGCTTGGAATGTATGAAGCTTAGCTAGGAATGTATGGACCTTAGCTAGAAATATATGGATCTTAGCTAGAAATGTATGGATCTTAGCTAGAAATGTATGGAGCTTAGCTAGGGATGTATGGAGCTTAGCTAGGAATGTATGGAGCCTAGCTAGGAATGTATGGAGCCGAGATATAAATGCATGGAGCTTAGCTAGGAATGTATGGAGCCTAGCTAGGAATGTATGGAACTTAGCTAGGAATGTATGGAGCTTAGCTAGGAATGTATGGATCTTAGCTGGGGAGTAGCATCTGCTTCTGCACAGTAGGGTTGGTCAGGATGAAGGAACATCAATGTGAATGATGCTGTGAGTACAGTGGGGGTGGTCAAGATGAAGTAACATAATGTGAACGACGCTGTGAGTACAGTAGGGGTGGTCAGGATGAAGGAACATCAATGTGAACGACGCTGTGAGTACAGTGGGGGTGGTCAGGATGAAGTAACATAATGTGAATGATGCTGTGAGTACAGTGGGGGTGGTCAGGATGAAGTAACATAATGTGAATGATGCTGTGAGTACAGTGGGGGTGGTCAGGATGAAGTAACATCAATGTGAATGATGCTGTGAGTACAGTGGGGGTGGTCAGGATGAAGTAACATAATGTGAATGATGCTGTGAGTACAGTGGGCGTGGTCAGGATCAAGGAACATCAATGTGAATGATGTTGTGAGTACAGTGGGGGTGGTCAGGATGAAGGAACATCAATGTGAATGACGCTGTGAGTACAGTGGGGGGGGGGGGTCAGGATGAAGTAACATAATGTGAATGATGCTGTGAGTACAGTGGGGGTGGTCAGGATGAAGGAACATCAATGTGAATGATGCTGTGAGTACAGTAGGGGTGGTCAGGATGATGGAACATCAATGTGAATGATGCTGTGAGCACAGTGGGGTGGTCAGGATGAAGGAATATCAATGTGAATGATGTTGTGAGTACAGTGGGGGTGGTCAGGATGAAGTAACATAATGTGAATGATGCTGTGAGTACAGTGGGTGGTGGTCAGGATGAAGGTACATCAATGTGAATGATGACGTGAGTACATAGGAGTAGCATCTGCTGCTGTACAGTGGGGGAGGGGGGTCAGGATGAAGGAACATCAATGTGAATGATGTTGCGCGCACATAGGAATTGCATGCAAACTATGAAAGCAATCTGTTCACTGGTTACGGATATATGCACGTTCCAGTAAACTGGGGATGTTTCTGTCAAAAAAATAAATAAAAAATTGAATGTCCTCTCCAGAACTAGTTACCCTAATAAATTTAAATTATGGTAAAAGATTTGCAATACAAAAATTGCAAATTTTCAAACCAGTGGAACACTATTCCAGATAGCTGTTGATTTAATTGCCATTCATGCTTCCGTTACTCTGTCGTCTTGCCTAAAAATACTCTTAATAGCTTTCTGTCAAAAAGCTGTCCTTTCCAGAACCTGTTCCCATCACACGCTAAAGCATTCTTCAATAGCTCTCAATCTTGGTATATATTGGCCATGGCTTTGTATTCAAATAACACAGTGGATCATGATTCATATTTATCTACAGAACTTTTTTTTGACATCCCTGTAAATGTGCTATAGAACAAGTATAAATAAGCTGTGACTAGTCTGATGTTACAAATTCTCTTTAAGGACATATAAGTAACAAGTTCAAGTCATTTAACTAGATGCTTACACTATCTAGATAGAGCCTTACATAGAAATGCTACCATTCACAGGTAATGAGCTTGGTGCTAGTCAGGTCATGTGGAGTATACACAAATTAGGATGTTAGCACAATTAACATATCCCTCCAATTACCCTATGAGACATCTTGGTATTGCCTTACATTCATTCTAGATACTAGATATCAGACAGTGGATATTAGATTTGTACTGGTCAAAGTTCTGGAGAAGACATTTTTGACAAGTACACTTATTGTCCCGTAGATGTGTTTTAACTGTATGTAGACTCCTACTTTTGTCTTTATTACAGATGTAGGCCTCATCCACACACCTACATGCTTGCCTATACATTCCTGCTCTCTTGTCTCTGTAAATCCACACACCTACATGCTTGCTTATACATTCCTGCTCTCTGGCCTCTGTTCATCAGCACACCTACATGCTTGCTTATACATTCCTGCTCTCTGGCCTCTGTTCCTCAGCACACCTACATGCTTGCTTATACATTCCTGCTCTCTGGCCTCTGTTCCTCAGCACACCTACATGCTTGCTTATACATTCTTGCTCTCTGGCCTCTGTTCATCCGCACACCTACATCCTTTCCTATGCATTCCTGCTCTCTGGCCTCTGTTCATCCACACACCTACATCCTTTCCTATACATTCCTGCTCACTGGCCTCTGTTCATCCACACACCTACATCCTTTCCTATACATTCCTGCTCACTGGCCTCTGTTCATCCGCACACCTACATCCTTTCCTATACATTCCTCTGCTCTCTGGCCTCTGTTCATCCGCACACCTACATCCTTTCCTATACATTCTTGCTCTCTGGCCTCTGTTCATCCGCACACCTACATCCTTTCCTATACATTCCTCTGCTCTCTGGCCTCTGTTCATCCGCACACCTACATCCTTACCTATACACTCCTGCTCTCAAGCCTCTGTTCATCCACACATCTACATCCTTGCCTATACACTCCTGCTCCCTGGCCTCTGTTCATCCGCACACCTACATGCTTGCCTATACACTCCTGCTCCCTGGCCTCTGTTCATCCGTACAGCTACATACTTGCCTATACACTCCGGCTCCCTGGCCTCTGTTCATCCGCACACCTACATGCTTGGCTATACACTCCTGTTCTCTGCCCTCTGTTGATCCGTACACCTACATCCTTTCCTGTACATTCCTGCTCCCTGGCCTCTGTTCATCAGTACACCTACATCCTTTCCTATACACTCCTGCTCCCTGGCCTCTGTTCATCCACACACCTACATGCTTGCCTATACACTCCTGCTCCCTGGCCTCTGTTCATCCACACACCTACATGCTTGCCTATACACTCCTGCTCCCTGGCCTCTGTTCATCCGCACACCTACATGCTTGCCTATACACTCCTGTTCTCTGGCCTCTGTTCATCCGTACACCTACATCCTTTCCTACACATTCCTGCTCTCTGGCCTCTGTTCATCCGTACACCTACATCCTTGCCTATTCACTCCTGTTCTCTGGCCTCTGTTCATCTGTACACCTACATCCTTGCCTATTCACTCCTGTTCTCTGGCCTCTGTTCATCCGTACACCTACATCCTTTCCTATACATTCCTGCTCTCTGGCCTGTGTTCATCAGTACACCTACATCCTTGCTTATTCACTCCTGCTCCCTGGCCTCTGTTCATCCACACACCTACATGCTTGCCTATACACTCCTGCTCCCTGGCCTCTGTTCATCCACACACCTACATCCTTTCCTATACATTCCTGCTCTCTGGCCTCTGTTCATCCACACACCTACATCTTTTCCTATACACTCATGCTCTCTGGCCTCTGTTCATGCACCCACCTACATGCGTGCCTATACACTCCTGCTCCCTGGCCTCTGTTCATCCGCACACCTACATGCTTGCCTATACACTTCTGCTCCCTGGCCTCTGTTCATCCGTACAGCTACATACTTGCCTATACACTCCGGCTCCCTGGCCTCTGTTCATCCGCACACCTACATGCTTGGCTATACACTCCTGTTCTCTGCCCTCTGTTGATCCGTACACCTACATCCTTTCCTGTACATTCCTGCTCCCTGGCCTCTGTTCATCAGTACACCTACATCCTTTCCTATACACTCCTGCTCCCTGGCCTCTGTTCATCCACACACCTACATGCTTGCCTATACACTCCTGCTCCCTGGCCTCTGTTCATCCACACACCTACATGCTTGCCTATACACTCCTGCTCCCTGGCCTCTGTTCATCCGCACACCTACATGCTTGCCTATACACTCCTGTTCTCTGGCCTCTGTTCATCCGTACACCTACATCCTTTCCTACACATTCCTGCTCTCTGGCCTCTGTTCATCCGTACACCTACATCCTTGCCTATTCACTCCTGTTCTCTGGCCTCTGTTCATCTGTACACCTACATCCTTGCCTATTCACTCCTGTTCTCTGGCCTCTGTTCATCCGTACACCTACATCCTTTCCTATACATTCCTGCTCTCTGGCCTGTGTTCATCAGTACACCTACATCCTTGCTTATTCACTCCTGCTCCCTGGCCTCTGTTCATCCACACACCTACATGCTTGCCTATACACTCCTGCTCCCTGGCCTCTGTTCATCCACACACCTACATCCTTTCCTATACATTCCTGCTCTCTGGCCTCTGTTCATCCACACACCTACATCCTTTCCTATACACTCCTGCTCCCTGGCCTCTGTTCATCCGCACACCTACATCCTTGCCTATACACTCCTGTTCTCTGGCCTCTGTTCATCCGCACACCTACATCCTTGCCTATACACTCCTGTTCTCTGGCCTCTGTTCATCCGCACACCTACATGCTTGCCTATACACTTCTGTTCTCTGGCCTCTGTTCATCCATACACCTACATCCTTGCCTATACACTCCTGCTCTCAAGCCTCTGATCATCCGTACACCTACATCCTTGCCTACGACAGTCTATATGGAACCCTTTGTGATGTAATGATTGTGACATCATCATACATACGCTGAGATGATTATGATGTCATACGAGGTCAGATGATGGGTGTACATGTATTATGTATTTGTTGACAAAGGTTGTGATTTTCAGAATTAATAAGATTTAATATAAAACTCAAATATCCCATTGTTCCCTCATACATGTACATTGTACATATATCTTAGGTTATTAGTTGATGATTTTATTGCTATTTGGGGTTCCACTAGTTGTAATTCAGAATAATTCCTTGTACTGTAGTCTACTCATCATTGGCTTGAAAATGATATGTGACAGGACCACCTTTTGATAAATTAAATTTTTTTAGGCAGTCCCCACCCCCAGGGCCATACCCCCTGGGGTCATACCAAAATTCCAAGTGTCATGCATATCCCTGGCCATATGTGTAATCATCCCCAAAGTTTCAAGTTTCTAAGATCTGAAATGGTCTAGGACGAGGTGCATTACAATCGATTGGTGCCCACTTTTGACCGTATGACCCCCGCCTCTACCCTTGGTTTGACCCAAGATCAAAATAATTCCTTGTACTGTAGTTTACTAAGCATTGGCTTGAAAATGATATGTGACATACCTACCTTTGGATAAACTGAATTTTTGACCCCACATTTCCCACCCCCAGGGGCCCCATGCCCCTGGGGCCATGGCCAAATTCCAAGTGTCATGCACATCCCTGTCCATATGTGCAATCATCCCCAAAGTTTCAAGTTTCTATCTGAAATGGTCTAAGAGGAGCTGCATTACAATCGATAATTACTGGCCAATTTTGACCTTTTGACCCCTAGGCCCAACCCAAGGGGTCAGAACAAAATTCCAAGTGTCATGCACATCCTGGCCCATATGTATAACCATCCCCAAAAAAATATGGAAAAATTTTGAAAATCAATTTCCTTGTGATGTGGACTAGTCATAAGCATGGAATAGAACAATTCTGTGAAGTTTTACTGAAATCTGATAACCCTTTGTGGGTGCAAATGTCGTTTTAAAAAAACTTAACACAGCCAAGAATCACAACCAGGATATAAAACCTGCATACAAATCACCCATAAAATGATCAGTTCAAACAATGAAAAAATCCAGAAAAAATGTCAAAGTCGATTGCTTTTTGATGTGGACTACTCGTAAGCATCGTATAGAACAAATCTGTGAAGTTTTATTCAAATCGCCCAACCCCTTGTGGGTGTAAATGTTGTTTTAAAAAAATTATAATTTTGATGCAGACTAGTCCTAAGCATCCCATAGAACACATCTGTGTAATTTTTTTTCAAATCGGATAACCACAAATGTCATTAAAAAAGATTAACCTGTCCGGACGCCAACATTTTTTCCACCTCTCTCAAAAATCACTTTTTTTTCAACTTCGTGAAAATGCAAGATAAAAACCGTAACACAGCCAAGAAAGATAACTCTTGACACATAACATATTTTATGTTCAAATATGATAAAAGTATGGAAAAAATTATAATCAATATAATTTGGATGCTAAAGGAGGAATTCCAAGACACACTAGTTACAGAAGAAGAAGTACTTAAGCTATTGACAGGAATTCAGAAGAATAAAGCTCCTGGTCCAGATGGAATCCATCCTAATGTTCTTAAAGCACTGCAAGATGTGCTCTACAAGCCGCTGCCTGCAACTGACATTTAACAGTTAGAGGGACAAGTACCAAGTACCTGGAAAACTGAAAATGTGACAGCAATATTCAAAAAGGGCAACAAGTCAGACTAACTATCGTCCTGTGCAAGCTATTGGAGAAGTTGGTTAGAGCCAAAATTGTGGATCATATGATTAGTAGGGCTGCAACGATTCACCGATATATCGCGATACGCATGCTCACAATACGCATATCGTATCGTGACCTGTCGCATCGATACACACACGATACAAGAAAATATGCCCATGGCGTCCTTTATGCGTTAACATTGTCAGGTAAGCTATAGCTAAAGTTATGCACAAGGGCATCATTTTCATTAATTTCATCTGAATATGTTAATTATTTGTTTATCTGCACTGAGAGATGGCGAGTGGCATAAAATAGACACATTGAGATGAAACTTAGTGAAAAAATAACATATCATATCGTGTATGGTATCGTGACCAGTGTATCATGATACATATCATATTGTGGCAAAATGTATCATTACAGCCCTAATGATTAGGCCACTTAAAAAGATTGTGTGGTTCCGATTACTTCCCCATCTGGAGCTAGGGTTGGTAGGTACTAGGTAGGGACATTTATGTTTAATTTTTGAGCTTGATAAAATAGGGTAGTCTAATATTTTTTTAGGAAATGTTTTGAGACATAATTTTTCTTAATCCCTCTAATGAGTCTCATTTTGTGTATTTCCAGGAAACATTTGGGGAAAAATGTCATTTGTGAACAAACAATGAACAGTTTGGTACATAAATCTTATGTTAGGAGCTGGACTTTTGAACTGTTGCTGTTTGTATTATACAGATAAGCTAAACAAGATAAGATAAACAAGATAAGCTAAACAAGATAAGATAAACAAGAACCAGTGTTTGAGTTTAAGTCATAAGAGTTTGCTCTGCTGTTTTTATTAATTTTGTGTAGTTTATAAGCAAGTCACTAGATTGAATTTAAATATGAGATCATAGCTAAGAACATTTACAGGCATAGGTTATAGGCATAGGTTATATTTCTAAATAGTAAGCCTGTGCAAAGTAATCAGTAAATAAAATGTGAAAATTTACAAATTTTATTAAATTCCTTGTTAAATTCCTAATGGAAAATTTGAGTTCATTTTCAAGCTCCAGTGCCTATAATAGGTAAATAGACAGAATGTTGTTTTAGCAATAAACAGAGTCTACTGGTCAGCATAGGAGCTGTGCCAGTTTTACAACATGTTGTTAAATCTAGGAAGAAGGTGGTGGCATAGCTGCATACATGACATTGCACATAATATATCGTTTAAGCGAAGAAATGATCTAGAAATTGATAACTTAGAAGTTATGTGGTTAGAAATATGTCCATTCAAGCGCAAGCCATTCCTCACAGCTTTTGTCTACAGGCCCCGAGTGTACAAGTGTAGATAGATCAGTCTGTGTACCAAGTGTATGGATAGTCCAGTTTGTGTACCAAGTGTATGGATAGACCAGTTTGTGCATATGTACATAAAAGTAATTGATGAAAATATGGAGATCACTATTTTAGGTGATTTTAACATTAATTATATTAATTTAAAATGTGAAAATCCCAAATGGCATGAACTTATAGTTTCAACTTGTACAGAAAATAAAAGAACCAACAAGAATCACTAAGAAAACATCCCGAATAATAGACCATATATATGTAACAAATGAGGAAATTGTTAATCAGATCGTAATCCCAAAACTTGCTCTTAAGTGACCACAGAGCTATTTGTATCATGCTTAAGAGCAACAATTCCAAGCATAAAAACTCTCTACACACAGTTGTTAACATGAGAATAATGAAGCGTTTTTCTGAAGGTTCATTTAAGTCAGATATAGACCATTTTCAATGGGATAAAATATTCACTATAAATAACATAAACCAGGCATTAGAATTCTTCATCACATCATTTTTACAGATATTAGATAAACATGCACCAATGATCCAAAAGCGAGTAAAGCATAGGTTTTTACCTGAATGCGTAAATGACGAAATCTTAGCATCAATGAAAACAAGAGACAATTATCACACTAAAAAAGACATCCCACAATACAGACACTGGCGTAACACCCACAATACAGACACTGGCGTAACACCCACAATACAGACACTGGCGTAACACCCACAATACAGACACTGGCGTAACAAGACAACATCCCTAACAGAAAGGAGTAAACAAAAACTACTACAGACACAAATTAAAAATCTGGAAAATCAGAATGATATTTGGAAGATTTTGCGCAGTCTTAATCCTAGTAAACAAGAATCAAATACAAAACAATGTATAAATGCTGCTGGTAATATGTTGTCAGATTCTAAAGCAATTTCAGACTCGTTTAATGTTTACTTTGCTGAAGCAGCAGAAAATCTACTGAAATTACAATCATCATATAACTATAATATCTCATACCACTTTCATGATGCAATGAGGCAAAAAGTGAGTGTCAACATTCCCACTCATGTTTATTTTAATATACAGATTTTGTTTTAAAGCAACTATTCAAACTAGATATTAAGAAATCATTAGGTTTAGATAATCTGCCTCCCAAATATTTTAAAATGGTTAGCTCAACATTATGTTTTCCTTTAGCCTATATACTAAGGTTAAGCTTAAGCACTATGAGATTAAAAGATACATGGAAGAAAGGCAAGATTTTCCCTTTATACAAAGCAGGTAATGTTAACAACATAGAAAATTATCGCACAATTTCCATTCTACCTATACTTTCCAAAATAATGGAGCGCCATGTTCATAATGAATTGTTTAAATACCTACATGTACTCCAATATAAATTACTTTGTAGCAATACGTCAGGTTTTCCATAGAAGCATTCATGCAAAACAATGCCTTTAAAAATGCTCAACAATTGGTTAAAAAGTATCCATACTGGAAATGTCACATGGAATGTTCTAGTTGACATTAGGAAGGCATTTGACTTGACAGATCACCATATATTGATAAGTAAACTAAAACTATATAAATTAGTCTGCAGTGAAATGGTTTTCATCACACTTAGAGAGTAGGTCACAGATTGTCAGCAAATCTGGCATTCTATCAGATTCCATGGCAGTCAAACATGGAGTTCCTCAGGCCATTTGTTATTCATAATATTTGTAAATCACCTACCATCAGATAACAATCACTGTGACACAGATATGTATGCGGATGACACAACTGTTTATTATACAAAATTTCTCTTAAGAGGCTCTCAAGCAAAACTTGAGTTCAATGAAATTAGTGTACAATACAACAGGTATTGGAACATTGGCATTTCAATTAATCTTACTTAAGTTTTACATCCATCAGTGTCACTTCCAATGACTTTCAGTCAAATGGTTTAGTTTTCGAGATATTGACAACAATCTCTGGACTGTTTTTTTTGCATTAGTGAGTTTGAACAATGTTTAAGTAAAAATAGATGATATCAGTGCTAACTACAGCTGGTTTCTTAACTGTCTCACTCAGCCAATAATTTCAATTTTCAAAAGCTCTTCACTTGTTGAATATTTTGAAAACAATTCGACGGTTATTAGAGGTTTAAATACAATTGAAGAAAATGGTCTCTAAAGGCAGGTAGGTGGTCTTTATAGCAGGTTATTACCCACAACCACACAATCCATTTAACACATGCACATCTGGCTGAATCACCTAGTTAGCAGCAGAGGTAGGGTGGGCTGGAGTTGATTTAAAAAATAATTTGACTGAGTCATTGCTGCCTTAGGCAGCAACAACTTTCACTGCTGCCTAAGGCAGCAACAACTTTCAATCAAATACATTTCAAAATATTTTTAAGAGCATAGATGTCAGAGCACATAATACATATCTTAAATATTTCTGCAGTATTGGAAAGGATAATCTGTTAATTGGAATTTAATATCTAGTTTGGCAATAAAATCTGACATAGTGATAAATCAATGGACAGTGGGAATAAACCCATATTTGCCCTATGAAAGTGAGACTGCAAATATTTAAGGAGTGGTAACTCTGGCATTTGATGTCCTATCAGTTTCATAACACAGATATTAGATGCCGACATTAACATTGTGACCAAGTTTGGTGTCAATCTGTCAAGAAATAACAAAATGAGCCGCTATTGTTGGTGACGGACAGACAGATAGATGGATGGACATACAGAAGACGGATGGGGTCATTGCTATAAGACAGCTGACTGACAAGTAAGCGGAGTTAAGAAAACCAATTTGGGCTTCAAAATCCATCAAAAAAACAACAAAATGAATACGGCAGCCTAACACGCTAAAATTGTATTGGTCCACGGCGGCCATGTTTTTTATTTATCAACTTCCCATGAACAAACTTTAATGGCCCTTAGTCAATAATCATATCCCCAAAATTTCAGCCCGATCCGTTCAGCGGTTCTGCAGAATTAGTAATTTTCACGGAAACTACGCCATCCAAGATGGCCGCCAAACCATTTGGTCAATCAAGTTCCTTCGAACAAACTTGGTTCAGCTCTTGCCATATATGATATTTCGTGAGTTTTGAATCGATCCACCAAGCGGTTTCGAAGATTTTTAAAGCCATTTCCTAAAATTGGTCAAAATCCAAGATGGCCACCGGCCAAATTGGCCGATCGGCTTTGTTTGAACAAACTTCGATCCCTATGCCCTAAGGATACTTCCTGCCAAATATAATTGAAATCAGCCCAGTGGTTCTTGAGAAGTCGTTTAAAGAAAAAAGTTAACGGACGGACAGACGGACGCCATGGCATAAGCTCACTTGGCCATTCTGGCCAGGTAAGCTAATGATAGTTTTAAAGTCAAGCAGCTGCGAAAAATTGCTGGGAGTTTATATTGACAACTTCAATTTTGTTGAGCATGTTAACAATGTTGTAAGAAAGATTTCGCGCCTTACTGGAATATTTAGAAAACACGCAAAAAATCTCCCATATGACATCCGTAAAAAATTCTTTAGCTCTTACATCTTGCCTCATTTTGATTTCTGCCTTACAGGAAATATTTGCAAAAACCACCAACTAACAAGATTTTTAAAATGACAAAAACAAACAGCACGTAATATTCTAGATGCAAAATATGACACCCCCCATCCAAATTATTATTTGGAAAGCTTAATTGGATGCACATTCACGAACGTATAAAATGTAAAACTGCATGTATGGCCTATGTATAAACTGTTAACTGTCAAACTCCTGACTACTTATCAAACCTATTTATAAAATCTGCAAATTCCTATAACCAAAATTTAAGGCCCACTGACAATCTTCAACTGAAAATTCCTCTGGCAAAAAGTACATTATACTCCAATAGCTTTTCAGTTGGAGTACCAAATTATGGAACTCACTAAAAATATCACTGCGTACTGCTCCTTCTGTAGCAACATTTAAATCCCAGTCTGTCTAATAAAAAGTTACAGTTCAGACCTTGTGCGTAGCATTTCCTACCACATGTCCTGTCTAGGAAATTCATATGTACTTGGCATGAATGTGCTTGACTTTATCTTCGTACATGTATTTAGTTCACAATGTTTACTTTCCTTCCAGAGTGATTGTCAATTCACTCACCATCACCTATGTGGGTTTTTTTGTTAGCAGTTTTTTTGTATGTAAAATATACCTGACAGACCTAATCTAAGACCATTCAATGCCCATTAAATCCATAAGTACCTGAATTTCCATGCAAATGTACAAATTAAGTTGCTGGATAATTTGAAACTGGTTTGACTGGAGGTTATTTCTCTACTGTATATAATAGAGGCTTTCAGTCAAATAGGTTCCAAAATCCTCAGCAGAATACATTTCTTTGTTGATGTCACAGTATCCAGCCCTGTAAATAATGTGCAGATGGCTATACGTGTGAGTGCATGCCTGTGTGCATGCGTGCGTGTAATATATGTACAATTTTTATATAGGAGGGTGCATTCAGGCATGCGTGTGTACGTGCATTATTGCACTTTCGTATGTGTGCGTGTGTGCGTGCGTGCGTGCGTGCATGTGCATACATTCATTGTATAAATTATAAATTGTACATTCTGTATATATATACTGTATATACTCTGTTGTATAATAGATTAGATTGAAGGCCCCAGGGAAGACCAGGGATATTGTATCACTGATTGGATTAGCTTCATAAAATAAAGCTTATTATTATTATTATTATTATTATTATTATTATTATTATTATTACAGATTCATGTAATATAGCTTGTTGTCAAATTTGCGCATCAGAAAAGAAATCTACTTTTGGCATAGGTAAAATTAGGGAAAGGTAGGTATGTGTCATGTTTCTTTTTCAATTTTTTGCTAAAACCTTTAAGGTAGCAAGCATAAGTTAGGGTAGGTAGGGAAATCGGAAACGCTATTCTTTTTGATAGGCCTTAGGAATGAGCTTATAAGCAAACAAGTTTGGATTTTTATCAGGAAGGTCAACTACCCTGCAACCGCTTAAAGTAATGGACGAGTGGACTCAGATCCTGGACAAAGGAGGAAAAATCGACACCAGATACATGTATGGACTTTATGAAAGCCTTCGATACGGTTCCACACCAACGACGACTAAGTAAGTTGAATAGCTATGGCCTGAGCAGTCAAGTAATCAAATGGACTGAAAACTTTCTGTCACAAAGAACACAAAACGTGGTAGTAAATGGAGTAAATTCTGAAACCAAAGTGTGTCTGTGACAAGTGGAATTCCACAAAGTAGTGTCCTAGGACCCATATTGTTTGTAATATACATAAATGACCTGCTGGAAACTGTGAATGCAATGGCATACCTATTCGCAGACGACACAAAGCTTTAGTGAGATTAACGGACCAGAAGATGAACTGCAAAATGACTTGAACTCACTAAAAAAATGGACAGACACTTGGCTACTAAGATTTCATCCGGACAAGTGTAAGAGAATGCAGGAAATGTCAATTTCCCTTTCTCCGAGATCTAACAATACTCACCATTCTGTTACTTCTGATATACAGCTGGCCCTGACAGCGGCTCTAGGTTTATAGACTTAGAAAGCTTTACCGACTCCTGGGAACCGGGTACTCGGCTCCCAACTGCCGAGTACCCGTTTACCATAGAGCTCATATTGTTTGCATAGCCACCAAACAAGAGAAAACTATGGCTTGCCTCCGTGGGGCTGGGAGGCTGGGTCCGTAACAGAATGGTGAGTATTGTTAGATCTCGGAGAAAGGGAAATTGACATTTCCTGCATTCTCCTTCGATCAATACTCACCATTCTGTTACTTCTGATATACACCAGATTTGATCAGTAACCTGGTGGGAAGGGGCAAGCCATAAATGATAATTTTGCCCCTTGGAGAAAGATTTTAGACTTCAAACTTGACTAACGGAGACCTAAAAAGGACCGTCAAGTTCACATAACCGAATCACATTCGCATCACAGCCCCCGCCCCCCTTTTTCCTCCTAAGAAAAGGGAGAGAACTAACGAACATGTATCTCGCCTGAAAACACAAATATGCCAAGAGGGTTAACTACTCCCTGCATATTCCATGTATTAGCCTGGGAATGAGCATGAATATATAAGATGAATGAACATGATACATATACATAATACAAAAAACTCTCTTATTGAATTACCGTATGATAATTGGACTTCAGACGTACCGCCTCCAACCATTCACCGGTTCGGCCATCGGTGACACAATCTGGTTGACATCCTCTCGCCTGACCATGCCTGCTTTAGGTTCTTTTTTTACCAAAGTGAGAAAAGGGTGAAAAGCAGTGTGGTCACTAACTATCGTTTCAAAACAGCTAAAGCGAGTGGATTGGCTGAGTCTGACACATCCCTCATATAGTAATCTGTGAATGAGGACTCACAGTGCCATTGTGCAACGGCCATGATGTCCTATAACGGAACACCATTGTAAAGGGCGGTCGAGGCGGCTATTCCTCTGACATTGTGTGCCCTTAATCCTTGCACCTGGTGCCCAGTCGCCATCTCGTGAGTAGTCTGAATGCGTTCGACCACCCAACGAGAGATAGTATCCATGGATGCGGCGCCATAAGACTTTTTATGGCAGATCCACAGATGTCTATCGTTCGACCGTAACGAGTCAGTCCGTTTCTTGTACTTAGTCAAAGCACGGACCGGGCACCAGACACTGGCATCACGATCAAATCTAGTTAACTTCGGTATAATGATCGGTTTGCCGGGATATCTCAAAGATTGGTTCTTTGACATAACCTCTGCTCTTGGCAGAAGACGCAGACCTTCTCCAGAAACAATAAATCGGTTCCTCTCTGCCGAAAGCGCATGGATCTCACTGCGCCTTCTAGCTGAGGAAGCTGCCAATAGAAAAACCGCCTTTAGAGTCAAATGCTTTAGACTAGCCGAACGTAACGGTTCGAAAGGGTGCTTGGCCAGTACATTAAGCACTAAAGATAGACTCCAGGCTGGAATGACTACCGGTTGTCTCGGTCGGAGATTGCTCATTCCCTTCAACATCACATTTAACTGGACCACCTCAGGACTATCCCTGTTGGCTAGACAAGGGATAACTGATGCCAAAGCTGACTTGTATCCAGCAACTGTGACGGGAGCTAGTCCTCAAAAGACCAGCTCACAGAGAAAGTCTGCTATTTGCTGATAGTGGATTGAAAGGTATCAATACCCTTTTCTTCACACCAGTCTGCAAATCTGTTAACCTTGTTGTTATATGACTTGAAAGTTGACCTCCTTCTCGCAGCCGCGATGAAATCAGCAGCCTGTCGAGAAAAGCCTTCCGACGTGGAACGTTGTTTGATAACATCCACGCAGTCAATTTGAACATTTCGGGACGCTCGTGTAGGAAGCGTCCTTGGCCTGGGAGATTATGTTCGGAATCTCGGGCAACTGCACAGGATTTTCCACCAGCAGATCTAGAAGATCCGTGAACCACGCCCTGCTCGGTCAATATGGCGCTATTAGCAGGACCAGACACGGTTCCTCCCTGACCATCACCAATACCTTCGTAGAAGAATGGTGGGTGGGTACGCGTAAGCGTGCATCCCTCTCCAGCTTATCGCCAGAGCGTCTGTATCGACGGCATTCGGATCTGGAATCGGCGAGACATATGTCATGATTTGAGCATTTTCCTTTGTGGCGAACAAGTCCACGTTGGGTTTGCCCCAATGCTCGAAGATCCGTCGCAGAACTGGAGGGTTGAGGGACCATTCTGTTGGCAGGATTCTCTGTCTGCGAGACAAAGCATCCGCCAGAATGTTCAATCGGCCAGGAATATGAGCTGCTTTCAAAACAACCGAGTAATTCCTGCACCATTGAATCAAGTGCCACACCCTGATACACAGAGTGGGCGACCTGATCCCGCCTTGGCGATTTATATATGATACTACTGTCGAATTGTCCGACCGTATCAATATCACCTTGCCCCTGATCATCGGAAGGAACTCTTCCAACGCCAGTTCCACTGCCATCATTTCCAACAGATTGATATGCAGCTGACTCTCCGGGAGAGTCCATGTGCCCGAGACCTGGTGTTCTCCCAGGCAGGCACCCCACCCTTCCAGCGATGCATCCGTGTAGACGGACAGCTGGGGGTGGGGTAGGTGCAGCGAAACCCCTAATAGGAGATTCTGACGCTGTTTCCACCATAGGAGATGCGATATTATCGGCTCCAAAACTGGCACCAGTTTTGACAGGGGTTCTGTTCTCTGTTTCCACAGAGACATCAGATACAACTGGATAGGCCTTCGCATTAGAGCAGCGTACGGGATAACCTGCTCCATGGAGACCATCATGCCCAGCATCTGAAGGAACTGCCTCGCCTGAATGTGGTTTCCCACTCGAAAACTCTTGAGGACGGCTAACAGAGACACCACTCTGGGCTCTGACGGGTAAACCCTGCCCTCCTCGAGGTCGAATCGCATCCCCAAATAAACGAAACGTTGAGTGGGCGTCAACTCGGATTTCTCCTCGTTGACTATGCAGCGTAGATCTGAAAGTAACTTCAGAGTCAGAGCAGTATCCACGTTCAACCTGGCTGCCGAGTCTGCCTTGAGCAGCCAGTCGTCTATGTAGGTGTGTAGCGCCACGTTCTCTTTTCTGAGAAACGCTGTCACCGCAAGGACCACTCTTGTGAAAACCCTCGGAGCTGTCGACAGGCCAAACGGGAGAACTGTAAACTCCCATACTTGATTCTGAAACGCAAATCTCAGAAACCTGTGCCAACTCCGATTCATAGGAATGTGGAAATATGCATTTTTCAGATCGATCGATACACACCACATTCCTTTCCTCAATCCCGCATTACCGACCTCGGCGTTTCCATCTGGAACCGAGGCGTATGGATAAACCAATTTAATGGCCTGAGATTGATTATGGGTCTCCATCCCCCTGTGCTCTTGGGGACAAGGAACATGTTTGAATAGAAGCCTGGAGTGTTTCGGTTTGCTGGTTTTATTACTCCCTTCAGAAGCAAACCCGACACTTCCTTTTGAACGGCTTCTAACTTGTCTGGCTCCCTTGGTACGGGTGTCCAGACAGGTGCCAAAGACAGATTTTGTGGTGGAAAGTCCCACCACTCCGGCATGTAACCCTGGGATAACCATCCCAGGACCAGACTGTCTGACGTCACACCTTGCCAGGCCTCGACGAAACGCATGAGCCTTCCACCCACCATAGACGCCTCGACGTCTAACGGGGTTGTCCGGCTCGCAGTCCGCCACCCCCCCCCCCCCCTCTTTCTTAACGAGAGAGAGAACCATTTCGTTCTAGGCACGACGGGTATAACTGGCACTGCTGTTCCTGTCGCACAGGCGCGGTCCAGGCGGATATGAAGGGAGCTTTCGTACCCTCAGGTACGCTTCGGCCCCTTCTGTCCGCCCTTTGAGGCCTTACCCGTACCCTTCCCGCCTCTAGGGCGGTCAGGAGCAACATTAGGGAGGGTAGGCGCCTCTACAACCTTCCTGGGCTTCTTCGCCGGCGGCGGCTCTGAAAACCCAGCTGAAGCAGAAGTCGCAACAGGCCTAGCTTTTGCCTTGCCCTTATGCTTCTTCTGCTTCTTTGAAGGTTGTCCCGTTAGCGGTTTCCCCACAGCCCCTAGTGCGTGCGCTTGCCGCACTAGCTCTAGCTGTAGGTTTACCGCTAACCGATTCTGCGCGATACTGGCGGTATCCTCTAAGATGGCCCGCGCTTGGCCACCGAAGATGCTAGGCCCTGTCAGGGGCGTCCCAAGAAGACGCTCCCTGACTGCCGTAGCCGGACGCATATGGTCAATGACCATTTGCCTCCTGGATTTCGTCACACGCGCTTGCACCCTTGCCAATGCGTCCATCGACAGCACCAGGCCGTCATTGACACATGAAAGCGCCACAGGTGGCACAGGGTGGCCTGCCCCCGCTTCAGCCCACACCGACTGAAGGAGACGATAAGAGTGGTTGACAGCGCTCATCGCTGCCCTCACACCCTCATCGCATAGGGACAGTACTTCTTCCTGGTGTACCTGAGACTTGTCCACAAGTGCCGGACCGGGGCGACCCGCCACGGCACTCTGGACGCCCAGTACCCATCGGTCATCCTCCGTGACCGACGGGACTACACCATACCTGTCGTATTCCCCCCGCGGAATACGACATCTTGCCCGCACCTCCCTGGAGGCCGCAGCGAGCTGACCCTTGGTCATCAGTTGTTTGCTATAAATAGCATCCAACAATTCTATGAACCGTGGATCCAGTCCCACTGACTGGATCCGGGCCGCGGGCAAAATCCCCGTCCTGATCGACGCAACCGACGGACGGGGCGCATCTTCATCGGCCGTGGCCGAAACCACAGACGGGTCAACCCTGGCTAGCCACGCCAGAGCATCTGACCAATCTACCTCCGATGATGACACCCCCGCAAACACGTCACCCGTTGACGTGCTCACGGGTCTGCCAGCCACGGCCTCCCGGCAAGGAGCCATGGCTGACACGCCAGGCACTCCGGTACCACACGGTTCCGCCGCCACCCCATGAAACACTCCGGTCCATGGGGTAGGTCCGCACGGAAAACCGTACGGACCCGTAGCAGTCGCGGAACCATAGCCGGACACAGGCGCCAACGGCACCCCACGTCCGACTGCCGGACCAGGCGAGATAGGTGAGTACCACGCCCGGCCCGGCACACCCGTTCCCGTGATGGCTGGTGCCAAACCAAGTCGCACGGAACCGGTGCACGGTAACGGATTTGCCTCAGCCACAGGCGGAGCCGCTGACCTGGCTTGCGCCAAACCAGACAAATGGAGGCCGGTTCCGTCCAGGACGGAATCAACCTCCATATTCTCCACCTGCGGCTTCACGGGCCGCAGCAACCTCTCCTCCTCGGCCTCCTCGTCTTCAGACTCCGAAGAGTCGTCACTAGACGAGTCAACCGTGGAACCGTCCTGGCGGACGGCTCCCACACCTGACGGACCGGCCACCGCTACTGGACCACCCGGAGGTGGCCGCAGAGAAACAGAAACCCGTCTGGCCGAAGCCAGACGGGACTGCCATGGGGCCGTCTCGGAGGACAGGATCCGTACCAGGCATGGGGAGAAACTGCCCCCCCCCAACCTTTGGTAGCAGGGACGACACCAGCGTGGGCAGAACGCTATGCAGAAAAACCCTGCACAGCCGGACCAAACCACGCCGCGGTGCCATCTCCGCCACCTCCAGCTGGGGACGTGGAGCACCCCCACCGGCCGAACCGGGCGCTCCACGATTTACTCTCGGACCGCCTGACCCCGCGTCAGACCCAGCCAAGTCCTTCTGGCAAGGAACTTAACCATCATCTCAACGGACCACACTGCACAAACATTACACCTATGATCAATATTACACAGGGAACACCTAAAACAGACATGGTCCTTGAACACGGACAAACTTATGGCATTCGTCACATGATGGCGGGGCTGGCTTGGCCTATAACATAAGCACAAACCTACAATAAACAAGCGGAACGAGACCCGGATGGAAGGCAGACAATTAATTTTCAAATAATTTGACTCATAAATTAACTGTAACCCTCCCGCACCCCACCCCGCCACGTTACAACAACGATCGCATTAACTATGACGACGACAAGAACGAAGCGGGCATTAAACACACCCATAATAGATCCTCCAGGATGTGTAACATATGTGTGAATCATATCGCATAGCATTCGGGGTATATTTACTAATCAATATAAATTATACTCCTAACGAAAGCAGCACGATATGTGAAGAAAACAACAAAATGTATAACAAACTGCTGTATCACACGGTAAAACCGCAGACCACGCATCTACTCAAGAATTTTGAAACCACCGATCATTGCAAACCGATCGTGATCGCACGTAAACTTGATCATTCTAAAGTTTCTGGTACCATTTTTAATACGCAGCACCCAGAACAAGATGCGCGAATTAATGAAAAAATTTTCTTCACATAAACATCCGAGCGAACGGGTGTGACGTCACCCGCTCGGATCCTACGGAGAACGACGTCAGCCGATATTCGTGTTAGAAATACCGTAGCATAACACCTATTTTCATATCTGCTGATCGCCTGTTGGGGGTTAAAGAAGGCGATCGTCTGGCATATAGCGTTGTTAGCACACGTCCCAGATTCTATGGGGTCAGAAATTGGAACATGCGACACAGCGAAATTTAGAGACCTAAGTCTTTTAACTATGGATAATAAAGAACGATACAACCTGGTTATCTTCGGTGGTATTCTCCATAGTATCCTTTAGTTAATCCTTTCACGAACACACAAACTATCACAGATTAAAGACTTAGATTTTCTTTCACAAAAAACACTAAAATCCTCAATGCAGAAAGCATGTATTGCTCTTGTTGCTATGCAAACAAGAATGAGCTCTATGGTGAACGGGTACTCGGCAGTTGGGAGCCGAGTACCCGGTTCCCAGGAGTCGGTAAAGCTTTCTAAGTCTATAATCCTAGAGCCGCTGTCAGGGCCAGCTGTATATCAGAAGTAACAGAATGGTGAGTATTGATCGAAGGAGAATGACGGTACAGAGTGGAAGGTCTACTGTTGAGAAAGATAGAACCTACCACTTATACAACACAAAGGGAGAAAAGGTTGCTCTTGATAATATGGACAAAGAAAAAGACATAGGAGTGGTTCTCGACAAAACATAACCTTTAAAGCCCATATGCAAGCACAAGTGAACAAGACAAACAGCATCATGGGCCTGATTAGAAGATCTTTTACGTACCTCGATGAAGATAGGTTCAGTTGTCTGTTCAAACCACTCGTGAGCAGGGGTCGAAATAGGGACGTTTTACATGCACAATGCAGGGAAAAATGGCACAGGGTGCAGGTAGATTTTTTCACCAGTAAATCATAAAAATCAAAATATCAGTAACAAAATACTGACCTCGGGTACTTCTTACCATACCGGGCCTCGACAGTCAAAACATGGCATAAATAGTCAATATTTAACTTAACAGGTCTTCTGCTGTCAACCGTACGTCAGAAATATTAGTGATAAATCCCTTCCTGTTGACAGATTAGTTCCGGTTGTAGAGCTGTCTGTCAGGTCTTTTTCGCTTTTTACTTATTAGACCGTTGAATATCCGAAAATGGCAGATATTAGTATGAGTTGTCCGATAATATATATTTGCATTCGAGTTGCATTTAATAAACTTGAAAACCATTACAAATTTTGGAGTTTCCTTGTCATATTTACTGACAATCAGATAGAAATTAGGCAAATTAAGAATTAAATAAAATTATCAAAACAGATTCTTAACCCTTTCAACAAGAAATGCCTAAAAAAGTATATACTTTGATATACATGTTGAATATTTTGAAATTAATTTGACTGGAATCTGTTGCTTCAATGGCAGCAATGCCTTCCAGTCAAACTAATTTTAAAATATTTTACCGGGTACAGTTTTCCTGTATCATAGCTTTGAAAATGAGATATGGGGATTACATTGGTGAAAGGGTTAAATCCAGCACTGATTATTTTGTGCCAGCTAATTTGAGAGAAAGTGAATGTTTCCCACAGTAGCAATAACCTGCTGTCAAATTTGTGAAAAAAATACAAAGTATTTCGTAATTCCCTACTTTATATAGCATCACCCACCGCCCATACTGACAGCCTCGCTGCTGATTCAGGTTCCTGGTCACATATCCGCACCCCTTGGGGTGTTTCTACATTTATTTGCAACGTATTTACAGACAGTCTAGATAGTGAACGAGGGGACCACCGACAGTGTCGCTGACAGCTGTGACGTAGGTTGGTTAGAGCAGGCTGTCAACTATGCCGCACAGTGAAGTCCAGTCTACTCACATGTGTACCATCCGCCTTTTTAGATAGGCGTCTTACAGACTTCAGTTATGGCCAGACCTGGGGTCAAATACTTTCAAAAGTATTTAAATGCAAATGCAAACACTTTTCTAAAAGTATTTCAAATACTTCAAATACTCTCAAATGCTTTTCATTACTATAATAGCCGTATCAGATATAACTCTCATGATTCCCGAGAGGAAATGGGTTAAACAGTTGTACACTGTATTAGAACAGGTACCAGGCAGCAACAGTTTCATTTTTAAAAATTGATTTCTAACTGTTCAAAAGTGACATATACCCATATAGAGTCAAACTTGTATTAACAGACCATCCAAAGGATAATAGAGCTTCTCACTTAAACCTTTAACACCCAAATTCTGAACTCCTGGAATGATTAGCTCAGTAACCGAGCCAGTCGCTACAGTGATAAACTTTCAAAAGTTTCTTCTTTTGTTCTTCAAATGGACATTTTGTATGATCAAATTGAAAATTTCTTGAACAACTTTGAGGGGTTGATTTACTGCATGATCTCTTATTACGTAGAGGGTCAAATGTATTGCTTTTAAACTGGATTTGCAAATTGAAGAAAGTGGTCTATATACGAGCTATCTTGTTGGCACATCTGAGGGATTACTGTGAATGATATAACATGGAATTGTGCACTAACTCAGAAAAAACATCATATTTTGTATGAGGTACATGTGGAACAGTGTCTGTTTTAGTGAAAGTAAACCCTCCTATTCAGTTTCTAAGTGTCTTTATATATTTCTTGCAAAATCATAAGTTTCTTCCAGGTAGTTGGTGACATTTTAAACTGTGACCTTCATATTCTTTTCTCAGATTTTGAAAAGTTACCTTCAGCTCACTCCAGGCAAATTGTTTTCAAAATATTTAACGGTCAATTCTACGTCTAACCTTGTTGATATCTGCTTCTATTCCTGATACATAGTTTTTCAAAGTATGGGTTAAATTTGAGCTTAATATTAGTCAGTTTAGTGATTAGTTATGCTCCTCCTACATTCAGTTCACAATGCAATCTATGCTTCTGGGTGATGAATTCAGAACAAAGGTGCAATGCACTTTTTATATCCAGGGTCATGAATCGACCTGATTACCAGCCTCTGCACTAATTTAACCCAGAACTCTCTAGACAGCTCTGTCCCATCAGTCACAGTTTTGGTCTTGTTGTTTAGTCTGTATCTCAGTGGAATGCCTATTTTTGTAATTTTATATTTGCCTATCTACAACTCTGCTAAACCTATCAGAGCCATGTGCCTATATATGAGTTGAGGTGTAGATATTCTCAGCAGACCAGTTTAAGTTTTGTCCCATAAGTCACAAAATATTTAGTAATAGCGCAAATGGGGAAGACAAGTTTAGAAACCCTTAAGTCTGCCAACAAAGTGGCACTTTTCAGCCACCTCTCATGGTAAGGGATGCATTGATGATATTGGAGGGACTGTTAAAAGATGAGTGTCTGAAAAGGTGAGAAGTGAGAAATTAGATATTGCATCTTCAGCTGAATTTGCCAAACTGGCTACCAATGTCTGCCCAAACATCAATGTGGTATATATTGATAAGGACAAGATTGACTCCCAAAAAACTGAGCTTGATGGTTTCTGAAACCCAAATGGACAAGAAATTAAAACACTATCTGGCAGCCGTTCAGCTCATTATTTTGAAGCCATTGAACCATATGTTATTAAGTACGCTACTTATTCTTCCATTGAGACATCAAAAATAGCAATGTTTTCATTTGTGAGTGGACCTACAGGTAACAAGAATGATGTAGTACATGCTCCCGAAGAGATCGATTCACCCCTTCACCAAATGAGTACGCTTGTGGACAATGGGTAATTGTCGACTATGACTCCATAAGTTATTATAGATTAATAGTAGATGTAAAGGAAAACATGCATCAAATTACGTGCCTTAAGCCATCTACATTGTAGCTCTGGAAAAACCTATGTGTTTGAACCAGAGAAAAACACAGTTTGGTATAATGAAGAGCAAATAAAGGCCAGAATGGAAAGAGAGCCCATTCTAGTTAATGCCAGAGGCATGTATAAAGTGTCACCATAATCATGATAATTGTCTCATCAGTCACAATTTCAAAGGTCCTGAAACTGACACATGGGAGTGTTTGCTGCGTTAGACAGTCAGATGTTGTATTGGATATTATAAACAGATAGACAATAAAGCAGATTTGACAGCAACTTATTCATTACGGTAATAAATATCTTAGCAGTGGAAGTTTTAATAAATTATACACATTCTTAGAGCTGAGATGTTTTAAGTTTGAAAATGATTGCACTGAAAGTAATTTCTCCATTAGGAATAAATACCTTTCAGTCAACTTGTTTTCAAATGGACATTGCTTATGATAAATTGCCTACATCGTTGACTGATTTATTCCATTAAATGGTTAAAAACTGATTTGCATAGTTTAAATTCACAAATCACCTTTTATTGCTATGATATGCCCTATACTATTCATTCACCTATTCTATTCATTTTACACACCTATGCCACTTCTAATCACACCTGCCCTCACATTATTACACCTGTATACTTGACCTTCCCTTACATTTACTTTCATTATGAAATTTTGTTTAACCCATTTAATGAGAACTTTTATAGCTATTTTGAAATTAATTTGTCTGGAAGTTGTTGCTGCCTAAGACAGCAACGTCTTCCATTCAAATTAATTTCAAAATATTTAACAGCTTTCCTGTATGGTTACATTCAGATTGTGTTAAAGGCCAGTTTCATCGGTAAAAGGGTTAAATACACTATACATTTTCTTGTAGTTAAAATTTTGTTATTTTGAAAATTATTTGACAGAAAGTAATTTCTCCCACAGGAACCAAAGAGTCCAACTGTTGTCAAATGTACATTCTTCATCTTGTTGAGAAATTTATTCCTTTGGTCCTTTCACGGATGGAATACTTTAAATCACATTTCCCAAGCAACCACACAGAAAAGCAGTTGACTACTTTGAAAATAATTTGACTGGAATATTTTGCTGCCTTAGGCAGCAGCAGCTTATAAATAAATTAATTTCAAAATGTTCAACATAATATTTGTTATGTCATGAAAAATTAGTTGCATCATTGAAAAGTTAAAGAGCTGTTTAAATCTATGCTTCCACACCTGGAGTGTAATTATATTGCTTTAACACCATCCTACTGTTTTCTATTCATTCTCCTAAAACACCTGGTCACTTATAATCACACCCTGGTATATGCTTAACTACTTCATACACTCATTTGACCCTATAGACAAACAGTTCTCTACATAAACCTGACACAAGCCTTGATGATGTGGGACAAATTCTGGTGAATAGTTTGAAACTAATTTGCTTGCTAGTTGTTGCTGCTGCCTAAGGCAGCACTGGCTTCCAGCCAAATAGTCTACAAGATAAGTTTCTGTTTGGTTTGATTCTAGATAGCTCTATTCCTTAGTGGGAATTAACATCTCATATGTACAGTTTAACCTATTACATACCATTACTTTCTGTATATGAAAGAGCAATATAGAGAATGTAACCATTTATTTTAAAGATTGCATTTAATATTGTTTGTTTTGATTATAATTTCACAAACTGACACATATATTATAGCTATTATATTAACGTGTATCACAATAATGCCAAATATCATTGATACAGGGTCAGTAGAAGAATGTCTGGTGTATATTTGAAAGTGCATTTGAAATCTGTTGCTGTCACATTAGATACCAACAGTTCACAGCAATTTTGTTTCCAGAATGTACACCAGTTAATATATGAAATTGACTTAGTCTTTGGGAAGCTGATATTTCAATGGTCAAAGGAGTTTCAGGACCACAAGGCAGGCTCAAATGCTTTAAGATTAAATAAGGTTTGGGAATATTTTAAAGTTACTTTGCTAGGAAGATCCTGCTGTCTATATATATTATATGAAAAGCATTTAAAAAGCATTAGAAAACTATTTGAATTTTCAAATACTTTAGCAAAAGTATTTAAATGCAAGTGCAAATAGTTGTGATTTAAAAGCTTCAAATGCAAATACTTGAAAAAAGTATTTAAATGCATTTAAATGCAAATGCATTTGCATTTGACCACAGGTCCGGTTATGGCATCCTGGATATACTGATGGTAGGACTGACATCTGACCAAATACGCCAAACAAATACAAATATAACGTTTAGTAAAACGGCAAATAGGCCTACAAATACACAAAATTAGTGTATTTAAATATAAATATGTATTTGACCCCAGACCAGGTCCACATACAAGAAAGGATATCGTAGTGTAGGAAAATGTGCAAAGCCACAAAATTGGTCCCCTCACTCAAAGGGCTTGATTATCTGGAGACTAAGAAGACTAGTACTCCCATCACTCAGATTAAGACGCATGAGAGGAGATAGAGACCGTCAAGATCCTGAGGGACATATAAGACTCCGAAGTAACCGGAAATATGATGGAAACGGTCAAAGGCAATATCATGAGAGGGCACAATGGACCTTTCTATTTTTAGCTATGCCCCGCCCATTACTAGCTAAGCTCCACCCACACCTCACCGTGTTGGGATTGATCGATCCCCAAATGCCCTAGCTATCAATTTCCTGAAAACTATACAGGGAAGCTGTTGAATATTTTGTAACTAATTTAACTGGGTGCTGGCAGCCAAATTAATTTCAAAATATTCAACAGAATATTTATTAAATAGTAAAAGCAAACAATTTGTACAACAATGCATAGACCGTCTTCAAATATGCGTTCGTGACGTACTTATCGACATCATTCATTATGATGTCATTCTACACATCACACAGTTCATTATGATGTCATATGATGGATGGGTACTCTGGAAAGGTGAATTGGAGACTCTTTACTAAGGAATGTAGACTGGACATCAGGAAGTACTCATTCACCAGCAGAGTAGTGGAGCTATGGAATAGACTACATGTTGATTCAACGTTGTGTTCCTGCTCAGCTGCTGGGTCACGTGTGTCAAGATTCAATATTATTTATTCAGTAGCAAAATATATAAAAGTCATGGATTCAACCACAGGGGTCCATAAAGTGGACCAGATAGGCGTACCTATGGGTTTGTCATACGCTCGATTAATTGGCGATTTAGTTCCCAAGATTTCACAATTAAAAATTATAATGGAGAAAAGTAGGAGAATTAGAAATATTTTGTGTCACAGAGGCTTGCTTAAGTAATACAGTCCCGGACACAGTAATTTAAATACAGGGCTATAATACAGAGCGCAGAGACAGAATTAAGCGTGACGGTGGGGGTATTGTAGCGTATATAGCTGACAACCTGTCATATATTAGACGAGCTGACTTAGAAACACACAACATAGAAGTTGCCTGGTTAGAAATTAGACCATACAAAATGAAACCGTTTCTAATTAGCTGTGTCTACAGACCACCAAACAGTCCAGCTAGTTGGATAGATGAATTTGAATCACTGCTAGAATCTGCTTATTCAGAAAACTCTGATATTACACTTATAGGCGATTTTAATTTTAATCTTTTGAAGCAAGCAAACACTAAATGGCAAGCAGTGACAGAAATTTATCACCTTGAGCAGCTTGTAAATATACCTACTAGGGTTACTGACAAAACAGCAACACTGATAGATCATGTTTATGTAACAAACAAGGACAAATATCATTCAACACAAGTAGGGACACTAGCATTTAGTGACCACTATCCAGTCTTCACAGTACGCAACAGTAAAGTTTCCAAGAATCGAAATGTACATCAAATTATTAAATATCGCAGCATTAAGCACTTTGACGAGAATAAGTTTGTCCAACATCTTCGAGCATATAACTGGAGTTTTGTGGATGAATTAAATAACCCTGATCAGGCTCTTGAAAAATGGCAGAAAATATTCACAAATATATTAAACAAGCATGCACCCATCATTGAACGGAGAGTTAAAAAATTTTGTCAACCAGGATGGATAAATAAAGATATTTGGATACAATGAAAGAAAGAGATTGCCAGACGGTATCAGGAAATATTACAAACTACAAAGACTTAAAGAATAAAGTTATGGCACAGATAGAAAAATCTAAAAAGGACTATTTTAGTGCAAAGCTAGATGAAGGTAAACACAATCCTATATAGAAAATCTTGAAGAGTATAAACCCAAAGGCTAACAAATGTCCTACCTTTCTATGCGATAATGATGGTAATGAAGTTATGGACCCGCAGATGCAATCTGAACTATTCAACACATATTTTTGTACAGTAGCATCTAATTTAGCTGAATCCATACCACAAGCAGATACAGAATTTAGTGAACTAAGAAAACATGTAAATAGTAAAGTGCCAGAATACATCAAATTTCAAATACCATGTATTTCAGTAGATTACGTACATAATGAACTAAAAAATCTAAAGACAAATAAATCAGTTGGATATGATGATCTTAATGCTTATTTTCTTAAAATCGCAGCAAATGTCATAGCCCCACCTATCACAAGCATCATTAACAAGAGTATAGATTCTGGAGTCTTTCCAGCAGTGTGGAAATATGCTAAAGTTATACTCATGTACATGATCATGTTTATAAATTTCTCTGTCAATATGGGTTACTGAATGAGTCACAGTCAGGCTTTAGACAAAAACACTCATGCGAAACCGCTTTATTAAAACTTGTTGAAAAGTGGCGATTTTCAATAGACAATGGTGATCTCATAGGAGCTATCATGATAGATTTAAGAAAAGCCTTTGATCTTTTAAATCATAATATTCTCTTGCAAAAGCTTGCCATATATAAATTTGAAACAGGATCACTAAAATGGTTTTCGTCATATTTAACCGATAGAGCATAACAACAGATATTGTAATACCTACTGAAAATGGAAACTTAAATACTGTAAAATCGGATAAACTCCTTGGCCTACACATTGATAGTACACTCTCATGGCAAGAACACATAAGTAAAATCTGGAAAAGTCTCTTCCTTAATATACATGTTGAAAAAGAACAAGAATTATATGAATGTTGAACAAAGGAATCTATTCTATAAAGCTTACATCCTTTCACATATAGATTACTGCTCTCTCATCTACTATCATTCAACTGATACATTAGTATACCAGCTGGAAAAACTACAAAAGAGAGCAGCTCATATAATACTAGATGCCCCTTTTAGAGAACCAACTGAGCAACTGTATAAACAATTGAATTGGACTACATTGGCTAAGAGAATAAACCTCAAAACAAATAGCATGACTTATAAAGCCTTAAATGACCATACTCCAAGTTATATTAAGAACTTGTTCAAATATGTAGAAGATACACATTCCCTTAATTTACGTTCAAAAACCTTTGGTCATCTACATCTTCCAAAATTTAAATCTTGCTATGGGAAAAAGAGTTACACATATAAAGCAGTTCAACTCTGGAATGCATTACCTCAAAGCATTACACAATCTCCGACTCTATCATCATTCTATCATAATATGCAGAAGTATATGAATTCACATTAACCCCTTAATGAAAAAATTTGGTCAAAATAAATTGTGACTGTCTATTTGCAGGTCGGGTGAAGACTGTTTCTGAAAATTGACTCCTGGTATGGCTGGTTCGATTACCGAGTCAGTCATTCCAGTGGTAAATTTTCAGATCTTAGTCTGCACATTTCTCAAGATCACTGCAGGGATCGGTTTGGGCCGGCTTCATCATAAAAGGGTTAATATACTAAATAACTGAATTCTAGGTATTATGGATTCAAGGGAGATAACTGTTGAAAATTATATTTTGAGTCATTTCTTCCCTGGACATATCCAGTGAGTTAATGGAAACTTGTTCATATTAATGTATATATGTAATATAAAATGTGTGTGAGTGAGCGAGTGGAGTGAGTGACTGACTGAGTCAGTGTGTGCGTATGTGTATAAGTGCATTTATGAGTGTGTTTGTATGTATGTGTTTGCTGCTTATTTAACTGTATATAGCTTATTGTGTTTGGGAGGGTCTCAGGAAGATCAGTTTACTGATGATATACCCTCGATAAATAAAGATTATTATTATTATTATTATTCCTCCAGAATTTTTTTGCTGCTTTTGTCATCTTCAGGGTTAAAGCATGTTTGTGATGTAGTCTTGATATGAAGAGCGTAATGTCTATGTATTTGTTGGAACCTGTCCTTATCTTTTGCTTTCCCACTCTTCTTGGCTGTGTTGTATGCTCTATGTTTCTGTTTGATTAGTTTTTTTATATTTTTTGATATCCATGGTAGATCGCTGACAAGTCATTGTATTGTCGTATGTCCAAGCAACATAAAATGACCCAAAACAACATAAGAACTAAAATGAGGTTAGATCCCATCTTAAGTTGGACGGCCAATTAAAGCTCTTTTATGATTGGAGGCATTCCACTGAACTCTATCTCGGACTGGAAGGAGACCTCCCAAATACAAACAGATTTTGCAACCTCGCAAATGCCAATATCGCAAATTAATAATAAATATGTACAGAAGATCATGTTTTAAAGCAATTTGAGCAATAAATTCACTATTACCTAATCAGTACATGTAAATGCATTCGGCAGTATATTTTCTGGCAAGATTTTTGGTCACTTGGCCGATTTCGTCCCGGCCAACTTGGTCAGATTACATTCTTCCGAGTATTAATCAGTCACCGCTATAGGGCGAGTTAATGCCATCACTCTCGTAGCTACTCGAAGCTCTCCTCCTATTTATGTGGATTGCAGGAAATTTCGATTTCCCTTTCTCCGAGATCTAACAATACTCACCATTCTGTTACTTCTGATATACAGCTGGCCTTGACAGCTGGCTCTAGGACTATAGACTTAGAAAGCTTTACCGACTCCTTGGAACCGGGTACTCGAATCCCAACTTCCGAGTACCCGTCTACCATAGAGCTCATATTGTTTGCATAGCCACCAAACAAGAGAAATCCATGGCTTGCCTCCGTGGGGCTGGGAGGCTGGGTCCGTAACAAAATGGTGAGTATTGTTAGATCTCGGAGAAAGGGAAATTGAAATTTCCTGCATTCTCCTTCGAACAATACTCACCATTCTGTTACTTCTGATATACACCAGATTTGATCAGTAACCTGGTGGGAAGGGGCAAGCCATAAATGCTACTTTTGCCCCTTGGAGAAAGATTTAGACGAAAAACTTGACTAATGGAGACCTAAAAGGGCCGTCAAGTTAACGGAACCGAATCACATTCGCGTCACTGCCCCCCCCTTTTTTTCTCCTAAAAAAAGGGAGAGAACTCACGAACATGTATCTCGCCTGAAACACAAATATGCCAAGAGGGTTAACTGCTCCGTGCATATTCACATGTATTAGCCTGGGAATGAGCATGAATATATACACCTGTGCAAAAGTTAAGCACCATCCTATTTTTACGCACATGCGAGGGTATATTCATGTGCTATGAAGAAAGCAATAGCATACACATTTATGTACCCATCCATCTTAGTGCAAGAGGTAATAATGCAACTAGAGGAATGCTGATTATGATGGTGGGGAAAACCTGTATGTTTTTGTTTGAACTTGAAAACGAGGCCTGAATATGGTTACGTTGACACAACTGACAACTATTTCCCTACAGTTGACACACGTGGCTAGATTGTCATTAATGGTGTCTGAAAACGAAGTTTAACATCTGTGCACGAGTTTGAGACTGTCATTATTAATACCGGGTATATCCACCTTGTGCCTGGATGACGGCCTGGACACGACGTCTCATGCTGGTCACCAACCGACTGATACGCCATTGTGGTATTCGTTGCCATTCAAGATGGAGTGCGTCTGTTAATTCCTGTAGGTTCTGCACAGGAGGATCCCTCCTTCTCACCATGTTTCCCAGAATGTCCCAGATATGCTCAATAGGGTTCATGTCAGGGCTCCTTGCTGGCCATGGTAGGGTTTCGATGGCATTCTGGTGGAGGTATTCATGCACAGCTCTAGCACGATGTGGTCGGGCGTTGTCATCCATGAATATAGGGTGGGTTCCAGGTGCCTGATTTACAAAATGAGGGACCACAACTCTATCCAGTATGGAATCTTGATATCTTTGTCCATTTAGTGTTCCAGGTACAGTCAACAGATCCAGCTTACAATCAAATGAGATGCACCCCCATATCATAACGGAACCTCCACCAAATGGAACTTCTTCCATGATGTTACGTTGGTCGTACGCTGTGCGTCTGGACCTCCATACACGAGTTCGACCATCTGTGGCATGAAGCAGGAACCGACTTTCATCGGACCAGTGTACCCGTCTCCAGGATCTCATGTTCCAGTGTCTTCTTTCGTTGCACCACCTCAGACACTCCTCTTTGTGGTGTGCAGTGAGGAGAGGACGTCTGACAGGTCTCCTAGCTTTCATGCCAGCAGCATAGAGTCTCCTTTTGACGGTAGACATTGACACTCTATTGCGCGTTTCCCATTGCTGGCTGAGCACTCTGCTGTTGGTGAATGGAGATCTCCTAACAAGGCGTACTAGGGCTCGATCATCACGGGCAGTAGTCTTCTTCGGTCTTCCAGATCTAGGCCTGTCCTTCACCTCGTTAGTTTGCCCATGTTTTGCAATCAAACGACTGATTACAGTATGCTTAATGTTCAGCTGTCTGCCAATCTCTCTGCATGACATACCAGTGGTATGCATGCCTATGATTTGCCATTTCACACGATCACTTAACCTTCGTCTTGCCATAGCGGTTCACAATCAAGAGCTAATTCTCTCTGTACAAATAAACCACGGTCATGAACACAAAATTCCTAATCTTGTCGCCTAAATCTGTATGTAATGTTCTACACCTCAAACTGGACTTTTACATAATTGAACACATGTGCTGTTTCCCGCCACGCACGGACATCAAGCGGCGTGAAGTCATGCATGCATGTGCATTTCGTACTTGGAATTATGTCAGCTAACGCGGGGACAAAAAGTATGGCAGCCTAGTTGTACCATCATGTTTCTACGTTCTATTGTTTTTGCTGGTGCTTAACTTTTGCACAGGTGTATATAAGATGAATGAACATGATATATAGACATAATACAAAACTCTCACTATTGAATTACCGTATGATAATTGGACTTCAGACGTACCGCCTCCAACCATTCACTTGTCCGGCCATCAGTGACACAATCTGGTTGTCATCCTCACGCTCGACCATGCCTGCTTTAGGTTCTTTTCTTACCAAAGTAAAAAAAGGGTGAAGAGCAGTGTGGTCACTTAACTATCGTCTCAAAACAGCTCAAGCGAGTGGATTGGCTGAGTCTGACACATCCCTCATATAGTAATCCGTAAATGAGGACTCACAGTGCCATTGTGCAACGGCCATGATGTCCTCTAACGGAACACCACTGTAAAGGGCGGTCGAGGCGGATATTCCTCTAACATCGTGTGCCCTTGCGCCTTGCACCTGGTGCCCAGTCGCCATCTCATGAGTAGTCTAAATGCATTCGACTACCCAACGAGAGATAGTATCCATGGATGCGGCGCCATAAGGCTTTTTATGGCAGATCCACAGATGTCTATCGTTCGACCGTAACGAGTCAGTCCGTTTCCTGTACTTAGTCAAAGCACGGACCGGGCACCAGACACGGGAATCACGATCAAACCTTGTTAACTTCGGTATTATGATCGGTTTGCCGGGTTATCTCAAAGATTGATTCTTTGACATAAACTCTGCTCTTGGCAGTAGACGCAGACCCTCTCCGGAGACAATAAATCGGTCCCTCTCTGCCGAAAGCGCATGGATCTCACTGCGCCTTCTAGCTGAGGAAGCTGCCAATAGAAAAACCGCCTTTAGAGTCAAATGCTTTAGACTAGCCGAACGCAACGGTTCGAAAGGGTGCTTGGCCAGTACATTAAGCACTAAAGATAGACTCCAGGCTGGAATGACTACCGGTTGTCTCGGTCAGAGATTGCTCATTCCCTTCACCATCACATTTAACTGGGCCACCTCTGGACTATCCCTGTTGGCTAGACAAGGGATAACTGATGCCAAAGCTGACTTGTATCCAGCAATTGTGACGGGAGCTAGTCCTGAAAAGAACAGCTCACAGAGAAAGTCTGCTATTTGCTGAATAGTGGATTGAAAGGTATCAATACCCTTTTCTTCACACCAGTCTGCAAATCTGTTAACCTTGTTGTTATATGACTTGAAGGTTGACCTCCTTCTCGCAGCCGCGATGAAATCAGCAGCCTGTCGAGAAAAGCCTTCCGACGTGGAATGTTGTTTGATAACATCCACGCAGTCAATTTGAACATTTCGGGACGCTCGTGTAGGAAGCGTCCCTTGGCCTGGGATATTATGTTCGGAATCTCGGGCAACTGCACTGGGTTTTCCACCAGCAGATCTAGCAGATCCGTGAACCACGCCCTGCTTGGCCAATACGGCGCTATTAGCAGGACCAGACACGGTTCCTCCCTGATCTTCACCAATACCTTCGGCAGAAGGATGGTGGGTGGGTACGCGTAAGCGTGCATCCCTCTCCAGCTTATCGCCAGAGCGTCTGTATCGACGGCATTTGGATCTGAAATCGGCGAGACATAAGTCATGATTTGAGCATTTTCCCTTGTGGCGAACAAGTCCACGTTGGGATTGCCCCAATGCTCGAAGATCCTTCGTAGAACTGGAGGGTTGAGGGACCATTCTGTTGGCAGAATTCTCTGTCTGCGAGACAAAGCATCCGCCAGAATGTTCAATCGGCCAGGAATGCGAGCTGCTTTCAAAACAACCGAGTAATTCCTGCACCATTGAATCAAGTGCCACACTTTGATACAAAGTGTGGGTGACCTGGTCCCGCCGTGGCGATTTATGTATGATACTACCGTCGAATTGTCCGACCGTATCAATATCACCGTGCCCCTGATCATCGGAAGTAACTCTTCCAACGCCAGTTCCACTGCCATCATTTCCAACAGATTGATATGCAGCTGACTCTCCAGGAGAGTCCATGTGCCCGAGACCTGGTGTTCTCCCAGGCAGGCCCCCCACCCCTCCAGCGATGCATCCGTGTACACGGACAGCTGGGGGTGGGGTAGGTGCAGCGAGATCCCTACTAGGAGATTCTGATGCTGTTTCCACCATACAAGATGCGATATTATCGGCTCCAAAACTGGCACCACAGAGACATCAGATACAACTGGATAGGTCTTCGCATTAGAGCAGCGTACGGGATCACTTGCTCCATGGAGACCATCATGCCCAGCATCTGAAGAAACCGCATCGCCTGAATGTGGTTTCCCACTCGAAAACTCTTGAGGATGGCTAACAGAGACACCACTCTGGGCTCTGACAGGTAAACCCTGCCCTCCTCGAGATCGAATCCCATCCCCAAATAAACGAAATGTTGAGTGGGTGTCAACTCGGATTTCTCCTTGTTGACTATCCAGCCTAGATCTGAAAGTAACTTCAGAGTCAGAGCAGTATCCACGTTCAACCTGGCTGCAGAGTCTGCTTTGAGCAGCCAGTCGTCTATGTAGGTGTGTAGCGGCACGTTCTCTTTCTGAGAAATGCTGTCACCGCAAGGACCACTCTTGTGAAAACCCTTGGAGCTGTCGACAGGCCAAACGGGAGAACAATAAACTCCCATACTTGATTCTGAAACGCAAATCTCAGAAACCTGTGCCAACTCCGGTTCATAGGAATGTGGAAATATGCCTCTTCCAGATCGATCGACACACACCACATTCCCTTCCTCAATCCCGCCATTACCGACCTCGGCGTTTCCATCTGGAACCGAGGCGTATGGATACCAATTTAATGGCCTGAGATTGAGTATGGGTTTCCATCCCCCCGTGCTCTTGGGGACAAGGAACATATTTGAATAGAAGCCCAGAGTGTTCTGGTTCGCTGGTTTTATTGCTCCCTTCAGAAGCAAACCTGACACTTCGTTTTGAACGGCTTCTAACTTGTCTGGGTCCCGTGGTATGGGTGTCCAGACAGGTGCCAAAGACATTCTGCGGCGGAAAGTCCCACCACTCCGGCATGTACCCCTGGGATAACCATCCCAGGACCAGACTGTCTGACGTCACACCTCGCCAGGCCTCGACGAAACGCATGAGCCTTCCACCCACCATAGGCGCCTCGACGTCTAACGGGGTTGTCCAGCTCGCGGTCCGCTCCCCCCCTTTCTCAACGAGAGAGAGAACCATTTCCATCTTGGCTCGGCGGGTACAACTGGCACCGCTGTTCCTGTCGCACAGGTGCGGTCCAGGCGGATATGAAGGGAGCTTTCATGCCCTCAGGTACGATCCGCTCCCTTCTTTCCGCCCTTGGAGGACTTACCCTTACCCTTCCCGCCTCCAGGGCGATCAGGAGCAACACTGGGGAGGGTAGGGGCCTCCACAACCTTCCTGGCTTTCTTAGCCGGCGGCGGCTGACAAAACGCAGATGAAGCAGAAGTCGCAGTAGGCGTAGCTTTCGCCTTGCCTTTCTGCTTCTTCGAAGGTTGGCCAGCTAGCGGTTTCCCTACAGCCCTTAGTGCGTGCGCTTGCCGCACTAGCTCCAGCTGTAGGTTTACCACCAACCGATTCTGCGCAATGCTGGCAGTGTCCTCTAACATGGCCCGTGCCTGGCCACCGAAGATGCTAGGCCCTGTCAGGGGCATCCCAAGAAGACGCTCCCTGACTGCCGCTCCAGCACTCTGGACACCCAGAACCCATCGGTCATCCTCGGTGACCGATGGTACCACACCATATCTGTCGTATTCCCCCTGTGGAATACGACACCTCGCCCGCACCTCCCTGGAGGCCGCAGTGAGTTGGCCCTTGGTCAGGAGCTGCTTGCTATAAATAGCATCCAGCAACTCTATGAACCATGGATCCAGTCCAACCGACTGGATCCGGGCTGCGGGCAAGATCCCTGTCCGATTCGATGCAACCGACGGACGGGGCGCATCCGCCTCAGCCGAAACCACAGACGGGTCAACCATGGCTAGCCAAGCCAGAGCCTCCGACCAGTCTACTTCCGAGGAGGACACACCCGTGAACACGTCACCCGTTGACGCGTTCACGGGCCTGCCAGCCACGGCCTCCCGGCAAGGAGCCGCGGCTGACACGCCCAGCACGAAATGGTTCCGCCGCCACCCCATGGGGTAGGTCCGCATGGAAAACCCTGCGGACCCATAGTAGACGCAGAACCGTGGCCAAACAGGGGCGCCAACAGCACCCCACGTCCGACCACCGGACTAGGCGAGATAGGTGAGTACCACGCCCGCCCGGCACACCAGTCACCGTGTCGGCTGGCGTCAAACCAACCGTCACGGGACCGGTGCCTGGTACCAGATTGGCCTCAACCACGGGCGGAGCCGCTGCCCTGGCTTGTGCCAAGCCAGACAGATGGAGGACGGTTCCATCCGGGACAGAATCGACCTCCATATTCTCCACCCGTGGCATCACAGGCCGCAGCAACCTCTCCTCTTCGGCCTCCTCGTCTTCAGACTCCGAAGAGTTGTCACTAGACGAGGAAACACCTGACAGACTGGCCACCGCTACTGGACCACCCGGAGGTGGCCGCAGAGATGGAACCCGTTAGGCCGGAGCCCGACGGGACCGCCAGGGGGCCGTACAAGATGGCTCCCTCGGTAACCAGTCCAGAACCATGTCCAAGGACAGGGTCCGTACCAGGCGTGGAGAGAAACTGCACCCCCCAAACTTCGGCAGCAGTGACGACACCAGCGTGGGCAGAACGCTATGCAGAAAACCCTGCATAGCCGGACCGAACCACGCCGGCGGTGCCATCTCCGCCACCTCCAGCTGGGGACGTGGAGCGCCCCCACCGGCCGAACCGGACGCTCCACGATTTACCTTCGCACCGCCTGACCCCACGTCAGACCCAGCCACATCCTTCTGGGCAAGGAACTTTAACATCATCTTCGCGGACCACACTGCACACACACTACACCTATCATCTAGGTTACAGGGCATACACCTAAAGCACACATGGTCCTTGAACAAGACCCGTACGAATTTGTGGCAGTCGTCACATGATGGCGGGGCTGGCTTGGCCTATAAAATAAGCACAAACCTACAATAAACAAGCGGAACGAGACCCGGATGGAAGGCAGACAATTAATTTTCAAATAATTTGACTCATAAATTAACCGTAACCTCCCCGCACCCCACCCCGCCACGTTACAACAACGATCGCATTGATTATGACGACAAGTACGCGGCGGGCACAACACACCCATAATAGATCCTCCAGGATGTGTAACGGCTCCAGGAATCATATCGCATAGCATTCAGGGTATATTTACTAATCAATATAAATTATACTCCTAACGAACGCAGCACGATATGTGAAGAAAACAACAAAATGTATAACAAAACTGCTGTCTCACATGGTAAAACCGCAGACCACACATCTACTCAAGAATTTTGAAACCACCGATCATTGCAAACCGATCGTGATCACACGTAAACTTGATCATTCTAAAGTTTCCGGTACCATTTTTAGTACGCAGCACCCAGAATAAGATGCGCGAATTAATGAAAAATTTTTCTTCACATAAACATCCGAGCGACCGGGTGTGACGTCACCCGCTCGGATTCTACGGAGAACGACGTCAGCCGATATTCGTGTTAGAAATACCGTAGCAAACACCTATTTTCATATCTGCCGATCGCCTGTTGGGGTTTAAAGAAGGCGATCGTCTGGCATATATCGTTGTTAGCACACGTCCCAGATTCTATGGGGACAGAAATTGGAACATGCGACACAACGAAATTTAGAGACCTAAGTCTTTTAACTATGGATAATAAAGAACAATACAACCTGGTTGTCTTGGGCGGTATTCTCCATAGTCCTTAGTTAATCCTTTCAGAACACACAAACTATCACTGATTAAAGACTTAGATTATTTTAAAACACTAAAATCCTTAATGCAAAAAGCATGTATTGCTCTTGTCGCTATGCAAACAAGAATGAGCTCTATGGTAAACGGGTACTCGGCAGTTGGGAGCCGAGTACCCGGTTCCCAGGAGTCGGTAAAGCTTTCTAAGTCTATAATCCTAGAGCCGCTGTCAGGGCCAGCTGTATATCAGAAGTAACAGAATGGTGAGTATTGATCGAAGGAGAACAATCAATGTTTATCTCAGTGTATGCAAACAGTGTAAGTTCTACAGAATGTTTTAGCATTTGATAATTACATGTGTGCATCTGCATGTGTCATGTCATGAATTGGTTCAGAGAAATTAGGTAGCATTGCCGGTGTTGAATCACTCACTCCGTATTAAAACATTGCTGAACATATGGCCCCCACATCTTTCCAAACATAGAAACCAATTTGTATTTTAAAGAGGAGTGGAGTATACCTGCGGTGTATGAGTATCTAGCCATGTATCATTCACTCAGGAAATGCTGAAAATTATATGTGGGGAAGCAAGTTCCAGGCAGACAGGGGTGTAACTCTGCCCACACAGGGAAATTTATAGGCTCTAGATAGCAGATTCAATTTAACAATGACCAGCACTGGTGGTAATTGGAAGTTGTACTAATTCAATTACCACATTGGATAAATTGGTAAATTTTTAAGAATTGGAATTGCTAATTGAAATTACTTTGCCCCAAAAATTACTAATTCCCAATTTCTTTTCAATTATTTTATAATTTTATCAACATAGTTTTGTCTCCTAACATAGTATAACATATGTAATATAACAAAGTGAGTAGGTTTTGACACTTTAAAGGCCAAATTGTCCAAACCCAGCATTTGTATTGATCTTGAGATGCCTGGCTCCATAATCAAGCCAGCATTTGTATTGATCTTGAGATGCCTGGCTCCATAATCAAGCCAGCATTTGTATTGATCTTGAGATGCCTGGCTCCATAATCAAGCCAGCATTTGTATTGATCTTGAGATGCCCGGCTCCATAATCAAGCCGGCCATTTGTTGTATATTTTATAAATTGCCTTCTTTTGATCTCTAAAGTGTAAATGTGCATTTTGTGTGAAAAAATTGAAATTTTCTTAATGATTGCCAACAATTGCTTCTGTAGTAATATGTCTTAAAAGATGTCAATTTACCAATCCTCACCATTACAAGGATAATGCTGAACAGATAGTACTAGAGCCAGGTCTCACAGCCCAAGGCCTACAGCATATGGCCTCACCATGTTCACTCTGTAAATTTCAGATGTTTTTCCAGTTCAATATTAAAATATACTGTACTGATCAGCTATCTGAGTATGACTGTATTTAGTATTATTTTATTTACTGACTATTATACATTCTCAAGGTTGCTGCCAGGAAAAGAAATTGTCTTAGCCACCACCCCTCCCCTCTATCCCTCCACACACCATCTAAAACTTTTAGGGGCCTAATGCTCCCTACCCGACCATGATCGATTTCAACCAAATGTGGCTGAAAGGACCCAATGGTCATTGGCTCCAGAAGTTCCTTTCAGAATTTTGATTCATCAATTTTTTTGGTGAAAATATTAGATTTATGAACAATGTAGCAGAAATTGTCAAAATGCTTCTCCTTACCATTCTGAGTGATTTCAACCAAATGTGGCTGAAAGGACCTTATGGTAGTTGGCTCCAGAATTTCCATTCAGAATTTTGATTCATCAATTTTTTTGGTGAAAATCTTAGATTTTATGAAAAATTTACCAGAAATTGTCAAAACGCTGCTTCACCTTAGTTGCTTGACATATTTCAAGCAAATTTGGCTAAAGTGACCCTATCAAGGTAGGCTAGAATATCTATTCAGAATTTTGATTGGTAAATTTTTTGGGTGGCCATCTTTTCCGAAAATTATCCATCATATCTATTTAAATCCAATTGGTTCAAATGCTAATGGTCCATCCAGGTGAGTGCCACAGGCCCTTGGGCTCTTGTTTATTTACTGGGATGCAGGTGGGAATTAATGCAGTCCACCACCCTCCACCTTCCAACCCCACCACATCAAGGTGGGATTGGGGTGGGTGGGAGTGCAAAGCCAACCTAAATATGGGGTATAGGGTTCTTCCCCAGAACAAATTTCGAAATCTATGCACATGCACGTACAAACCTACCAACCCCCACCCCTCTCTCGCCTATGCACACACTGATAATCATTATGACAGTAGGGCCATATATAGCCATCTTGGGCGCACTCGTAAACATTATCTATCGAGCAGCTGCTTGTATTGGTACTATAGCCTACCAGGATCCACATGCACTGATGGGGTGGGGGCATTTCTGACATACCATCTATCCAAACCGATAAAGACATCAGAATACGAGATTATTTGACAGGCAGCTATCAATACTCAATGTTTCTATTCCCCACTGACACAGAGGAGATTTGTAAAATCTTAATGCAAATCAATCCAAACAAAAGTGCCGGGATTGATAATTTTAAATGTAACATCTTTAAAAACTGCATTCCCCAAATACTAACACCACTTGATCATATCTGCAACCTTTCTTTAGCACAAGGCGTATTCCCATCAAAACTGAAGTCGGCACGAGCAACACCTATATACAAAGCCAAGGACTCCTCTGATTTCACTAACTACCGGCCTGTCTCAGTACTACCACTTTTTTCAAAGCTACTTGAAAGACTCTATTATAAACGACTAATGAAATATCTAGACAAAAATTCTATTATTTATCAATCACAATATGGATTCCGAGAGAAACATTCAACTATGATGGCCATCATGGACAGAAAAAATTTCAAATACACCTGAAAATAAAGAACACATTTTAGGAATATTCTTAGACCTGTCAAAAGCATTCGATACCATAGATCATAAAATTCTAATTAAAAAATTCACCTATTATAGAATACGCGGCGTAGCACTTGATTGGATTAAAAGCTATCTAACCGACATGGAGTCTTGTCAGAAAATAGAAAATTATTATGTGGTCAATACTTGGCCTGCTGCTCTTTCTATTATAAATGAATGATCTTCCCACCATATGCAACCTATGGTTGCACGATTATTCACTTTTCATAATCGCGATCATTTAAGAAAAATAATCGCGATCATACGATTAATCATGAACTATATTAACTACGTCAATGCTGCTTAGAGAACGTTATTATGATACTGCAGATTGTAAGATTATGGGTTAGGCACATGGGTATACATACATGGACAGAATACACCAGTTGCTGATTGCAAACAAAGGAATGTATCAAGATTTTTCTCGACGGAAAATGGAAGGTACCGTATTTCGTTTAATTGTAGCCTATGATCTAATAGAAGTCCACCCCATAACTTTGACATATGAGCTCCAATGATTTCTTAGCAGTTTCAAAACGGCAAGACTGTTAGAAGCCCACCCCCCTAACTCAGCAGATAATTTGTAAGAATAGCGTGTATAATAATAACAATCGTGTCACAGGGTGTGTCTACTTCAGACCGATCTCTGCCCTGATACATTTCCGGCCCCTCTAGAAGTCAATACAGGCCTCGGATTTGTAAATCTCGACCACCTATTAGATTAATACTAATAGTAGGCCACGTATGTTCAAGATATAATAAAGTTTATTGCACACTTTTGTGGTTAAAATGCGCTTAAAACAGTCTTGGCGTGATTAAATAGCTTCCTTATAAATATATTTTAAGACCAAATTTATGTACCAAACAAGTACGCGAGGAAATGTGCATCAATTTTGTAACGCCGATCAACATTAAATGATCCAAATTTAATTATTACGAACGACAATATAGCCGGCTTCTTAAGTTGGCGAGCCAGCGGCTCTTTTGAGATGGGAGGCGGCGTGTTCTCGCGAGATATTATATGCTAACGGGAGTTTATCAAACGGGTACCCGTTATTCAGATCAGTGTAATACTCAGTTCCTATCGCGCAATGATAATATATAGAAATTCCTGAGTTCCGAGTCCACGATTCCAGAATATTTATATCCGAGTACTCGCTCTAAAATAACTCTTCAATTGGAGGCGAATCAGGTGATTTGTATTTTTTTTCGCGACACCATTTTATACCAAATTGTGGATTAGTTTTGATGTATAAACGACCTTTATTAAAGGATAAGCAATATTTAGGCGCTCAAATCAAATAATTTCACTTCCCCAGTGATGTTTTGAGGTATACATTAAACATAGGTGTAGGCGGTGAGAATTTTTAAGTGAGAAAATGCGTTGAATTTCCGTGGTATCAGTTCTAGGACTTTTTTGGGAAAACCGTTAACGCATGATAGCTATTCAGAGAATGGGAAATGCGGTATAAGCGTGTGTGATTACAACAACAATGACAAATAGCGACCAAGTGAACAATCTTTATTCATCTAAAACTAATCATGAGTCGATACAAACAAATCAGTTATTTATTTATTTAGTTTATTTAATCATTGACACATTCAGCTGATAGCCGGATGTTTGTTTCCATGCTTGGTAACGCGAGCAGAGTTTCACAAGCGTAAAAGTGTCTTGACAAAAATTTCAACATGGCGATTATACGATTATTTCATTTTATAATCGTCCACGATCATTTTGAATTATATAATCGCGATTAATCGAAAAATCGTGCAACCTTAATGCAACTAACTATCACTAATCCTGTTTGCGGATGATACCAATGCTTTTTGTAGCCACACAGATATAGATACCCTATATAAAAATGTAAATCATGAAATGGAAAATGTAATCCGCTGGTTTAAAGTAAATAAGTTGTCACTAAATGTAAGCAAAATTATTTATTATTCACAAAAACACTGAAATCCTAAAATCTCCCAGAACTCTTTATCAATAATCAGGAAATACATGAAGTTCAATTTGCAAAAATCTTTAGGTGTATATTTAGACAAGAATCTTACCTGGGAGAAGCATATAGAAATTGTTACAGCTAAAGTTGCAAAGAATGTGGCTATCATGCGACGACTAAAACTATACTTGCCAAATAATTTATTAAAAACACTGTACAGCACATTAATATTACTGCACATCACCTACTGCAATATGATCTGGATTAACACCTACCAAAATAAACTAACAAAACTGAAAGCACTACAAAAGAAAAGCATTAAGCTATTTGCACAAATACCAGAGGGCCAAAGCATTTTCAAAACAGAAAATCTACTTAAGCTAGAAGACATTGGGAAAATCCAATTATATTCAATCCTTAAAGACTACCACAACGGCAACCTACCGACACCATTATCAAATCTCTCCAAAAACAACACTGAAATACATTCATATAACACCCGAACAAAACAGAACCTTTACATGAGCCACTGCCATACACGAACATCCATGCAAAAACCCTCCACACACGCAATACAACTATGGAATAATACAGATGCAAACGTTCGCACACAAATTTTAACTAAGACCTCATACAACAAAACTGTAAAGAACCTTTTAATAGGAAACTACTGAAATAACCCTTGGCACACTGCAATTTCCCAACATCAACCCAATGGTCACCAAAACAGGGGTACATTTTGGTAACAATGCTGCCAAACATAGACAGAGAAGACACCTGCCATGAGGCCAGCATTGTAGCCAAAATGGACACCTATTCTCATCTATTAATTAGTGACAAAATCCTAATAACCGATCAACAGTGTTTCAAGGGCTATGATGCAAAGATCACCATGGCTGTTACAGGGCGGATGTATTCAGTCAGAATACAAATTAAATTAATGATGTTCCTGATGTACATAATTATGTCTATGATGATAATTAGGGACAGTTGACTATAATTAAGATAATGATGTTAACAATAATAACAACAACAACAGTGTTATTAATTAATTAATTATGTTAATGATTATGTTGATGATCACAATAATACTAATTTTACTTAGAGCATAAGGCCATACCAATTTGTTGTGATAAAATTGGTTGGGCCTAAGCATTAATGATGATACATAAATATGGTATGATATGTATTGTAATCAACCATGGCGAGCACATCCACCCCACCCCAAACATGTTTTACAACAAACAGTACATGTTAATTTCTTCATATGTATTTTCATGTATTGTAAGTTATGTGAATGCTTTTTATTGTTGTCCTCTCTGTGTGTCTCTTGTTTGTAATGTAGTGTGATATATATTTGTAAGGGGTCCATCATTTTATAGGCATTGTCTTGGATGGACTGCCTGTAGTATCTGTTTAAATGTACATAAACCGTGAAATAAATAATATTGAACTTGAACTTGAACCAGCACAGTATTATTTTGCCTTCTAATGTGCATAGAATCAATAATATATTTCTAAAAATAGTAAACTTACATGACTTACACGAATCCTCTACTCACAGCAGGCGTCAACAAGCCTCTTAACGTCAGTCACACAGTCATAGTTATAGCGCAATGGATGACTTTCCCATAGCTTGTCCAGTCTAGCTTTGAAAGAATTCATTGAGGGGGCGCTGATAACGGATTCGGGTAGTTTATTCCATTGATCAGTACAGCGCAACGGGAAAGAAAACTTTCGTATATTGAGTCTTGCACTCTTGGTCTTATTTTCTTAATTTTTAGGCTGTCCGCTGTGGCCTCGAGTTATGCTATGCTATCTGTGTCTTGTCGCTCAATAAGGTCTGCAGTAACTTGGTCATATTTATCCATAGAATCATCATAAGCCATAATCCTAAGTAACCAACAAGTACTTTTCACATAGGACAAGCTTAAACATAGATACCAGTTTGATGATACATTAGCATATAGTACGAAAACTGGTAACTATGTCAGAAAACATGTATATACGAACATTGACTGTTACAACGTAACCCATAAACAGTATATTTAGTCATCAATGGCTCCTAAGAACACCAACCATTTTATAAGATATCAATATTGTTAAGATCTAGCGGAATCTGCATCTTTAATGTTATGTTTAAAGATGCAAAATTATTTCCCCGCCAAATAGCCTCTGAGTTACCTCCCCTAACCTAAATTGACGAGTATCAGAACATTTCGTACCGTGTGGACGATTCGTCCCCGTGACGTTTTGGGCAGACGTTTCGTCTTGGGAATTAATGATCTTGATTAGTTATGGTGAAACATCCAAAGGACAAGGAAGTAGAAGATCAACAAATGTATGTAATGTTCTAATCTTTCATATTATTATTCTACAGCTGATGATATCACTTGAATCCACATAGAATAGTTGGCAAACTGTGACACCAAGCAAATCCTCAACACGGTAATATATAGTACACAAACCACTATGTGTTATCTGTTGTCTGTCTGTTTTGGTAAGTGGTGTTGTACATACTGTTTTATTGTATGTGCTAAATGTAGTCCAAATGTACATCTGTCTGTTCTACCAATTACCTAGGTAGGTGAGGTAACAACAATGCTTATATGCCTTACCGTTACCCAACACTTTCAACGATGAACCCCCAATATATCTCATTTTCAATGTCACCACTTTGGTAAATTGTTGAATATTTTTGGTTAAATTTGTCTGGAAGCCGTTGCTGTCTTAGGCAGCAATGGTTCCCAGTCAGGTTGACTTCAAAAGACACAACAGTATACGTTCGATATCACAAAGATTCTACTTTCTTTGAAACTTCTCAATGTAAGGGCTAAGATGTTCTATCTTCAATGACTTAAATGATTGTTACGTGAGTGTCCATAAACATAGCTACGATCCCAATGCCTATAGGCTTGTCTAACCTGTGATCTGAATACTCGTCACTCCGAAAATACATGTCACCTGGCCTTACCTTCGCTCATATCTGTCCATGGCCTAACTGGCATAACTTATGGTTACATAAATGCTCACCGCTACCCATATATGTCGCCTCGCTTTACTTGTGATCTATCAAACTCCAACAATAGATCTTCTCTTACTGTCAGACAATATCATAACTATGTCCATCTAATCCATTAACATATATATAATCTCATTTTATTAGATAAACACTATCTCTCCATCACAGTAGCCAGCAATAGCCTTTAACCACCCAATTTTTTGCTGTCCATGCCTGTCCGGTTCCCGTGCTTATCCTGCAACAAACCTGTCAAATCTAATCAGTGTGCAATTCTATGTGACTGTTGTGGTGATTGGGTGTATTTAAGATGCTCCCAAGGGCTAACTATCACAGATTATGAAGAACTCCAGAGTTCTGATGAGCCATGGTGGTGTTTTCAATGTAACCAAACTAATTTTCCTTTTAATCACTATGAAAACGATACCGAATTTCTGCTTAATATCCTAGGTGCCAAATATGACTACAGTACATATATAAATGCAAACATACTTGTAAACCCATTCAAGCTAAATACTTCTAACCAGGGCAATGAATACACAAATTTCTCTGAAACAGATATTGATAATGAAGGTATGAATTTTCCACTCTGTGACTATATACTTCAGAAAGAATTTAATGATAATATTATCAAGAGTACTGATGCTATCACCTTTTCAATGATTCATATTAACATTAGATCGCTGCTAAAAAATTTTGATAAATTTAATAACTTTATGGATTCCAGCTCACATGAAATTAGCATCATAGGAATTACCGAGACATGGTTGAAACCTGACTCACCACTGGACTTAATTAATATGCAAAATTACAAATTCATTGAAAAACACAGGCCAACTAAAACAGGTGGTGGTGTAGGCATCTACATAAAGGACAGTTTACAGTATGATTTGAGAGATGACCTGTCAATGAATGAAGAATTTATTGAAACTATTTTTATTGAAATTCCCAATGAAAAAACTAAAAATAAACCTGTCTGTGTCACATACAGACCTCCTGTAAGTGACAACGACAAATTTATGAAATCATTCGAAAAAATTCTAAATACCATACAAAATGAAAAGAAATCCGCTTATATATTAGGTGACTTTAATATTGATTTGTTAAAACAACATAGCTTCTACACTCAAGACCTATTAAATTTACTAAAAATATCTGGCTTTTATCCATTTATAATGAAACCAACAAGAATTACAGAATGCTCGGCTACTGTTATTGACAACATCATCTCGAATAATGCAGTAAGTGCCAAGAATCAAACAGGTATCTTTGTTGTAGATATTTCAGACCATTTACCTATTTTCTATATAGAAAAAGAAAACAAAAAAGGAAAATCATTTGTAAAAGAAGAAGTAACTTGTAGAGACTTCAAAAAGGAAAATATAGAAATGTTCAAAGACTATATGGCTAACATAAACTGGAACCAGGTAATTGAATCACAGTCATGTGAAGATGCCTACAACACCTTCCACACTATATGCTCCAACATCTATGAATCTGCCTTTCCACTTAAAAATATTAAGAAATTTAAACAAAATCCTACTAAACCCTGGATTACAAGAGGAGTGATAGCTGCCTGTCACAAGAAAAACAAGTTATATCTGAATTTTATTAAATATCCGACAAAGTATAATGACTCACAGTTCAAGAAATATAGAAACAGGCTAAATCAGATAATTAGGACAGCAAAAATAAATTATTTTCATAATAAATTTGATGAACAAAAAGATAATATAAAGGAAACATGGAAACTGATTAAATCATTACTAAATAAGAAAAAAACCAATACTGAAGCATCACGGTTTATTTATAATAATAGAGTCATTAACGACAAAAAAGAAATAGCAGACAAATTTAATGGGTATTTTACTAACATTGGTCCTAATTTATCAAAAAAAATTCAACCCAGCTCGAACATACATATAAAGGACTTTCTAACAGGTAGTTATCAACACTCTATTTTCCTAAATCCAACAGATACTCACGAAATCTACAAAATACTAATGCAAATTAACACAGCTAATAGTGCTGGAATCGATAATTTCAAATGGAAATTTTTTAAACACTGTGTAACAGAAATACTAACACCATTGGACCACATCTGTAATCTCTCACTTACACAGGGAGTATTTCCATCAAGATTAAAGGTTGCACGTGTGACACCCATATACAAAGCTAAAGCTGTATCTGACTTTACTAATTATTGGCCAGTCTCGGTACTTCCACTTTTCTCAAAACTCTTAGAAAAGCTGTATTTTAGTAGAATTACTAAATATCTAAACAAAAACTCAATCATATATCCTTCTCAATATGGTCTCAGAGAAAAACACTCTACTATGATTGCCATTGTGGATATGATAGAAAAATTATCAACCTCCCTTGAGAATAATGAACATACGCTAGGTGTATTCCTGGATCTTTCCAAAACCTTCGATACAATTGATCATACAATTTTACTGCAAAAGCTTGCATACTATGGAATAAGAGGAACCGCATTGAACTGGATACAGAATTACCTGTCAAACAGGGAACAGTATGTACAATTCAATGGGGCTATCTCTGAATACAAAAATATAGTTTGTGGTGTTCCTCAAGGTTCAGTTCTTGGGCCCCTGCTGTTTCTCCTATATATGAATGACATACCCAAAGTCTGCAAACATCTCTCACTAATACTTTTTGCAGATGACACAAATGCTTTCTGCAGGCACAAGGATATAGAAATTCTATACAAAAATGTCAATAATGAAATGGTGAAATTAATAGACTGGTTTAAAGTAAACAAATTGTCCTTAAATGTATCAAAAACTAATTATATACTATTCACAAAATCTAAGAAACTAAAAGAAATAGCTCTCCCAAACCTCTATATCGACAACCAGATAATTCAAGAAGCACAATATGCTAAGTTTATAGGAGTATATCTGGACAAAAATTTAACATGGGAGAAGCATATTGAAATTATTACTACCAGGGTAGCAAAAAGCATTGGCATCATTCGCAGACTGAAATCCTATCTAACACCTAATATTATTAAAAACCTGTACTGCACAATGATACTTCCTCACATCACTTACTGCAATGCTATCTGGACTAATACATCTCAAGCTAGACTAAAAAAACTAAAATCTCTGCAAAAGCAATCTATTAAACTATTTTCACAAACAGCAGGTGGCCAGGATATCTTTAAATCAGAAAAGGGCTTAAAACTTGAGGACATAGGAGGGCTACAACTATACACAATCTTAAGGGACTTCCACAATCACAACTTACCATCATCCGTATCTAACATTTTTATGCTCAATACACAATTGCATCCTCACAACACAAGAACAAGAAATAACCTTCATTCAACACACCACCAAACAAAAGCAATACAACAAAAACCTTCATACAAAGCAATTCAGTTATGGAATAATACAGACACAAGCACACGCGCAGACATCTTAAAGCTACAGTACTTTAAGCAGAATATCAAAAAGAAGATTATAGAAACCTACTAGACTCTGGAAAACACTCACCATCATGGCATGCTATTCTCATACTTGCACCCAGTCACCAGAACAAATAATAATAATAATAATAATAATAATAATAATAATAATAATAATAATAATAATAATAATAAGAATAAGAATATCTGTCATAATGGTAACTACCAAACAACTACCATCACAGCCTAAAAAAAAAAAAATAAATAAATAAATTAATTAATACTTTGTCATTGATAATAAGAATATGTAATATAGAATTATTAACTTAAGCAAGATAAGCACACATCCCTCTGCCATGTCCTTCCCTGTAAAAATGTAAATTGTCATACGTCTATTAACTGTTGGACTGCTGGAAACGGACAATAACTCCAATTGGCAATGACTCTGGATTGGCTGAGTATTTTAGAAAAGATTTGACTGAAAGTTGCTTGTGGCTTAGCCACCGACAGCGTTCGGTCAAATTTTTATTTTTATATTTTTTTTTTTTTTTTTTTTAGAGGTACTCAGCATACCCTGAGTTAGGCTCCATGGAAAATGTAGACTGCAGAGGCTTGGCAGCGAGACAGTTAACTATATGTAAATATAGGACTATAACATGTTAACCTTATGTATTCAGTATTCTCATGTCCTATATTATTGTTATATGTTATATGTAGGGGTCCACCGCCACATAGGCTCTGCCTTTGGTGGACTACCTGTTGTGAAACTGTGAATGTATGTTCTATATCAAAATAAATAATCTTGAACTTGAACTTGAATCAGTGGCAAGTTATTACATCAGAGTCAAATTCGGCTATTACAATGACATGCGCATGGAAGTTAGAAATATTGACTGGACAAACAAGCGGGAGCTTCATACACCAGAAGCATGGCTCCTTATTTACACCATCTTAACCACAATGCTAAATCAGCACATCCCAAAAACAAACAAGTCGAGTAAACCTATTGCTTACTTCCAGTGCCACACACACCCTTAAAGCAAAAAACAAACTGTACAAAAAAATACAAGAAAACAAAGAGTTCTGATGATTATAACCAATATAAAATGGCAAGGAATAATTCTACATCATGTATCAAACAAGTCAAACGGTCATTCGAACGAAATATAGCAACAGAATGCAAGAAAAACCCCAAGTCCTTTTGGAAATATGTCAAAAGCAAAACAACTCTCAAAGAAACAGTAGGCCAACTTAAATATTCAAACGATGAAGTGTGTACAAATGAAATAGAAAAGGCAGAAGTTTTGAACATCTATTTTGCAAGCGTATTTACAGAAGAGAATGTAAATACAATCGCAATATCACAAACATTGTTTTACCAGACATTTCTATAAGCACAGAGACTATTGAAGCCAAACTAAAAAAACTAAACCCAAATAAAAGTCATGGACGAGATGGCATACCCATATAAATTTTGATTGAACTAGCAAAAGAGATCAGTGTGCCCTTTAGCATCCTATTTAACAAATCTTTAGCCATAATACCTGAGATTTGGAAAATGGCTAATGTATGTCCGATTTATAAGAAAGGCCCAAAAGTAATCCAAGCAACTACAGCCCCATCAGTCTAACTTGCTCACTTTGCAAGCTTTTAGAAACATTTGTACGTGACGCAATAATGAACCACATGGAAGCAAATAACCTTTTCACCAGCTGTCAACATGGCTTCAGACAAAACAGATCATGCAAGACACAGTTACTGGAGTACATGGAAACCATAACATCCAATCTAGATGTAAACAAACCTATAGACGCAATATACTTAGATTTTTCCAAAGCTTTCGATACAGTACCACACAAAAGACTTCTAAAGAAAATGAGAATGTACAGTCTAGGAGAGCAACTAATTAACTGGACTGAAGCATTTCTACCCGATAGAAAACAGTGTGTAAAGATCAACGAAGCAACATCCGACTGGACAGCCATCACTAGTGGCATGCCACAACACAGTGTTTTGGGACCTACACTTTTCCTTCTGTATATAAATGATCTACCCGATTCCGTAACCTTCCCTTGTAAGATCTTTGCAGATGATACAAAACTGTTTGGTAACCCTAACACCATGAACCTTCAAGACAATATAGATAATGTATGTAATTGGTCTCAGATTTGTCAGCTACACTTTAATACAGACAAAACACATGTAATACGCTTTGGTTCAAATAATCCTAGGACCCAGTATTATATGACAGACACTACATGCCAGTCACAGACCATTGAAATCATACTGTCCACAAGTGAAAAAGATCTTGGCGTACACATAGATGAAAATCTCTCCTTCGATACCCATATAAATGCAACTGCATCAAAGGCTAACAGCATAGTTGGTCTAATTAACAGAACCTTCAATTACATAGATGAAAACACCCTTACCCTGTTATTCAAATCACTAGTCCGACCAATTTTGGAATACTGTAACTGCTTATGGTCTCCTCGTTTTAAAAGACAATCTTGTATAATCGAAAGGGTCCAGGGCAGAGCCACTAAACTTGTTCCCCAATTGAGAAACTACTGCTACACAGACAGGTTAAAGGCTTTGAACCTCATGTCACTAAAATACAGAAGGCTTAGAGGAGACTTAATCGAAACATACAAATTTATCCATGATGATTACAACATTGACAAAAACACATTCTTTGACCGGTCAAGTAACACACGCATTAGAGGTCACACATTCAAGCTCAACACTAAATGCAGCAGAAAAGAAATTCGTACGCATTTTTTCCCGAACCTAATTATTATCACATGGAACTCACTCCCTTCTTTTGTGGTCGAGGCACCAACGCTCAGCGTGTTTAAATCAAAACTAGATATGCACCTAAATGACACAATATACGATCATGACATATCCAACTAATAGATATATAATAATAAGACAATCTAGAAATATACCCAAAATGCTAGGCGCAGAAGGGTGTAACCATGAGCGTAGGTGGCACACCACAGCTGATGTGGGGATAACCCATATACCCCACAGCACCTCCCAAAGTCAACCAGGGTCCTGATTACTGTCAATGAATAATGCCAACCAAACAAACAAACAACTGTAACTAAAACAAAGTACAAGCACAAGTAATACAATACTAACACAACTTCAGAGGCAATAACAAGCCAAGGGCCTATGCCTCGTAAAATGATGATGATGATGATGATGATGATGATGATGATGATGAAGTATTCAGGAATGTCAAGATTCAAGATTATTTATTCAGTAGTATTCTGTAACTACTAGTAACTTAATTATGTTTTTGTGTGCGTTACGTAAAGTGTTGTAATGTTGTTATTTGAAATGCTACTATAAAATAAAAAAATATTTGAATTGAATTGAATTCAGTAAAATATATATAAATTATGGATTCAACTAGGTTGTCCGCCGAAGGCAATGCCTATTGTATTGGCGGACACCTTACACATATATACATACATCTATACAAATAAATTAAAAAGGACGGTAGCATACAAACACAGGACGTAGACAAGTTAAATAAAAGATAAATACATGTCTAAGTAGTAGTTGTTGTAGTGGTGATGTTACTCACATGAACTCACATGAATCCTCTTCTGACAGAAGGCATCAAATGGCCTCTGGCGTCAGTTCTGGGCTGCATATACTGGATGGCTGATTCAGTTGTAGTTTATCACCACATTCATGGTTTGTTAGCATTTCTTTAAAGAAAGTGGGATAAAAGATTGAATCAGATTCGAAGTTGAATAGCAGTGGGTGTTTACTTCATAGTTGGTCTAATCTGGATTTAAAAGAGTTGACAGAAGGTGCATTGATAATATGTTCAGGTAGTTTGTTCCATTGGTCTGTGCAGCGCAGTGGAAATGAAAACTTTCTGATATTTACCCTAGCTCTGATTTTCTGAATTTTTAGGCTATGACCTCTTGTAATACTGTTATTGTCAAAAAGATTGATGAGGTTTGATGGAGGTTAATCATATTTGTTGTGAAGTATTTTATATGTCTCAATCATATCACGTCGCAGTCTTCTGAATGTGAGAGTTGGTAAGTTGAGTTCTTTTAGTCTTTCGTTGTATGGTAGGTTACGCATTACTGGGATAAGTTTTGTGGCACGCCTTTGAACATTCAATCGCAATTATTTTGAGGAAAGGCGCCCAGACTACGTTTGCATATTCGATATGAGGCCTGACAAGGGATTTAAAGAGGTGCTTGAAGTTGTCTTTATCTATGTAGTTAACTACGTGCGTCTAATTAGTCCCATGATTTGATTGGCTTTGTTTATTTTTTCATTTATGTGTTGGTTGAATCTTAATTTTTCATCAATTACGACCCCAATGTCTTTTTCAGTGGGGGAATCCTCTAGAGTATGGTTGCTAGAGTCCATTGTGTAGACATGGGGAACTGTGGGTCTTGAAGAAATTCCCATACTTTTACATTTGTCTGGATGGAGTTTTAGGAGTGAGTTTTCAGTCCACGGGCACATAGAGTCTATATCTTGCTGCAGCGTATCACAATCTGGTTGATTAAGAATTGATTTGAATAGTTTTGTATCATCAGCAAACAGGAATATTTCTGACCCACACTTAATTGCATCAGGCAAATCATTTATATATAATATAAAGAGAAGTAGGCCAAGGACTGAGCCTTGCGGTATGCCGCTGGTCACATTTAGTAACTTGGAGTATGTTCCATTAATGACGACTTGTTGCTTCCTCCCGATTAGAAATGATTGGATCCACTTTAATAGTTTTCCGTCAATGCCATATGCGGTTAGTTTTTTAAGAAGACGTTTGTGTGGGACTTTATCAAATGCTTTCATAAAGTCAAAGTAGATGACATCGACCATCCCTCCATTATCCAATGCCTCCAACCATTTTTGTAGTACCGTTAATAGCTGAAGCACAGTAGACCGGCCACTTATAAAGCCAAATTGGTTATCTGACAGCATACAGTTGTCGGTTAGGTGTTTCATAATTGAGTCTTTTACAACTGATTCCATTACTTTGCACACTACCAAAGTGAGACTGATAGGGTGGTATTATCAGGCTTTCGTTTGTCACCTTTTTTTAAGATAGCAGAGATATTAGCATTAGCCCAATTTTCTGGTATTTTGCCTAAATCTAATGATGCGTTAAAGAGAGTGGATAATGGGTTACTAAGAACATTACGTAACTCATATAATAATCTGGGGTGGATTTTGTCAGGTCCTAGAGATTTAGAGATTTTAATTTTGGACAGTTTATTGTTTACAATATCAGGTGTGATACATACAGAGGTTAGTTGATTCTGGTAATTCCTACTAGGGAATGATGGAGCTTCACCATCTGGTTCTATTGTATACACAGATTGGAAATATTATGCTAAAACTTCTACTTTCTCATTGTCATTATTTGTGAATTTTAGCTCTTCAGCATTGCCAGGTACTTGTAAGTCTGGGATCCCAGACCTCGCTTTTGTCTTATATTGGACATAATTCCAAAATTTTTTAGGGTTGTTTTAGCACTTTTGGAGATATTCTTTTCGTATAGTTTCAGTGCCTTTCTGGTCGCTTTTACCAAGAGGTGCAGCATGGTGGATATTATCTATTAGGTCGGGGTAATTGGTGAACAATAGGTCTATAATTGAGGGTTTGTTGGATCCACGACCTCGAGTTGGCTTGTTTATTATTTGTTTCATGAAGCAGTCATGTACAACTTCAATAAACCCATGTGTAGATTCAGGGTTAAGAGTGGTGTTATGACTAGTGAATGTGTAGCTCGCCGGGTAGTGTCGGGCCGTTCCGGTGTAGTATGTTGACTCGCCATGCCGCAAGTGCACGACGAGTGATGACGCTGGTTAGCATCCGGTCTCGGGGTGACGGAGCTTGTACGAGACTGCCGTGCAGGAAACAAAAACCGGCTCCTAAGGTCGGTGGAACTCAATCGTTCCAGTGGGGCAGTACGACCATCGTCGCGAACAGTAAACACAACTGTCTCATCCCACGAGTTTGTGTCACCAGTATGCCTGTCCATAGTAATTTCGTGATCTATGGACTTACAAGATTTGATTTGGTGACCTAAAAATATAAGTCTATACAATGAGTTTACCTAAACAATTATAAATCTGCTAGATAACACTACAGTAAGAGCATACGAAAATATGAGACATAGAGACAGGTAGATGAACATTTAAACATGGGGCTCCCGGAGGTACAACACAGACTCGTAGGTCGGCAGAGGTATCCCCGCAAGGGAGGCTCCCATACACGAGACTTAGCTATTTAACTTAATATAAGTTATTATACCTCTAAGCTGAAAGGAAGAAGGTTATCTCGGACGAAAAGTGATGTGCCTCACGCGGGCACTACTCCTAGTGCAAGTTTTGGGTGAGGAGTATTATCCTGGCATGGACCGTCGTCGCTGAATCCTTGCGAGAGGCAAGTGCCTCGCACGGGCCTCCGTCTCGGGAAGGTGTCACCACTGCCTAAAGTGGGAGAAGAATAGTAGGCAAAAATGGGCCTACTCTAATATTTCAATCAAAAATGCTTTACAAAGACAAGACCATACCTAGTGAGATTATGACTATAGGCGTGCGTACTGTTTTACGTGAAGACGGGACGGGGGATTCCTGATGGATTCCCTTGTCACTGTCTTATGTAATTCTCGGTTTGCTGTATTAGTAGTTGCCACTTTATTTCTGCAGGCCTTCTGCTTTGCTTAATTCCTTTTAGTTGTTTGCAGAACAAGAATTATTTCAGGCCGCAACTGGCTGATATCTACCTAGCTTTTAGACATGGCTGTCACGAAGAACAGATGCCCCAAGACATCAATTACTAGAGACATGTTACGTAGCAAGATCTCCGAACTGGATAAGAATCCGGACATCCCGCCCTGCAACCACATAAAACATTACAAGACATGGGTTACATTTCACAAAAGCATTATTAGACCATTTCTCTTATCGTTATGGCGGGGTGAGAGAGACGAATACCCACTGTAAATGTCCTTCCCGCAAGGGCGTGGCAGATCTAAATATCATGCCCAGACATTTTAACGGAATTCGGTGGGAATGCGTATCTCGCCTGTCACCGGGTCCTATGGAACTAACCGTTTTACCTGTCATTAAGTTTATAGACAAGTTGCCAGTTTTGCACTGCGGTGCGGGAGGATTGTCAGTAAATAAAATAATAATTAATACATGTGTTTTCGTGGTGCTTTCCTACATTGGCTTAAAGTGATAACTACTAAGTATCCAAAGATACACGGGAATGTGTGTGACACCACACCCTGGCCATCACCGCTTGGAAACCCCAATAGTTTCCCAGAGTCGGATCAGCCCATGGTGCGGATGGGGACATACAAACAGTTAAGAAGCCACAAGGCTGAGTGGAGCACGAAGAGAGACATAATCTTACTTATGAGTCTTACCGGAGTGCGGGGCTAGATTATCGAACTACTGGAAGAGAAGAATATATTACACAGTATGTAATGAAGAAAGTGTCTCTAATCATTTCGAACCTATCCTATTGAGCTGAATAGAATAGGTTTAGTCGGTAGCATGCCGGGCTAAACAGAGTTGTAGCATGGACAATGACCTCAGTGAAAAATTGTTGGTGGAGAAAGTGTTGCATATAAAAATGTTCCTGTATAGTGTTTCCTACGTGCCCTGCAGTCCTATATTTTCTATGAATAAACAAAACATATGAACAGATGGCCACTGGCTATATATATACATAATCTAACAGAACAAACAATACGGTGTCAAATGATTAAGATATATGTATCAGTACAGGTTAACGAACCTACTATAGTGCGGTTAGCAACACATTGAGGAAAATGAGAATAATTATCAACAAAGACAGAAATTATAACTATTGGTCCTAAGACCGTTACGGTTCCTTTTAGTCATCGGGACCGTTCTTGCGGATACAATATAATTAACAAAACCTATATAGAGAAATAATTAAACCGTGAAGCATAGTTACTTGAATACTTGGTAGTCATTCCTAAGTTAGGCTACCGTGTTACTGTAATTGGGACGCCAATCCGCAGTCGACGTGAGATGATGTGCTCTCCGGAAGCTGGAAAGTTCCCGCAGGTCGTTCCCGCAAGCTGTTTTCCGCAAAACAAGACTTCAGTAAGAGCACTCATGGTGGGAGGGATACATCGCTCAGCACTGTAGGCATAATAGAATGTCTAATGAGCAGTCAGTAAAAGATACGATAGTACTACGTGTTGAAGAAAGTTCCCATACACCGATGGCACAGATGAAAGGTGTAAGCAACCCGTCACTAGAGGGGGTTGTCCGAGGCAAACGAAGATACAAAACAAAGCTTCACGGTGCTGGGTGCCTCAGCCAGCTCTGAAGACGCACCGGGCAGAGTTTACTTGCTTCGGTCGAAAGTAGAAAAAACCTACACGATCAATGCGGCAGTGATTGAAATACCACTTTTAGGCGTGGCCGCCAGATCAAACAAACAGAGACATCTTGCAAAACTGTATAGTGCTTATCCTTTGCTAATCTTTTGCCTTTATTTGGGTTTGTTGTTTTAATATTTGATTGGGGATCAGATTGGAACATATATTGGCCATCATCAGTGTGTGTACATTCATCTCGAAGTACAGAAAATGCATTTTCAGTTGGTATGGCTGAAATTGTGTCTAGTTTAATTAGGCTAGGGGAGCTATTTACATTCATGTGTTGATACAGTGGATTGGTATCTCGTTCTGCTAGGCTAGAAAAACTATTTACATTTATATATTTACAAACAGACTTGTCTGGGAAAAGTATACAATAATAATTATCTTTTGTTAATTGTGATGTGATGTACTCATCCGGTGTATCCTCCCATTGTAAAAATGTGGATTAGCGGGCTGGAAGTAGGCTGAATAAGTATGTGGATGGGTAGGTTTGTGTCTGTATTGTGAAAGGTTTAGTGAGGAGCGTAGATAGTTCATTATATTCTCAGATAGGAGTCTGGTGCCAATTACATTTGGATGAATATGGTCCCAGAACAAATCCCTGATAACTTCGCCACTCGGGTACATCTCGGAAATAACCAGTTCATCTCAATAGTAAAATAAAAACGTTCTGGTGAATGTGTTGAATATAATTGAATTGGAAGCCACTGTTGCCATAGGCAGCAATGTCTTCCAATCCACCCACATTCAAAACATACAAGAGAACATTTCTCACAATGATTTTTAAATTATTCTTTTTGTTTAGTAGTATGTCAGGTCATCCCCGAGCTGTGCTGTATTTGTGCAGTTGATAAGATGTTTACAGGATGCTGGCTAGTGGGGAGCATCATTGGACAATGGTGGGGAGGGAGGGAGGGGGTGGGGGGGAGGGCACGGTGCTCATTCTCTTGCCCATCCAGTAGCTTGGTTTTATGGTTACTGAATATAAAGAAATTAATAGTTGTTAGCAGTTGAAAACCTCCAGTCGTAGTAGGTGGATTGGAGTTGGTAGTAGTAGTAGTAGTAGTAGTAGTAGTGGTGGTAGTAGTAGTAGTAGTAGTAGTAGTAGTAGTAGTAGTAGTAGTAGTAGTAGTAGTAGTAGTAGTAGTAGTAGTAGTAGCACTAATATGTGTTAATTAAGTAATCCTTTATTGTTTTCTTGAATGATTTTGTTGTCAGTAGTTTGTCCCGGGTTTCCTGTTTAGTGTTATTCCATAATTGAGTGGATGTGTTTGATATTCTATGTTTTCCCATGTCTGTGCTAGGGCTTCACGGTATTAGAAAAATTAATTTCAGTATTGATATCAATTTTGATACCGGTATACCTTTAATACCGGTATTATTCCGATGGGAAAAATGGAGTGAGGCTTGAGTAGTATGATTCCATAGTCAATGTATATCAGCGCTGCTTAAATAGTCACCGCGAATTTCCACAATAAAACCAAGAAATTGCATGAATCCTGATATTAAACACCAAATTTTAACTGTCTTCAGCTAAATTATATCCCAAAATGGCTGAAGCTCACCCAAATCATCCCTACAAATGATTTGAATTTGCCACAAAATTACAACTACTTCCGTGTGGAGATCACGGGATACCGGTAACCAGTGACCATCTCGTCCTGTATAAACTCGCCCAGTGAAACTGCGAACAGCTAAAGCTGTTGATATTTGACTGACAAATATCAATGTTATGAGTCAAACACGTTGGATATGAATGTAAACACACGTTTTACTCAATTTCCTGGCTATCTGTATTGATGTATATGTTAGAATAATAAATTAACTTTCCACGATGGCCTGTGCTTTATAGAGGATGAATTTGCAATGGGATGAAACCGCCAGGAAATGTGTAAATCTCCGCGCAGGGTTACAACTTTGCCATTATAACACATACTAAATAGACTACCCTAGGGTGTGAATACATAGGCCTACGCTTGCTGTCATTAGAGTAGCTTGTATCGATTGATATCTAATGATACCCATCAACATAAAAGGTGAATAAAGCTTACGGGAATACATCTTTCCCACATTGATGTCATTACACCAGGATTCCCTAAAATCAACACTCAGAGCAAAACTGTGACATGGCGCTGACCCTCGTTGAGTTACTTTTTCACTCAAATACACTGCAATCTAAACATTCCTATGATAAACTAAAATCATTTTTACTCTATTTAAATCATATATCATTGGAAAGCGCATTCAATTGTCGAAACTTTAATGCATTATATTTTATATTTTTGTAATGTTTTCGCTGAATTATTTGCGTATATAAAATAAACCATTTGACTTAGATTCATTAAATCGAGTGATCAATAGGGGATATTTTAAAATTGCAATCAACTGTATTAAATTTTACAAAACTATAAAAACTAATGCACAAATGTATGGAAAATTGGCTTAGCTTTCCAATGATGTATGACTTCAAAAATATTATGAACATAGCTAATGTGGGAAAGGTCTATTGAGACGTTTTTCTCATATTGTCAGTTTCCTCTTTGCTTTGGCTGTTGGGCGGTTACTACAAAGGCGCACAATTCCGGGAAATCACTGACTAACCAGGCTGTAGTAATTGACATAAAATATCACTCAAAATATTAATTTCACATTATGATTTTTCTAGCAAACAACAGGCCAAAATTATAAAATATTAGCGCAGAAAAAGATCTCGGTTTTAAATATCTTTCACCATCCGATGTCCTATGATGGTAATTAAAATAAGTTTTATTCAATTTTATTTGCGAGAAGTGCATTCTTATAAGTAGGCAACTTTCTTAGCCGTAATTGTTAATATATCAATTACTCAAAACTTTGAGAGTGTGAAGGCAGCACGGGTAGTTCCAGCTCGGTGCCATTTAACAATGCTTCCTGAAGTTCGTGGCCAGAAAAGTCCTCTGTGAGAGCAGGTTCACAAATACCACTTTGAGAAAGGTTGATTAGTTCTGACCAATGGGTAGCCTCAAAGTTGATGGCTGTGATCTTCTTCAACCTTTTCTTCGATACTGATTTTCCCTTTCTGATGGACATAATTTTCTTTAAAGCAACTTCTCTCACTTCCAAGTCATCAGATTGTATCATGGAGTACAACATATTCTCTGGAAGAAGGGCAAAAGCATTGTACTTTAGGTTGTTGAAAGCAACACCGCGAATGTCATCAGATTGCAGCTTGATCCTCTGAATCATGTTGAAGATGTACTTTTGCTGATTGTGGAACTTACTGTCGCTTTTTGTCTCAAACCAACTAACTGCATATACCTCCACAATGTACTTGATCGCCTGGTAAAGTTTATCATGGAGCTCTGGAGGATAAGCACTTCTAATCCACAAACTCATCAGTCTAATCGCCAACGTCAGCCATCTTGCATGGTTTAATGGTCCAATTTTCCAGGCAGCAAATCTTGGGTTTACTTCACCCCTGGATATTCCAAGCACATACTCCAAGAGAAGCCTCTGGTCACTGCTAAGATCTTTCAGTGTCTCTTCAGGAAAGTGCATGTCGTCAACGGGGCCACTGAGTTTGGTGAATTCAACTTGTGGAAGATCTTGATAGTCATTGTCACACAGTTTGCCAAGCGGACCCGTGAAAGCAATAGGAATTTTGGTGCTACCATCCAAATGCTTAAACACAGCTCGGAAAGGCAGCTCATTTTGATGGAGCGAACAGCCTATGGTATGTAGTTTACGACCAATTTTCTTTTCAAGACATGTTACCAGGCCACTTTCCCACCCAGTGTGTGTACTTGTGTTATCGAGCAACACAGCTTTAAGAGTTTCAGTGCTGTTGAATTCTTCCAACACACTAGCAGTTTCTTCTGCCTGTAGAAGACCAGTCGCTCCCGTCAATGGGAGCACTCTGTGCGTAAGGTATTCTCCACTTTCCATTCCTGATTCCTTTTCCTTGGTAAAAGTCAAATGGTGCTCTTTATCCCTGCCTTTCTTCAGTGTAGTATGCCCACTCTCATTCTTGACCTCTCTGTACAATAGTGTATCCTTGTCAACCTTTCCATCTACCCCTATACACACACACTTTTCCAAACCCACATTATGCTTTTCATCACTCACTTCTTTCATCCTAGCTTTTTCTCTGTCAATTTTCGATTTATCTAGTATTATCTGTTTCACATCAAAATCGGATTTAAGCAGGTCCATTGCTTTTAAGTCCAAGAGAAGGCGTTTGCAAGACTTGCCCCAAGACTGGATGAAACATCGCCATGGACTAGTTCCATGGCGAATCTTGGGGTTTTGAGAAAACTGTAGGCTCCACTTGGCTCCCGACTTGGTATAAACTCGTCGTTTTCACCACCAGTTGATCTCTCACTCTTCTGGTATGCACCTTTGGGTCCAATTTTCGCCCTTTGATCTCTCAAGTATTCTCTTTCTTCTATTGGAACCTTCTTTGACGGAGGACAAGTACAAATAATGTGCTGTGTTTGACAATTCTCATTTTTGCATTTCACAACATTGTCATCACATGAACGGATTGGTAATTTACAAGTGCAAGCAGAAATGTCGAATAGTTTATCTAATTTATCCTCTAGATTCTGTTCTATAACTGAAGAAAGAGATTTTCTATTTATCCCTTTCGCTTTTTTTAAGCACAATTTATCCACAAGTTTCACAACGTAATATTTATCATACAACGGCAGCCGGGGATTCACTGTCCGCCAAATTTCATTGACGTCATTCGCAATCACTTTGGCTATGTCATAATCGTTCATGTCCGGGTTACTGTTTTGCAGAAAATAACTGTACTGAATCACTTGGCGGTTAGTTGGAGGTTCTGTTTTCTCCAGGGTGGATGGCTGGCCACAGAATTTTTTAGCAGCATCACTTCGAGTTACTGTAGATTTCCGTTTTCTACCCATTTTTGTGGAAAATCTGAAAGTATACGAAATATAAAATCATATTTTGTGAAATATTCGAAAATAAATTAAATTATATGATTGCAGCCCATTTTTCTACAGATTATTGAAATACATGTACCTGAAAATAAACAAAATAAATGATCGCTTAAAAAAAATAATAATGATGAAAAAACAAGCTCGATATGATCTCGGCAGCTGCGGGTCTATAATCTTGGCCCATTGCCTCCCATACTGTATACAATCCATTGCCTCCCATACTGTATAAAATTTCAAAGGGCCATAACGCCGCCATTCGACGGGCGATCTACATCATTTTTACAACGCAGATAGATAGTGCCTGTTAGAAGATATTTGCCGAATTTCGTCTTAATCTGTTTAGGATTAGCGAAACTAAAGTGAAAACGCTGTTGTAGAATAATTCAAAGGACCATAACTCCGCCATTTGATGGGTGAGCAACATCATTTTCACACCGCCGATAGATATTGAGTGGTGGAAGAGATTTGCCAAATTTCCTCTTAATCCGTTTAGAATTGGCGAAAGTATGGCGAAAAAACCTTTTGTGACTGACGAACACACTAACGTAATTACTTTATAAAAATATAAAAATGTCCTCAGAAAACAAAATCATTTTTGCATGAATGAGTTAGGGTACAATTAACCTTGCACTAATAGCTTTGTATCTAGACCAATCCAAGTTCACATTTCCAAAATCAACCTGACCTAATGAACGTGGCGGATGGTTCTCCGATGCCGAAATATCACTATCTATGTTGCCCAGGTCGGTAGTACTGAAGTTGGATGAAGCTGCTAATGTATCCATAGATGCGCTAGTGGTGGTGGTGATGATGACGGGTATTGTACTGGCTGGCAGTAGTACTGATACTGCTGACATCACTGTTGTCGTGGAGGTGGTGGTAGTGGTGTGGGCTGCAGGTTGGCTGAATGCTGTGATGATGCACGGTTTCGATGCTGCTGCAGTGATTGCGGATAGTTTTCTTATTTTCACAGCCTTAATTAACTTGCTGGTGGACGTCCTGGAATTGCATGGATTTCTGTCTGGTGCGCGATTCTATGTTTCCGCATATGGACGATCCGGCATAGTTGTTTTCCATACGGCAGGATCTATTGGAACGATGGTGGTGCGTGTGGGTGTTGGTGTGCTGGTCTGCGGTGCGGTGGTGGTGATGACGGCTTCCATGAGGCTGATCTCCTCATCTATAACTAGGCTGCATAGAGATATTGATCGATCGGAAATGTCCTGTAAACATGGTTCGGATACTTTCACATAAGTTGAAATTACTACTGATATGGGCTGGCCGATCACGGATGCGGATGCGGTGACGATGCTGAGTGTTGTCGGTGCTGTCACTACAGGTGCTGCCAGTGCGGAAACTACAGTTTGTGTGAATACTGATGCTGCAGGTGCTGCCGGTGCTGTTCTTGCGGATGCTACCAATGCTGTGCTGATGGATACTGGAGTGCTGATGCTAGCTGGCTGTGTTGCAGATGCTGTTGGTCTAGTGAAATGCGGAAAGTCAGTTTGTCATCGTTTGGTACATTTCATCTTCGCCATCTTTCCCGTTGATAGCATGGTAACTGGAAGTCTACTTTCAAAACGTGTAGCGAGGATATCTATGTCCTCATTCCGTTCAACAGGTTTTAATGTCACAACTAACACACAATGTTTAAAAGATAATGCGTGTATTACACCGTACCGAGTAGCTGAATACAGGTACTTGCAGTCTGCACAGAATGCACGTTGTAATAAATGATCGTGATTGACATGAAGCGTCAAGTCCGAGTTTCTGGAGAATACTTGCTTGCAAGGCTGTCCGTTGGGCTGTAAAGCTGTACACGGATACTTCTTCCTGAGATGAGCAGGTGCTGACTCCTCCGAGCTGTCTGACAAGGCGAGATCTTCCGCAAGTGACACCTCATTCCCGCATGATGGTAATGAGCGGAACTGCCTAACCTAATTTAAATTTCCTACCTCTTCATACTTTCCTGGCCAAATATAACATAGATAATAATAAAGTAATAAATAAACAGCAAAATTTGGTTTGTGACACGAAAGTAGCCTAATGCTCGATCTTCCCTAGAATGATGGGAAGATGAAATTTCAGTGTGCGCTTTCCTCCTTTTATACTTTTTGGTGACGTCACAGGAGGGCGGATGAAAGTTTTAGGGTGAGTCGGTCATGCCCAATATGGAAAGTTTTAGTTTTAAACCTCCTGGAGTCAGATCATATATTCCCTCCGTAGAAAGGAGGCAAATATAAATATAAAAAGGAAGGATAGCCGCTTTCATCCCCACTCAGCGGAAAATCGAGTCTCTACTTATTTCCGTGGAAGCTCACCTTTTAATTAGCATGAAGCGGTTTTTTCAGATTGGATGCTTATAAACTCGCCTGTTCAAATTTCAGGTTGGAATGCCTAATGGGGTGTGGGAGAGCGAGATGACGTCAGCGGCTGTGGCCCTGACTCACCACCTCTTGCCTCCTCCATCACGCTGTGATAGATACGTGTTGGGCGGTTCTTTTTTTTATAGACTTTGATCCAATTTACTGGAAATAGAAGTGCTGATCACGTGATTCTTGTTTTGAAAGCACGTGGTTGATTGGAAACGTAGCCAATCTGTATGTAATGGCGGAGTGTTGATGCTGCTGGTTATTCGTGGTTGATGTGAAAAATGTAATATATGTTTTCAAAATTCTGTTCCGCAGAACAGTGTCCCTTTATATGCGCATAATCTTATGCATGCGCCGCCTCTTGTCTGTAGTAGAATTATTCCAGCCCGTGTTGATTAGTGACTGGAATATATAGGTAAGAGAATATTTGAAATTCTCCATAATGTTATACTGTCGAAGTTTTGATGCTGCTTTACCAGCCCGCGTGCTAATGATTTGTATACATGGTAGAACAGTCGTGTTCTTAATAAAAAAAATTAGGACAGTATAGCTGACTGTAATTTATTGTTTGGTTTAAACAGCTCCATGTCTTGTGGAAATCAAGTCCACTGATCCTGCAAAGCTGGACTGTGTTTTCCGGGTGGGTGGACTGCCAAGCATCCTCCTCTGTGGGATGGACTAGTCTCATCCCTACCTAGACCAAATTTAATTATCACGGTACAGCTCGGAAAATGCATGCCTCAGTTTTACAATTACAATACCGTCGCATGGAGATTGTGTCTGTGTCCCTGTCATGTTGTTGAATTTGATTTGATATGCGTGGCTGCTTATCTGCAGATGATAATTGCGCTGTTGTGAAGTGTGGCATTTTTATGGCAGCTGGGCAGGGCAGCTGCATGTGGGTTGTGTCAACTTTATCGGTCATGATGTATTTCGCTCTGTAATGGCCGAGTCCAAAGATGGGACAGAGTTACTTTAGAGCGTGGATGACCAAGAATGGTGCTGCCGTAACTTGAATCAGTCCATTATCGATCTTCCATTCTGTAGCAAAATCCTACTTGATACAGACGATAGACTGCCAGCATCTTGCTCTCTTAATAATATTGACTCTTATTACGTGTGATTGAAGTGTGAAAGTTTAGCTGTTTATGTACGACGATTCTGGGGTTGGGGTGGGGTTGGGGAGTGGGGAAGCCCACATAGTGCATACTGTAGATGGCTGCGGTGTTGTTCCTCCTTTCTGTATGATCAGTTCTCTGCAAACCAGATAAGGGGGTGTCTGCGGAAAATGTTGACTCATGTTGATGATGGTGGTGATCGTTGTAGGGAAGTCGGGGTTTCTGTGTGACGCTGGCGTAATGTGGATTGGGCACATCCAGGTTTCCAAGCTGGGGAATGCAGAGTCTGTTGCTCTTGGGTTGCGGAAAGAGATGAGCTCCCCCTTTCGTGCCATAGCTGTCTCCAACTTGTTTCCGATTATAAAAGCCAGGTGCATGCTAGTGATGTTGTTGATGATGTTGCATGTCCTCGTTATACGTTTAAATAACTAGGTATGTATGTGGCGTTCGTGCAACGATGAATTGACGTATCCAGCCTTGCGGGCAAGTGTGTTCTGTATGCTTCTGGCTTTCTGTGTCTTGGTTTGATGTTCTGACTTCTCACGTGGAGGGAGGGAGGGAGGGGCTTGGTAGGACGGTTATGGGCAGGGATGCCCTTTGGATGGGGAGGGTCATCTTCCGTTACATGATGGTTGGTGCTATGTCATAATATTTAAGGACCGGGAATATTCGAGCTGAGAGTCTGCTGAACAGGCTGCTTCCCTGCCCACGATCAGCGGGTGGGGGGGCGTGGGTGGGGGGCGTGGGGGGGGGGGGTTGACTGTGGTGTGGGACGTCACCTCTTCTGTAACAGCAGACTCTCTCATATCTGAATATTGACAGTCAACAGACGACGAGTGGAGTGTGAAATGGACAGGACCGATGATGTCCGAACTTGGTGCGTAGACGAGAGACGCGAGTTGGAGTGGGGTGCTATTGGATGGGGTGCACCTTGGAGTGGGGGTGGTCTCGCATTTTGCGGGCTTGGAGGGGTACACCGAGTTGCGTGGTTTTGCTGTTCTTCAAAACGAGCCACGGCCTCATCAAGCCTCTTCACTTCAATGCTATTTATTACATGTTCCACTCCATAAGAAGCATGACCCAGGGCAGCCTCAGCTAACTCTATAATTGGGGTAATAGCATGAAGTGGGTGGGAGTGGGAAGAGGTCGGCAGAACAACTTTTCCGTCCTTACCCTTGGACAGCACAAATGAGAAAGTCTTCAGATACGACTTCCCAGATCTTGTAGACCCGCACTGAGGAGGGAGAGGGCGAGTACGTATCTCATCATCATTCTCAGCGTAATCATTCGTTCACCAGCCTCCTGGCTTGGTAGGAGAGGGGTCAACTGGCACTGCGGTGTTCAGGACTAACGACGGGAATACCTGTTTCCGTAAAGACTGGGTACCAGTGTCACGTGGAATGCCCAGCACGAGCTCTGGCACTGGGTCATCACTGACACAAGGTTTAAGTCAATCGAAGTGGATGACTGAGGTCAGGCCATCCGACGCGTGGATACAGTAGGTCACATTCGACTTCTTACCTACTACCACATAGGGGCCTTTCCACTGGTAACTCAGTTTACTTGGCATGTTTGCAGAACGTTGCATATCGTGAACCCAAACAATTTTTCCCACCTCATATGTATCTCCATTCATGCGCCGGTCATGCCATGTCTTCTAATGCCAGTGTGCAGTGGATAGGGATTCTCTCACTAGCTCATGGGCTTGTTCTATCTGCTGCCGCATGAGTTCTACATAGAGAGAGGGTGAATTTTGGTCTCCTGGAATTATGTCCATGGCCAGATCAAAGGGTAAGGCAATTCATGGCCTAACATTAACCGAGCAGGGGTATAACCATGCTGGAATATATCGAAATGCGGTATGTCATGAGCACGTATGGGAGCCATAGATCCCAATCACGACAATCAGGCATATTTCCTCTGTCAACATCTCTGTCAGGGTTCTGTTGAACCTCTCTACCATCCCATTACTTCATGGATGGTAGGGTGTTGTGCGCGTTTTGACTATATGAAACAATTTGCAGAGCTCGGAGATCAGCTGGCTCTCAAAATTACTTCCTTGGTCAGAGTTCCGTTCATAGGGCATACCGAATCGGCAGAACACATTGCCTGTCATAATCTCAGCTACTGTGGGTGCCTATTGGTCTGGCAAAGCAAATGCTTCTTCACACTTCATAAAATAATCTTGCAATATGAGAATGTAATTTGTTTCCTTCATCCATCGTATTCAAGGGTCCGAGCACATCAATAGCCACTCGCTCCCATGGGGCACCAACAATTGTAACTTGTAGAGGTGCGGAATGGTGCTGGCCAAAAGCACGTCTTTGGCATGGGACACATTTGGCGACCCATGCCTTCACACTATTGAGTATCCCAATCCAGAGAATCTCTGTTTTATACGTGTTGTAGTTCGCTCGACGGCTAGGTGTCCAGCGCTATTGTGTAGTTGTTCTAGAATAGTTTTATGATAATGCTCAGGGATCACTATCCGGTTATTAATGTAGAGAATGTTGTCATGTATATGACACTCTCCAAACCGCTGATATTAGTATTTTGCCATCAAGGAAAGTGGTGTAACAGATTCCTTAGGAGGACGTACCCCTTCCTGGATCCATGCATATATGTTTCGTGTTTGCGTGTCTATTGCCTGTTCATGAGCGACTGTATCCGTGTTCCACTCTGTGCACCACAATTCGGGGAACACCAGAGATGGCTGTGTAGTATGAGTCATGGTGGTGGCCACTTCTTGTTCATCCTCAAGCCTGATTCTGCTCAAGGCATCGGCATTTCCATGCAGTTTGCTGGGTCTATAAACAACATTGAAGTTGAAGGCCTGCAGGGATTCCTGCCACCTCGCTACCTGGCCCTCCAGATTTTTTAGATTTCTGAGCCAGCGTAGTGCGGCATGATCTGTACACAGGGTAAATGGGCACCCGTACAGAAAGTGTTTATAATACTTGACGAAATGAACCGCAGCTAACAATTCCCTCTTAGTGGTCGCATAGCGTTTCTCCGTCTTGTTCAGAGTACGCGAACCATAACCCAGTACCTGCTCTGTTCCATTTTTTGTAACCTTAGATAGAACTGCACCAATGGCATAAGCTGATGCATCAGTGTATAAGATAAAATCGAGGTTATGGTTAGGATAAGCAAGAATTGGGGTGGTCATCATGAGTTCCTTCAGCACCCTGAAGGAACCTTCACACTCACTCGTCCACTCGCATGGTCGACCTTTCTCGGTGACCCTGAATAATGGCGATGCAATCTCACTAAAGTGATGGATGAATCGACGATAGTACCGGCAAAGAGCAAGGAAACTCTGGGTGTCCGTGACTGAAGTGGGGGTCTTCCACTCTGGTACCACTTTTGTTTTTGAAGGCTGAGTAGCCACTCATTGCTGGATATGACGTGTCCCAGGAACTCGATGCTCTGTCTAAAAAGATGACACTTTTTCGGTTTGAGCTTTAGATTTGCCGTATGAAAGCGCATTAGAATTTTGTCCAGATTGGAAAAGTCTGCTCAAACGAGGAGCCAAAGACGATTACGTTGTCGATGTACCTGCTCAATGAGATGCTAGAACATTCCAGGAGCATTGCACAAACTGTAGGGCATCTTGCGGAACTGGAAATGACCGTCTCTACACACAAACGTGGTCTTCTCCCTGTTAGCCTCATTTATGGCTACCCACTAGCTAAATCAAGTGTACAAAATCACTTGGCTCCAGAGAAGGAATCTAAGGCCTGATCTATCTGAGGAAGCGGATAGGCATCTTTGATGTTAAGATCATTAAGGCAGTGGTAGTCTATACAAAGCCGCAAAGATTCGTCCTTTTTGCCTGCTAGTACAATGGGATTGGTACTTCAGGGTGCTGATGGCTCTATTATGCCTGTCTGCAACATGTCATTAACCTGTTAATGTGCCTCCATCTCCTTGTGAATGGGAAGACGTTGTATGGGTTGTCGAATGGGTTGGCTGTTTCCGGTGTCGATGGAGTGTCGCATGAGATGAGTTTCTCCCAGGTCCATATCCCCAGCCGAGAAACTATCATGATATCTATATAAGATTTTCCGTATATGACGTTTATGGGATTGTATCAATCCAACTGTGGCATGCAAATATATGTCATGTAAATGTTCTGGCAAATCATCAGAAGTTGTCGCTAGTGTAGGTGTAGTATGGAGTGTCTCCAGTGATATCACATCCACCAGATGGCCACAACGAACTCCTGGTTCAAGAGTTATTGGGGCTGTTGTGTTATTCAGGGACTGGCACATTGTGAGGCGATTATGTACTCCGGGTCGGGTTCCAGCATGGCTATGTGTGTGTTGTTTCCTAATTGTGGTGCTGTGGCCCTAAGGTTTTCTCCTGTCCCGGCTCAACTGTGGCTGTAGATGCTAAAATTACTACACAAGTGTCGTACAGCAAAGATTCCAGTCCAAGGGGTATATGTCAGCCGTGTATGTCTAGTTCCTGTTGTCTGCAATGCATGACGGCTTCACTGGCACTGAGGAAATCAGAACCAAGCAGGGCATCGTTTTGAATAGAGGCAATGACAACTCGCTGGATGGATTGCATCTCCTCTATCTGTATCACGAGATTTACTGCACCAGCCACGGGAACATTGGCTCCCGTAGCTGTTCGCAAAAATATGTTTGTAGGTTTAAGAGGTGGCTTGTTATGGGGGGGGGGATGCTCACATACAAGTGCTTGTTAAAAATGGTGATGGAAGCTCCAGTGTCCACAGTGGCACTTGTGGAAGCACCGCTAAACAGACAAGTGGTGTGCCTGTGGAAGAGTTTCCAATGATACTGTCTGCGGGAGTGTTTTTGGTGCAGTATCATCCTGTATATAGCCTGTATACGGCTTGTTTCCGGATAGCTTCCTTGAGTGCAGTTGGTGGCTGAGTGAAGTAAGTGCCAACCCGCCGTCACTGCTGCTGCGAGTGCTTAGGCGATGGCGGAGCTGGCGTAGCAATGGTGGTGGTGTTGATGCCATTTCTGTGTATTGAGAGTTAGTGTATACAACAGTGCGGATATGATTATTACAATCACGGATGAGGGCTACCTGCATGAGCCACTTTTGACAATGCATCATGGGATGTTTAGTTGATGCGCAGAAGAAGCAATGATGGCATGGAGTTTTCCCGTCCTTTGAACGACGCTTATTCATGCAGGTCCATGATGCCGAATGTTGACTTCCATCCGTATCACTGCTGCTGCTGCTGGATGTAGTAAGTGATGCTGTGAGGACTTGTGAATTGTAACCCACCAAGGGACATCGGGTGTTAAGTGCCTTGGTGGTGGGTCATGGTGCTTGTATAATTGTTGTTTCAGTGGAGGTGCTACAACCTACCACTGCCGTTTTACATAGGAAAGAAGGTTGGTTAGATGCGGAAATTACGGGGTCACAATTTCCGACAAGGTGAGATGTCAATGCTGCTGGTACCCACATATAAGAAGCGGGTGCGTGTGTATGCATGCTGTCGTAGGAGAATGAATTTTTGTGTTGGCCACCTGACATTGTCTTTCAGCGGCTTCAGTTGAGCCGGGTTGTGAGAATGGGCACCGAAGTGACTCTGTAATCGGTGTCCTCATTAGTTTAATGGGGTCTCAGGCTGCAGGGTATGCCGGTCAGCGGTTGGAGTTGTTGACGGAAGGCGATTTCCAGTGGCCCGGCTGACCACATCCAAAACAAGTGGTTTGTGGCTGTGCGGCAAAAATAGTGGTTGCTGGGCATGTTGTTGATTGCGTGGCTACTATAGGGATGAGGGTGGTGTCTAAGTTAGCGAGTGCTGAAATTTGCTTGGTGATCTCTTCTAACCTATCATGCATGTTTTGCCTATTGTTGTTGTGCTGGTTCCTGCATCCTGGGGTGTTGTTGTGGCCTCTGCGATGGGATTGGTCAACCCCTCTTCCTCTAGACGTGTGATTTTGACCGGTAGGTTGATCAGATTGTGTTTGCTGGTCTGATGCTTGTGTTGGTGTGGATGCAGTGCTGTTTTCGGTAGTGGTGGTGAGATTCACATCGTTTACTTCGTTGATGGGGTGTAGTTGTCGGCGATTATTCTTTTCCTGTTCTAAAAAGTTCTCAATACGAACCGCGGTTGCCGTCAGTTGTTGAAGACTACCATGCTCCATAAGAAATAGTTTTTCTTTTAGAGTGGGTTCACCGCTCAACGTGTCGATAAAGGTGTCCAGATGTAAATGTGTGATGCCCTCGTGATTCCTGCTGGGGTAAGCGCAGGTAACTAGTCATCGAATACGACTAGCCAACTCTGGAAGTGTTTCTCCTGTACGTCGACGCAAGTTCTTAAGTTGCAACCGACTTGTTTCCCTGAGGGCTGTGGTGCCGAATCTATCTGACAACGTGCTCTCCAACTCCATGTATGTTGGTGAGTAGTCTGAGCCCAAATCTGCCAGGACCGGCAGTGCTTTCCTGGACAGCTTTGCGGCCAGATACTCTCACATTTGTCGATTCGTCCACCGATTTGTGCGACTTATTATATCAAACTGAACCGTATAGTTAGCCCAATCATTCTCCATGCTAAATTGGGGGTGGGGGTGGAATGATTCGGCCATGCCCATGATGAGAAGTCATTGGCGCGAATTCAGGTGGTGGTGCTTGGGAGACTGATGAAAATGCGGATGCTGGTCTGCGTGCTGGTGCTGGTGTTGGTGGTGTTTCCCGTCGATGTCCCTGATGATGATGATGATGATGATGATGATGCCGTGTTCGTGAGGGAGATTCTCGCCGATGGTGCTGTGCACAATATGTTGGCTCCGTGGAATACTTCCCTGATGTGGGTCCATAGACAGGTGTTGGTCTATAGACTGGTGGAGGCATGCTATGTAGATGACGCAGACGCTCTACTGGACATTGTGACAGATGTTCCTCATACAGGGATGGTTTGTGCTGTGTGATGGTCTTCTAGTGTATTGCTGGAAGGGTGTTGCCGCATATGGTACATGAGCGTCCGGTCATTGGTCACCTTGTGATGACATTGGTGAACATAATGGTTGTGAAGGATAAGTTTGCCAACGTAGGGGTCTGTGTCATGGTCATCCGTGAGCCAGCGTAGATGGTGGGTGCCTATCGCAGATATCCAACAAGGTTATATATTGAGTTCCGGCCTGCGAGGCATCACGGAACGCTGATTGGTGAAAGATCGTGTAATGGTGGTGCTGCTTGTTCTGCACCGGGGAAATTTCTGGCATAGATGGTAAGCATGCATGCAGTTCGTCCGTCATATGATGCTACTTCCAAATCTAAGGGGAGCTGACTGTCTGCTGAAGGAGACTGAAATGCGTGTGTGTTGAGAGTTGGCGTGGGTTCGTTCAAGCCCCACAAGCAGACGAAAAGAGCTGGCAAAAAGGGCCACTCTTTTGTTCAAACAAAAAGCTAAGTGCTGGTCAATCCTAGTGAAGCCATAATTAAGGTGATGTACCTGTCTTATGTAGGTCCAAAGATACTGCATTGGTAGTTTCTGCTTTATTTATGCAAGCCTTCTGCTACATTCTAACCTACCATTTGGTTATTTGATACGATTCCAAGCTTTGGTCGCAAGTGGCAAGGATTTCTGCCTAGGTTTAGACACATACATCTAACTGGCAAAAATGCCCAAATTCCCGAAGGTCGCCCCACATAGCATCTACCTCAGAAAGACAGCGTGCATACATGTTACAGAGCAATAGCTTCTGAATCATATGACGATCCGGTTACCCTCATCCCGCAACCACATATACCATCACTAGGACAACTCACAGTTCACAAAAGCAATTTAGAAAGCGCAATATCATTTATGGTGGGGAGTAAGAGGCAGATATCCATCGCTAGTGACCCGTATGGGCGTGATGGGTTCCAAGACCTCACCCGGACACTACAACGAGTTGGATGGAGATCTGCATCTCGTCCGTCACCTGTGTGTTACGGAATTAACATATTACCTGTCATTAGGGTTAAGTTCCAGAATGTCCAGAGATGCACTGCAGGCCGGTGTTACAATATAATCTTTTTTCGCAGTGCTTCCTGCAATGGCGGGGGAATCTAAACTAACTGGTATCCGAAGATACAGGGGGAGGTGTGTGTAAATCGGCACTTTAGTTATCACCGCTTGGAAGCCCCAATAGTTTCCTAGAGTCGGATCCTGGTAACGTGTCGATAGGGAGTCCAGGCAATTAGTAGGCCATGAGGCTGGAGCAGCGCAGAAGGAGACAAAAACTCGATATTAATAAGAGGCCCTAAGATAATTGGCCAATTTTACACAACCTAGCCGGTGCGTGGTGTTACATATTCACTACAGCCGGAAAAGAGGCGTACACAATGTGTCTCTTATGGAAAGATTGTCCCTAACTACTTTAAACCTATCCTATCGACCTATTATAGCCAGGTTTAGTCGGTAACATGTCAGGCTCGAGCAATTGGAGCATGATCAGCGACCTCAGTGTAAAATTGATGCTGGGTGAATATAGTGATGCAGATATAATGCTGCTGTACTAGATTTTTTTATATAGAAACAAAACATAACTAGGATGGCTACTTGCCATGAACACAACTAACTACTACAGTGCTAACGATATATCACATGTCATAGGACATAACGGTGCTGTTAGTTGAGAGCACATGGAAATAAAGATAATATTTACAGCATGAAACAGATAGTATAAATATGCAGTCGGAAAGACCGGGTAGGTACCTATTAGTCATCAGTATCATTTGCGGAAATAATTAAATGCACAATGGTATAGTTACTTCAGCTCCTATTGGTCATCAGTACAGTAAGAGTTCATAAATCACGGAAATTGATACGCTACAGTTGAGTAGCATGAGATGGCATGATATTGAATGCAGGGAAGATTTCCGCAGGCAGACTGTTGATGCGGCTCACTCTCCTGACAGTGAAGAAGAACGGGTAATACGGATGTCCATTAGATAGTCTGATTAAATCATACATAATTTAAACAGTTGTTTTAAAGCTTCCATCCTGCGATGGTCGGTTAAAGGTTGCCCATTAACAAGGATAGCTATAGTTAGGATTAAATATGCATGTACAATAACTGGGTACACGGTGCATGTGCATGATACGTCGCATAGCTCTTTCGGTGCACTGAGCAGAGTCCCACCAGACTGTGGTCTAAAAGTTAATTAACACATGCGACATGCAGCGCGGAAGTTTGATATCACTTTTCAGCATGGTCGGAATATCCAGCGAGTTATCCACCAAGAATCACCATCAGCTCTACATCCTGTAGAATCACATCGGGTCTGAAAGGCCCATCCATAGGAAACTCCTCTGAGAAAGTTCAGGAAAGAGAGTTTTTATATTAGTTTATTGCCCCCGGATGGCCATCCGGGAGCTTCCAAAATTGTAATGCGGAAAAGTCTAAGACTGCTCACCGGTGCAGGAGATCTCAATTCCGAAGGACACTACTGTGGTGTAGGTACCACAGTCAGTTAGCAGTTATCCCGCCTCTTGCACTGCGCTGGTCTAGCAGTCTTACTGACTGTGTCAGCTTCCTGCCGATGATGCTCTCGATTTTCGTTTTCTCGCCCCTTTTATACTACTCGTGACGTCAGAGGCAGGACACCCCAGCCAATCAGTTGGCGAGCAGTAGCCAATCAGCGTGCAGCTAGAAGTGGTGACGTGGCTATCACGTGAACAGCACATTCCCCATTCATTTAATGCATACACGCGATTAAGATGTCAATGCAATATTTTGAAGATAATTTAAATGAGACTTTTAATGATACCTCGGCCATTTCTGGTCCTATTTAACAAAGTAAAAAGTTCTGTAATCTTCGTTTCATTCTGGTCCCGATCCGTACCAAGAACGACGAGAATGTTGCGATTTGAGAAAATCACAAGTACTAACTCGGTACACTATAAGCACACACTCTCTCCCAATTCTGACACCTGTTGCCAGGGAAGCTCTGACATGCGCATGCGTGCACTACACGTTCTTACGGACTTAGCCATTTTAACGAAACCTCTCTCATAGGACTTTATACACATGTACTATCCTACTCAGGGGTCGTGCTTGGAGCGCATACAGAGCGGTCGTCCCACACCAAGCTTAGCTGGGACGGTCCGCACACGTCCAGTCGATCTGTGCTACACTATGGCATAGGGGAAATCTAACACAATGGATAAGAAACCACCTATGTAATAGAAGACAGAGAGTAAGGATCAATGGTGCAACATCAGACCGGATAGAAGTGACAAGCGGTGTGCCACAAGGAAGTGTCCTGGGACCTATTCTCTTTTTGGTATACATAAACGATTTACCAGACCTACTAACCTGCCACTGCAAAATATTTTCAGATGACACAAAAATATATGGCAACCCAGCTACCAGTAAGATCCAAGACAACATAAACAAAGTATGTAAGTGGTCGCAGACATGGCAGCTATCCTTCAACACAGACAAAACACATGTTCTACATTTTGGCAGGAATAACCCACAAGCTATATACTATATGACAGATACACACGATATGCACCCTATATCAACATCAGAGGTCGAAAAAGACCTGGGATTGCATATTGATAGAAACCTCTCTTTTGATATACATATAGATAATATTATGTACAAGGCAAACAGCACAAAAGGACTAATCAAAAGAACCTTTACCAACATAGACCCATCTACATTGATGCTCTTGTACAAGTCTCTAGTGAGACCTATCCTAAAATACTGCAACTCGACATGGTTACCAAGATTGAAAAGGCAATCACAGCTATTAGAAAGAGTTTAACGCCGAGCAACAAAGCTCGTCCCGCAAATCAGAGAGTATAGCTATACAGAAAGACTTGAAGCCCTAAATCTAATGTCACTGAAATATAGACGGTTTCAAGGAGATTTAATTGAAACATTCAAACTCATCAGAGATCTATATAATATTGATAAGGCCTACTTTATCAAACCATCCAGTATTACACAGACCAGAGGTCATAGGTTCAAGCTCAACATAAAACGCACCAACAAAGATATTCGCAAGCACCTTTACACCAAAAGAGTGGTACCACAGTGGAATTCACTGCCAGCTACGATTGCCGAAGCAACAACAGTCAAATCATTCAAGAACAAACTAGATATCTATTTCAAAGAATGACCATTTGAATTTGACCCAACATCACAAAGTCACTCTGCAATTCCACACATACGGTGTACTGATCTAGGAGTAGCCTGTGTATAGACAGGAACAAGCTCGGTAGCAATTCCAATAACCAGTAGATTCATCTCAGCTTCCACGTCCGCACTTTTGTGGTTGCATGAAGAGACACTAGCGTAGAGAAGACAAATGCTAGGCGCAGCAGGGTGTAACCATAAGTGTAGGCGGCACACCGCAGCTAACACCCATCTGCACCACAGTATTTCCACCAATCAATGTCAACCCTTGCCACTCTGATGAATCAAGAAATTCACGAAGCACAATATGTCAAATTTCTCGGCGTCTATCTGGATAAAAGCTTAACCTGGGAGAAACATATAGAAATAGTGAGATCCAAGGTAGCAAAGAACATCGGTATCATGCACAGACTTAAGCTATATCTTCCCCCTAATATTCTAAAAACTCTATATTGTACACTGATCCTTCCACATATCACATATTGCAATGTAATATGGACTAACACGCATACAACTAAACTAGCACATATAAAATCACTACAAAAGCAGGCAATCAAATTATTCGCACAGCCAGCAGAGGGACAGGATGTCTTTAAAACCGAAAAAATGCTAAACTTGAAGACATTGGAGCTGTCCAACTATACACTATCTTAAGGGACTACCATAATGGCAATCTACCCTCCTCATTATCAAACCTTTTTAGGAACAACTCCGATATACACTCGCACAGCACACGAACTAAGAATAACTTACACCAAACCTATTACAGAACAATGACAGCTACACAAAAACCATCCCACCAAGCAATACAACTCTGGAACAACACAGATATAAATATACGCACACAAATTCTTACACAAAGCTCTTTTAAACAAAATATTAAAAAAATTATCTTAGAAAGATATTAAAAATCCAAACCAGTGACATGAATGCAGAAGTCACCACCATGGCAGTACAAAAACAAGTATGTACCCAGTTGCCAGGATAACAACTAGAATGTAAAATACACATCTGCAATAATAATAATAATGCATCCGTAATTGTTTATGTGGATGATGCAGTTGTGTATAATAATAATAATAATAATAATAATAATAATAATAATAATAATAATAATAATAATAATAATGCTGCACCAAGAAATGTTGATACAAATTAGGCCGTATTATTATATATGACAATAATAATAATAATAATAATAATAATAATAATAATAATAATAATAATAATAATAATAATAATAATAATAATAATAATAATAATAATATTGTAAACAAGATATGCATGTGTTTTCCCCATTCCCATGTGTGTGTGTGCGTGCGTGCTAATTGTCTATTGTCTTAATTGTATACATGTAAATATTAGATTATCTTCACCCATGATCCAACTATTACTGAATTATGTTTATTATATGTTAAATGTAAGGGGTCCACCGCTGTATAGGCTCAGCCTTTGGTGGACTGCCTGTTGTGTAAATGTAAAATCTATGTGTTATATGAAAATAAATAATTTTGAATCTTGAATCTTGAATCTTGAGAATTTTAAACTTCAATTTAAATTAAGAGATGAACTGTGTTCATTTTTCGGCAAATTTGGTGGATGATGTTGCTGTCATAGACAGCAACATCATCAACCGAATTGTTGGAAAGTGTACACCAGTTTCTTTGTTATTGACACAGCAAAAGATAGAATATTGACATCAGAGTGGTAAGGGTCAAAGTTTAAAATCTAATGGTTTCGAGGAGACTTAATTAAGCAACGCCAGTCAAATCATTCAAGAACAAACCAGAAATCGACTTCAAAGAAAGAGCTTTTGAATTAGACTGAACAAGCCATACTACAACAAAATAAACTCTGAGACAATAACAAGCCAGTGGCTTATGCCTCGTAAAATGATGATGATGCTGAGAGCCACCGAGTAGAGTATGGATTCGTGGTCTGCACAAGATTCAAGATTCAAGATTCAAGATTATTTATTCAATAATTCCAAGGTAAACGAATTCACAAATCATACCAGGTTGTCTGCCCAAGGCATTGCCTATAGTTATGGCGGACACCTTACACACATATATACAGGTATATATAAATTAGACAAGACAGTACTTACACAAACAATTATAAATTCAGACATTACATTTACTACTTCCTTATTAACCCTTTGGCCCTTGATCCACATAAACAGTTTAAATTTCAAGAGAAAAATATGTCAATTCGCGGGTCAAGAGGAGACCACCCCTTCCCACACCCCCAGCACCCTCCCAGCCCCCCCCCCCCCCCCCCAGAGTTCACAGCCGGTTCAATTATCTTGTCAGTCATTACAGTGGAAAGAAAAACTCCTGGAGTGGGCCTCTCAGTCCGCGAACCAACATATAATACTGTAACAGGGTGTGTGTAAGAGTTAGTCACTTGGGTTATTATTATTATTATTATTATTATTATTATTATTATTATTTAGCGATACATATGGGTAGTAAATAAGGACAAGACAGTTACGTAACAAACAAGCACAGAACATAGTCAAGTTCAATAATATACATGGATGTCTATGATTATAGATATAACAATAAACATTTATATATTTTTGGGGGAGGGTACTTTTACTTATAATGATGATATACTGTTTACAGGATGCTGGCTAATGGGGAGCATCCTTGGACAAGGGAATGGGGATGGAGGGGATGGGTGCTCATTCTCCTGCTCGTCCTGTAGTTTGTTACTATGGTAATTGAAATTATTATTGGATATAATAGCAAGTGGAGTCATCTAGTCATAATTCTAGTAGTAGTAGTAGTAGTAGTAGTAGTAGTAGTAGTAGTAGTAGTAGTAGTAGTAGTAGTAGTAGTAGTAGTAGTAGTAGCAGCAGTAGTAGTAGTAGTAGTAGTAGCATTCTTTACCTTGTTTTGTAGACGAGTGGGGCCATTTTTTAGCTGTACTGCATGAGTTCGATAATACTAGTATGTGTTAATCAAGTGGTTTTTTATTGTTTTCTTGCAGAATTTTGTTGATAGAATTTTCTCACGTGTTTCCTGTTTTATGTTGTTCCATAGTTTAGTGGCTGCAAATGATATTCGGTGTTTTCCTATGTCTGTCCGTGTGTATTGCTCATGTAGTTTATGTCTGCTTCTAGTGTTATGTTGGTGGATGTTAATATTGTTTATAAAGAAGGGGGCTATAGATTTGGGTAAAGTGTCGTGGTGGAAGTTTTTGACAATAGTTAGCATTTGAGATTTTCCTATGTCGGTGAGCTTAAGCAATTTTTCTGCTTTGAACATGTTTTGGCCCTCTGCTGGCCTAGAAAAAAGTTTGATGCTTTTTTTTTGGAGACTTTGAATTTTGGATATTCTGTTTTTGTAGGTGTTAGTCCAAACAGCGTTGCAGTAAGAGAGGTGCGGGAGGATCAAGGTGCTGTACAGTGTTTTAACCGTGGCCTGTGTCATATATGGTTTTAGTCTTTGGATGACACCTATTCCTCTTGCTACTTTTGCAGTAACTGTTTCGATTTGTTTGGCCCAGGTCAAGTTTTTATCTAAATATACTCCTAGGAACTTTGCATAAGGGGCCTCTTCAATTTCCTTATTGCTAATGTACAATTTTGGAACCTCTTTATTTATTAATTCTCTAGATTTTGAAAATAACATATAGTTTGTTTTATCCACATTTAGTGATAATTTATTTAGTGAAAACCAGTTGGTAATTTCTTCCATTTCCTTATTTACATTTTTATATAATGTAGCTATGTCTTCATCAGAGCAAAAGGCATTGGTGTCATCAGCAAATAGTATTAGTGACATATGTTTGCATGTGTTAGGCAGATCGTTCATATACAAGAGGAACAGCATAGGGCCAAGGATGGACCCCTGAGGGACACCGCAAGTTAGTCTCCTATTTTCAGAGCAAGTTGCATTAAACTGCACACATTGCGTTCTGTCACTTAGGTAACTTTCAAACCAGATGAGTGCACTTCCTCGGATTCCATAATACGCAAGTTTTTCTAGTAGGATTTTATGATTGATAGTGTCGAAAGCTTTTGAAAGATAAAAAAAAATGCCTATTATGTGCTTTTTCTTTTCAATTGATTCTATTATTTTTTTCTGTCATTTCAATTAGTGCTAGCATTGTTGAATGTTTTTCACGGAATCCGTATTGTGATGTATAGAGGATTGACTTTTTATCTAAGTAGCTGATAAGCCGATTGTACATAAGTCGTTCCATTAATTTGGAGAAAAGTGGAAGTATTGAGACAGGTCTATAGTTTGTGAAATTAGATGAATCCTAAAGCGCAATTGTTTCTCACTAACGTTAGCGTTTTATACTTAACCCCCCAAAAAAGCGGAAAAGCATTTGAAATTGAAATCATGGAGTGGCGCATATTTCAAACTTACTTGTTCACCAGTAAATAAAGGACGTGGCGAATGGTATGTTGGGGGTAAATAATACATCTTCCAAATGCTTGTCATATATTGAACATTTCTGTTACATGTAAAATATTAAATGCTTATTTTTTCTGTAACCCTATATTGTATTTTCGTGCATTAGATTAATAATATCAAGATTGAAAATTAAAGATTCTTTATTTCCATATACTGCGATATAGGACAGGTAAATAATTTAACAATTCAATACAGGCATCCACCAAAAGCAAATTACGTGTTGAGACATGACTTATGACCAACATTGATCAATCTACTTTCACGCTACTATACAAATCACTTGTGCGACCCATTCTTGAATACTCAGTGCAACTCAGCATGGTCTCCAAGACTGAAAAGGCAATCGCAGCTATTAGAAAGAGTACAACGTAGAGCAACAAAACTTGTCCCACAAATCAGAGAGTATAGCTACACAGAAAGACTTGAAGCCCTAAATCTAATGTCACTGAAATAGAGACGGTTTCGTGGAGATTTGATTGAAACATTCAAACTCATCAAAGATCTATATAATATTGATAAGAACTACTTTTTCGAACTCGTACGTGACAAAAAAAAATCAAACTTGGAATGATCAAGATAAATTGGATACTGTTGGAAAGAGCATTAAAAGACCTTTTTAATGATACTTACATCATCCACATAGGTTGATTATTAAGAAAGTTATGAATATTTATGTGTCGCGAATCGGGGTATAATATCGTCTAACAATTATATAGTAAAATGGCGAAAATCTGTGATCGTTTTTCAGTTTTTTTACCATTTTTCGGCACTAATTTTGTCATATTTTATTTAATATCGGAGATATCTTCATGAAACTTTCAGAAAATATAGATTACATTGGGGTGCTCAATTTGCAGCTAAAAGACTTATAGATATTAACAACTGATTGCTCTGTTAGTGTGTTACTAAGGCATTGAACAAAATTTGACTAATCACATTTTTACTGTTTTTCGACACCAAATTTATCATATCTTACTTAATATTATAGATATCTCAATGAAACTTTCAGATTATATAGATTTCCTTGTTACCTTCAATTTGCAGCTAATAAGTATTAATAGTATTAAATTATTACAATGTCATGTGTGTTATTACTGTTATTTTTTACATTATGGTTGACACCTCAGTATTTGAATTAGATGTGATATCCATTTTACATTTGTGTGTAGGGGGTTCATCGATTCATAGGTCCTGCCTTTTGATGGACTGCCCAACTGTGATGTATATATATTATATATTAAGCATGAAATAAATAATCTTGAATCTACATGGATTCCCTGTCCCCTGCTGTTCGAAAGCATATTAGTGCATGGCCTCTTCTGCACAGGGTATCATCGGCGAGCCGCACCGACTCATTGTTGCAGGGCTTGATGATGTACCACTCTCTTGTTATTAGTAAGAGATTGCAACATTGGACATCATCAATTGTTAAGTTATGGATTACAGTGGATCTTGTGTGGCATTCTCGGTGAGGAGGCTGATGGGAGGAGGCCATTCCATTAATCAAATTTGTTCATGTTCGCTGTGATGCTTACACTTAGTCTGTCCCTTTAGTAATGGTATTGATGATTGCAATATGAATGTTAGACCTGTTTGGTTAGAAGCAAATACCTTCTTGGCCTGGTCTCATTGCCATCATTTATACACTACCGATATCAGACAGATTCGGTGTTAATCACATTAAGAGATTTTGTAATGTTTATATTCAGTGCATCAAAGAGCAAAGTCTGAATATCACAATCCTACGCGGCATTGACCTCATCGTCTCGTTACTAAAACAAGGCATACTCTTGAAACGCAATATCATAAATGGAGGTAGTGGCTGTGTCCAAAAGAGTCTGAGATGAGTAGGAAAAACAACGACTCGTTATTATAATAATAATAAAAGTCTCCACTTTCGCTAACTTCCCACCCCCCCCCCCCCCCCCACACTCACCCAACCATGGGACATGGCCTAATGAAAAAAATCGCCTCACAATCCGCAATCATATGAGTCACTCACTTACCAAATTTGGTTTAATTGTGCCAACTTGAACGCTGTGCCCCTACCCCTCCACCCCAACCTTGGAGCTGAACATAATGTAAAAGTCTTGCAGTCCACAATGCAGGAAATCTGTTTAATATTTTGAAATTGAGCGGAAGCTGTTACTGCCAGTCAAATTAATTTCAAAATATTCAATAAGTTTTATCATAAATTCACTTTTCCAGGGATTTGCAGGTGAAAGGGTTAATGATACCTCGGTTTTAAGACATATTATCCGAGGTTTAATGATAAAATATTTTCCTTGGGATGCGGGTGGGTTGTCCTTCCACGTCATGCAGATACACTTTTCCGGCTTAGCACTCTAATTTTTTAATAATGGATGAGGCAGCAATGGGCATGGCTTCCAGAATCCAGTCAAATTAATTTCAAAATAATCAGTAAACCCTTGAAAATGAAGTTTGGTGAATTCATCTGTGAAAAGGTTAATGAATTACATACATTTTCCCAAAATTAACGGGTAATAGGGTGGGGGATTTCAGCAGTAAAAGGGTTAATTATTAACCCTTTTACCGACAAATCCCTGAAAAATGTAGATTATTTACAATATAAAATTTCTATGAATATTTTGAAATTAATTTGACTGGAAGCCTTGCAATGGCTTCCACTTCCAGTCAAATTAATTTCAGAATATTCATAGAAATAATTTTTATGTTTTAAAATAGGGGGGGGAGAGGGCTGCCACATCAAGGAAATAGAAATACCCTTTTCCATTCCTTGAAAATTCAATCAATGAATGAGGACAGAATCAGAGATCACTATTCATTATGATTATCATAATCATAATCATATGATAATCATTATCATGATTATCGTGATGAGCTGGAGTGGGGATTTCAGCAGTAAAGGGGTTAATTATTTCCATAATGCTAATTATTAATATAGTCAAATATCTTTCAAATAGTTGTAAGAATATTAAACTGATGGCTTGATGTAATTGGATTTATAATAACAGAGTGTGTTGATCGGCGTCACTTTCAAGGCTCACATGTGCGAGATTGAAATTTTAACCATTTTGTAAGTACACTTGTACAGGTCATTAGCGCATTTTTATATGAAATTTATATAAATTATTTATTAAGATCTTAAGATAATTCAATATAGCAACATTTTATGAAGAAAATATTGCTGGATGGCGAGTAAATAGCGCAGATGATAGTGGATTTTAACATGGTATGTTGAAATCTGAAAGTGTCACGGCCGCCATATTGGATTAGCAAAATCGATTTCTGGTTTCCAACATTTGGTCAACATTTTGAGGATCCAAAATACATGCTTTAGGAAAGATAGATTTTGTTAAAATTTGAGGACATAACAGATAAATATGTATATTAATTAACAAAACTAATTAAAATGTAAACAAAACTCACCTTCTTTGAAAGTTTCTATGATAAAAATGAGAGAAATTTTCAAAACGCACAAATTTACCGAAATACTACAACTATCGGGAAAATTCGAAAACGAGGTTCAAGTTGGGAATTCCCTTTTATTATTAAAAAAAAATTTAATGCTATTCCTCAAAAGTAACCAATCAAAAAACGGAATTTAGAACACCCCCTGATTTCAAAACGCTCGACGTCATGATTGCGTAATTTGCGTCAAAATCGTTTGAGTTATCGCGTCATTTTGTCACGTACCTACGAACTGTCCAATGTTACACGGACCAGAGGTCATAGGCTCAAGCTCAACATAAAACGTAGCAGCAAAGATATTCGGAAGCACTCCTTCGCAAATAGAGTGGCACCACATTGGAATTCACTGCCAACAACAATAGTCGAAGCAACCACAGTCGAAATATTCAAGGGCAAGCTAGACATCTTTTTCAAAGAAAGAATATTTGAATTCGACTGAACACAATTAATTGTGGTGTGGCTTTGGACGTTGCTGTTACACATATGCTTATACAACATATGTGAGCCGTCAATTCCCAAAGTCATAATACAATTATTACATCACAGTGGACTAATCTTGAAACAGCCTGTGCATCTACATGAACATGCACACATGAAGATAGCTACACGTGTTGTATCCAGACCAGGGTTACCTGCCCTACCAGTTTAGCACTGAGGCAATAACAAGCCAATGGCTTATGCCTTGTAAATTGATGATGATGATGACATAAAGGTGGGGAGAGGGGCGGCGGAGTGAGTGGTCAGTGGAGTGACCATCTTGCAGAGTATTAAGTTCTAAAAATTACTATTATAATTACTTTTCAGTGAAATTATGATTATTATACTCATTATCCCAGTTATGTTTCTCATCATTATTACCAGGGTTCGCACGGGTCATGGAAAACCTTGAAAGTCATGGAATTTGAAAGTCTAAATTCCAGGCCTAGAAATGTCATGGAAAATCGTAATTTTGGTCAAAGTCATGGAAAATGAAAATCTTGCTTAAAAAAATCTAATGGCATAAAATTCCACTGTAAGTGTGACAGGTTATCGAAACAAGGTGTTGGCTTCGTTGTGTCATAACACGATATTCGCTCACAATGGCGCATTGTTATTGAGCAATCGCTGCCAACAAGTCTCGGTAGTCTCGCGCTAGCGAGTAAGCGCGAGATTCTCAATCCAAAAAGAAAAGTTAATTATGCAGATCGATTATGCAGATCGGCAAGTTTCGGCTACTACTACAAAGTATGGCAATAAATACGAAAGCGAATGCGAAACGAACCTAAGAGAGTGAAGTCTGCGATAAATTTTACCGGAAGAAATTGTTTTCGCAACGTAAACAAACATGTCGTCCTTTTATAAATTGCGATCAAGCTGGGATTTTCAGTTGTGTAAAGTAAGTAAAGCTAACAGTAAATAGTTGCCGTAATGTGTTAATTTTTAAGTTCACGATATTTCTGTGATAAAATATGACTAAGAAAGTTTAACTATCGGTAAAAATGCCTTGAAAGTGCAGTTTTAACGGTAGTTGGTTATCAAATGCACAGTACAGTGGATAAACTTAATCATTTGAAAGGAATTTAAACACTACAAATCTTTGTCAAAATATTTTATAATTAATTTGACTGGCGATTCTTGCTGCATTTTACTTGAACAATAATTTCCAGTCAAATTGGTTTTAAAATATTTTGATTTGCATTGATAGGTATATATACATAATTATGCGCTTTGTCTTGTTACAGTTGCACATATGATGTCATGATGATGATAATGATAGCTAGTGCTCTTAACCCTTTCACCATTGAATTCCTGATATCTCATTTTCAAGGCGACCATACAAGAAAAGTGTTCTCAGTTGACGCCATTGCTCAATGCTGGCTTAGGCAGCAACAGCTTCTAAATAAGTATTACAAAATTTAATTCTTCAGGGATTTGTCAGTTAAAGGGTTAATCTTGAAATTTTTCCTATATAATGTTGCATCTCTTTAGTTATATGTTAATGCTCACAGTGAAATTAGTTTCAAAATAATTTAAATTAATTTGTCTGGATGTTCTTGCTGCATTAGGCTGGAATAATTTGCAGCCAAATTGGTTTTAAAATAGTTTTAAAATGATTTCATGGCCATGATAGGTATATTATAGGGATATTAGCCCTACATATACCATTCCAGTCGTAAATATTTTTTATATCGTGCTCAATATATACATATGCTCTTTGTCTAGTTAAGGTTGTACATATGATGCCATGGTGATGATACTAGAAAGCTAGTGCTATTAATCTTTACATCTATGCCTGTAATAAATTGAATAATGTTGAATCTCTAACAACGCTCAATGAAATTAGTTTCAAAATAATTTAAATTAATTTGCCTGGCTGTTCTTGCTGCATTATGCTGCAATAATTTCCAGTCAAATTGGTATTAAAATATTTTTAAAATAATCTCATAGGTATATTACAGGGATAATAGCCCTACATATATACCCTGAGTTATTATATAGTGCTCGATATATACATAATATGCTCTTTTTCTAGTCATACATATATACCATTTGCCTGATGACCACTAAATAATGCTCAAATCTGTTTAGTAGATAAACTCCATTAAGGCATTTGCAGAACCAGGAGATTATTTTTGAAAATTTACCACTGGAATTACTGGATTCATAGGCGATCTAGTCATTCCAGTGGTAAATATTTAAAAAAAGTGTTCTGGTTCTGCAAATGGACATGCTAATAAAGGGTTAATCTCGGATATTAAATATGATATATGGGAATCTGTGATAGTCAGTTATATTTACCTCAAACTGTGATGACCAATGCTAATAATAATATTCCATATATAGTATTATAGCGCCTATATGTACGCTGTCATGTGACTGTCATTTAAAAAAAAGTTATATGATAAATCTAATTCATTTATTTGATCTGTTTGCTATTTATTGTTGACCCTTTCCCCTGGACATAGTCCTTTGATTAAAATTTGACTGAGATGTTGATTCTTAGAGGTCATGGAATTTGTTAATTTTGGTCATGGAAAAGTCATGGAATTTCAGACAAACCCTGTATTACATTTATACTCGTGCTGAATAATAATGATAACAACAACATTATTTTTATTATTATTATTATTATTACCATTATCATCATTGTCGCATTGTTATTATCATTATGCTCAATAATAATAATATCACTATTAACACCATTAATATTATTTATATGTATTATTATTATCACTATTATTATTATTATTATTATTTTTATTAATATTATCATTATTGTTCCGTGTTATTACCATTATGCTCAACAACAAAAATATTATTAACACTAGTGCTTTGGCATAACATAACATTAGATTAAGCACACAATTACTAAATACTCAATATATCTAAGTATGAGACATACCTGAGCCTAGGACCCAAGCAGTTCAAGTCCGTCTATTAGGCCTGCTGGATTACATCTGCCGGTTTCTATGCAGAACTGGTTCCACGTCAGCTTTGTGCATTCGATTGGTGAACCAGGTAGTCTAGAGCGTTACCGAGTTCCACAACATTCTTCTGTGTTATATTTTTTTAATATCGGGCAAACAATTTAATACACTTTCAGACATAATCACATTGTATCTGAATTGAGTAACGAGGTTGCGATTCAGGATAGCAAGAGATAGGTGTCATAGAGACACATAAACAAGACAAGAATGCCACATCTCCAAATTGAAACGATAAACACGACGAGGATGACGATTGCAACAGAGGCACCCACTCATGACAGGGAGAAGTGTCCTGTGGTGACTAGAAACATACAGTTTTTGGTAGAGAAGTGGTGCAGAGGGGCTCGAGGACCAGCATATTCAAGCCACAAGAGTATCATGCACCTGGAGTGTTAGTTCTAAGGTGTTAGTAACCAGAAAACATGCAGAGGGCCTCGAGGACCAGCATATTCAAGCCACAAGAGTATCGTGCACCTGGAGTGTTAGTTCTAAGGTGTTAGTAACCAGAAAACATGCAGAGGGCCTCGAGGACCAGCATATTCAAGCCACAAGAGTATCGTGCACCTGGGGTGTTAGTTCTAAGGTGTTAGTAGCCGGAAAACATGCAGAGAGGGGCTCGAGGACCAGCATTTCTCCTTCGATCAATACTCACCATTCTGTTACTTCTGATATACAGCTGGCCCTGACAGCGGCTCTAGGATTATAGACTTAGAAAGCTTTACCGACTCCTGGGAACCGGGTACTCGGCTCCCAACTGCCGAGTACCCGTTTACCATAGAGCTCATTCTTGTTTGCATAGCAACAAGAGCAATACATGCTTTCTGCATTGAGGATTTTAGTGGGTTTTTTTGTGAAAGAAAATCTAAGTCTTTAATCTGTGATAGTTTGTGTGTTCGTGAAAGGATTAACTAAGGATACTATGGAGAATACCGCCGAAGATAACCAGGTTGTATCGTTCTTTATTATCCATAGTTAAAAGACTTAGGTCTCTAAATTTCGTTGTGTCGCATGTTCCAATTTCTGACCCCATAGAATCTGGGACGTGTGCTAACAACGATATATGCCAGACGATCGCCTTCTTTAACCCCCAACAGGCGATCGGCAGATATGAAAATAGGTGTTATGCTATGGTATTTCTGACACGAATATTGGCTGACGTCGTTCTCCGTAGGATCCGAGCGGGTGACGTCACACCCGGTCGCTCGGATATTTATGTGAAGAAAAAATTTTCATTAATTCGCGCATCTTGTTCTGGGTGCTGCGTACTAAAAATGGTACCGGAAACTTTAGAATGATCAAGTTTACGTGCGATCACGATCGGTTTGCAATGATCGGTTGTTTCAAAATTCTTGAGTAAATGCGTGGTCTGCGGTTTTACCGTGTGATACAGCAGTTTGTTATACATTTTGTTGTTTTCTTCACATATCGTGCTGCTTTCGTTAGGAGTATAATTTATATTGATTAGCAAATATACCCCGAATGCTATGCGATATGATTCCTGGAGCCGTTACACATCCTGGAGGATCTATTATGGGTGTGTTTAATGCCCGCCTCGTTCTTGTCGTCATAATCAATGCGATCGTTGTTGTAACGTGGTGGGGTGCGGGAGGGTTACGGTTAATTTATGAGTCAAAATTATTTGAAAATTAATTGTCTGCCTTCCATCCGGGTCTCGTTCCGCTTGTTTATTGTAGGTTTGTGCTTATGTTATAGGCCAAGCCAGCCCCGCCATCATGTGACGAATGCCATAAGTTTGTCCGTGTCGTGTTCAAGGACCATGCTTGTTTTAGGTGTTCCCTGTGTAATATTGATCATAGGTGTAATGTTTGTGCAGTGTGGTCCGTTGAGATGATGGTTAAGTTCCTTGCCCAGAAGGACTTGGCTGGGTCTGATGCGGGGTCAGGCGGTCCGAGAGGAAATCGTGGAGCGGCCGGTGGGGGTGCTCCACGTCCCCAGCTGGAGGTGGCGGAGATGGCACCGCCGGCGTGGTTTGGTCCGGCTATGCAGGGTTTTCTGCATAGCGTTCTGCCCACGCTGGTGTCGTCCCTGCTACCAAAGGTTGTGAGGCAGTTTCTCCCCATGCCTGGTACAGATCCTGTCCTCAGACAGGATTCTGGACTGGTTACCGAGGGGGCCGTCTCGTACGGCCCCCTGGCAGTCCCGTCTGGCTTCGGCCAGACGGGTTCTGTTTCTCTGCGGCCACCTCCGGGTGGTCCAGTAGCGGTGGCCGGTCCGTCAGGTGTGGGAGCCGTCCGCCAGGACGGCTCCATGGTTGACTTATCTAGTGACGGCTCTTCGGAGTCTGAAGACGAGGAGGAGAGGTTGCTGCGGCCCGTGAAGCCGCAGGTGGAGAATATGGAGGTTGATTCCGTCCTGGACGGAACCTGCCTCCATTTGTCTGGTTTGGCGCAAGCCAGGTCAGCGGCTCCGCATGTGGCTGAGGCCAATCCGTTACCGTGCACCGGTTCCGTGCGGCTTGGTTTGGCACCAGCCGTCACGGGAACGGGTGTGCCGGGCCAGGCGTGGTACTCACCTATCTCGCCTGGTCCGGCAGTCGGACGTGGGGTGCCGTTGGCGCCCGTTTCCGGCTATGGTTCCGTGACTGCTACGGGTCCGTACGGTTTTCCGTGCGGACCTACCCCATGGACCGGAGTGTTTCATGTGGTGGCGGCGGAACCGTGTGGTAGCGGAGTGCCTGGCGTGTCAGCCGTGGCTCCTTGCCGGAAGGCCGTGGCTGGCAGACCCGTGAGCACGTCAACGGGTGACGTGTTTGCGGGGGTGTCTTCGTCGGAGGTAGATTAGTCAGATGCTCTGGCGTGGCTAGCCAGGGTTGACCCGTCTGTGGTTTCGACCGTGGCCGATGAAGATGCGCCCCCGTCCGTCGGTTGCGTCGATTAGGATGGGGATTTTGCCCGCGGCCCGGATCCAGTCAGTGGGACTGGATCCACAGTTCATAGATTTGTTGGATGCTATTTATAGCAAACAACTGATGACCAAGGGTCAGCTCCCTGCGGCCTCCAGGGAGGTGCGGGCAAGATGTCGTATTCCGCGGGGGGAATACGACAGGTATGGTGTAGTCACGGAGGATGACCGATGGGTACTGGGCGTCCAGAGTGCCGTGGCGGGTGCCCCCGGTCCGGCACTAGTGGACAAGTCTCAGGTACACCAGGAAGAAGTCCTGTCCCTATGCGATGAGGGTGTGAGGGCAGCGATGAGCGCTGTCAACCGTTCTTATCATCTCCTTCAGTCGGTGTGGGCTGAAGCGGGGGCAGGCCACCCTGTGGCGCTTTCATGTGTCAATGACGGCCTGGTGCTGTCGATGGATGCATTGGCATGGGTGCAAGCGCGAGTGACGAAATCCAGGAGGCAAATGGTCATTGACCATATGCGTCCGGCTACGGCAGTCAGGGAGCGTCTTCTTGGGATGCCCCTGACAGGGCCTAGCATCTTCGGTGGCCAAGCGCGGGCCATCTTAGAGGATACCGCCAGTATCGCGCAGAATCGGTTAGCGGTAAACCTACAGCTAGTGCGGCAAGCGCACGCACTAGGGGCTGTGGAGAAACCGCTAACGGGACAGCCTTCAAAGAAGCAGAAGAAGCATAAGGGCAAGGCGAAAGCCAGGCCTGTTGCGACTTCTGCTTCAGCTGGGTTTTCGGCGCCGCCGCCGGCGAAGAAGCCCAGGAAGGTTGTAGAGGCGCCTACCCTCCCCCAATGTTGCTCCTGACCGCCCTAGCGGCGGGAAGGGTAAGGGTAAGGCCTCAAAGGGCAGACAGAAGGGGCCGAAGCGTACCTGAGGGTACGAAAGCTCCCTTCATATCCGCCTGGACCGCGCCTGTGCGACAGGAACAGCGGTGCCAGTTATACCCGTCGTGCCTAGAACGAAATGGTTCTCACTCTCTCTCTCTCGTTAAGAAAGGGAGGGGGGGCGGACTGCGAGCCGGACAACCCCGTTAGACGTCGAGGCGTCTATGGTGGGTGGAAGGCTCATGCGTTTCGTCGAGGCCTGGCGAGGTGTGACGTCAGACAGTCTGGTCCTGGGATGGTTATCCCAGGGTTACATGCTGGAGTGGTGGGGCTTTCCACCACAAAATCTGTCTTTGGCACCTGTCTGGACACCCGTACCAAGGGAGCCAGACAAGTTAGAAGCCGTTCAAAAGGAAGTGTCGGGTTTGTTTCTGAAGGGAGCAATAAAACCAGCAAACCGGAACACTCCAGGCTTCTATTCCAATATGTTCCTTGTCCCCAAGAGCACAGGGGGATGGAGACCCATACTCAATCTCAGGCTATTAAATTGGTTTATCCATACGCCTCGGTTCCAGATGGAAACGCCGAGGTCGGTAATGGCGGGATTGAGGAAAGGAATGTGGTGTGTATCGATCGATCTGAAAGATGCATATTCCCACATTCCTATGAATCGGAGTTGGCACAGGTTTCTGAGATTTGCGTTTCAGAATCAAGTATGGGAGTTTACAGTTCTCCCGTTTGGCCTGTCGACAGCTCCGAGGGTTTTCACAAGAGTGGTCCTTGCGGTGACAGCATTTCTCAGAAAAGAGAACGTGGCGCTACACACCTACATAGACGACTGGCTGATCAAGGCAGACTCGGCAGCCAGGTTGAACGTGGATACTGCTCTGACTCTGAAGTTACTTTCAGATCTAGGCTGGATAGTCAACGAGGAGAAATCCGAGTTGACGCCCACTCAACATTTCGTTTATTTGGGGATGCGATTCGACCTCGAGGAGGGCAGGGTTTACCCGTCAGAGCCCAGAGTGGTGTCTCTGTTAGCCATCCTCAGGAGTTTTCGAGTGGGAAACCACATTCAGGCGAGGCGGTTCCTTCAGATGCTGGGCATGATGGTCTCCATGGAGCAGGTTATCCCGTACGCTGCTCTAATGCGAAGGCCTATCCAGTTGTATCTGATGTCTCTGTGGAAACAGAGAACAGAACCCCTGTCAAAACTGGTGCCAGTTTTGGAGCCGATAATATCGCATCTTCTCAGGTGGAAACAGCGTCAGAATCTCCTATTAGGGGTTTCGCTGCACCTACCCCACCCCAGCTGTCCGTCTACACGGATGCATCGCTGGAAGGGAGGGGAGCCTGCCTGGGAGAACACCAGGTCTCGGACACATGGACTCTCCCGGAGTCAGCTGCATATCAATCTGTTGGAAATGATGGCAGTGGAACTGGCGTTGGAAGAGTTCCTTCCGATGATAAGGGGCAAGGTGATATTGATACGGTCGGACAATTCGACAGTAGTATCATATATAAATCGCCAAGGCGGGACCAGGTCGCCCACCCTGTGCATCAGGGTGTGGCACTTGATTCAATGGTGCAGGAATTACTCGGTTGTTTTGAAAGCAGCTCATATTCCTGGCCGATTGAACATTCTGGCGGATGCTTTGTCTCGCAGACAGAGAATCTTGCCAACAGAATGGTCCCTCAACCCTCCGGTTCTGCGACGGATCTTCGAGCATTGGGGCAAACCCAACGTGGACTTGTTCGCCACAAAGGAAAATGCTCAAATCATGACATATGTCTCGCCGATTCCAGATCCAAATGCCGTCGATACAGACGCTCTGGCGATAAGCTGGACAGGGATGCACGCTTACGCGTACCCACCCACCATTCTTCTACCGAAGGTATTGGTGAAGGTCAGGGAGGAACCGTGTCTCGTCCTGCTAATAGCGCCGTATTGGCCGAGCAGGGCGTGGTTCACGGATCTTCTAGATCTGCTGGTGGAAAATCCTGTGCAGTTGCCCGAGATTCCGAAAATAATCTCCCAGGCCAAGGGACGCTTCCTACACGAGCGTCCCGAAATGTTCAAATTGACTGCGTGGATGTTGTCAAACAATGTTCCACGTCGGAAGGCTTTTCTCGACAGGCTGCTGATTTCATCACGGCTGCGAGGAGGAGGTCAACCTTCAAGTCATATAACAACAAGGTTAACAGATTTGCAGACTGGTGTGAAGAAAAGGGTATTGATACCTTTCAATCCACTATTCAGCAAATAGCAGACTTTCTCTGTGAGCTGTTCTTTTGAGGACTATCTCCCGTCACAGTTGCTGGATACAAGTCAGCTTTGGCATCAGTTATCCCTTGTCTAGCCAACAGGGATAGTCCAGAGGTGACCCAGTTAAATGTGATGTTGAAGGGAATGAGCAATCTCCGCCCGAGACAACCGGTAGTCATTCCAGCCTGGAGTCTATCTTTAGTGCTTAATGTACTGGCCAAGCACCCTTTCAAACCGTTGCGTTCGGCTAGTCTAAAGCATTTGACTCTAAAGGCGGTCTTTCTATTGGCAACTTCCTCAGCTAGAAGGCGCAGTGAGATCCATGCGCTTTCGGCAGAGAGGAACCGATTTATTGTTTCTGGAGAAGGTCTGCGTCTTCTGCCAAGAGCAGAGTTTATGTCAAAGAACCAATCTTTGAGATATCCCGGCAAACCGATCATTATACCGAAGTTAACTAGGTTTGATCGTGATGCCAGTGTCTGGTGCCCGGTCCGTGCTTTGACTAAGTACAAGAAACGGACTGACTCGTTACGGTCGAACGATAGACATCTGTGGATCTGCCATAAAAAGCCTTAAGGCGCCGCATCCATGGATACTATCTCTCGTTGGGTGGTCGAATGCATTCAGACTACTCACGAGATGGCGACTGGGCACCAGGTGCAGGGCGTAAGGGCACACGATGTCAGAGGAATAGCCCCTCGACCGCCCTTTACAATGGTGTTCCGTTAGAGGACATCATGGCCGTTGCACAATGGCACTGTGAGTTCTCATTTACGGATTACTATATGAGGGATGTGTCAGACTCAGCCAATCCACTCGCTTTAGCTGTTTTGAAACGATAGTTAGTGACCACACTGCTTTTCCCCTTTTTTCACTTTGGTAAGAAAAGAACCTAAAGCAGGCATGGTCAGGCGAGAGGATGTCAACCAGATTGTGTCACTGATGGCCGAACCGGTGAATGGTTGGAGGCGGTACGTCTGAAGTCCTGTTATCATAAGGTAATTCAATAAGTGAGAGTTTTTTGTATTATGTATATGGATCATGTTCATTCATTTTATATATTCATGCTCATTCCCAGGCTAATACATGGAATATGCAGGGAGTAGTTAACCCTCTTGGCATATTGGTGTTTTCAGGCGAGATACATGTTCGTTAGTTCTCTCCATTTTCTTAGGAGGAAAAAGGGGGGGGGGGTGCTGTGACGCGAATGTGATTCGGTTCCGTGAACTTGACGGTCCTTTTAGGTCTCCGTTAGTCAAGTTTGAAGTCTAAAATCTTTCTCCAAGGGGCAAAATTAGCATTTATGGCTTGCCCCTTCCCACCAGGTTACTGATCAAATCTGGTGTATATCAGAAGTAACAGAATGGTGAGTATTGATCGAAGGAGAATGCAGGAAATGTCAATTTCCCTTTCTCCGAGATCTAACAATACTCACCATTCTGTTACGGACCCAGCCTCCCAGCCCCACGGAGGCAAGCCATAGTTTTCTCTTGTTTGGTGGCTATGCAAACAATATGAGCTCTATGGTAAACGGGTACTCGGCAGTTGGGAGCCGAGTACCCGGTTCCCAGGAGTCGGTAAAGCTTTCTAAGTCTATAATCCTAGAGCCGCTGTCAGGGCCAGCTGTATATCAGAAGTAACAGAATGGTGAGTATTGTTAGATCTCGGAGAAAGGGAAATTGACATTTCCTGCAATTTATCAGAATGTGTAGAGTTATAATATAGGCCTGAGGACTACATGTTGCACTGTAGGATTGAAAGATAACAATATTCTTATAAATTAAATTCTTGTGCTCTGTCAGTTGTTGGTTCATCTGTTAATGTAGCTACGAATCAAATTTGAACATAATACATGAGATAGGAATTCATGAATCCAATTCCTCACTCAATCATATGATGTCATAATCAACTATGTGACATGTATGCTGACATAATCATGACGTCATGAATGATTCGACTAAGCCCGTATTTAACGCTTAATAGTCCAACACGTATGAATTGTATGTTTTTGCTATTGAAGTAACATGCTGTTGAATATTTTGAAACTAATTTGACTGGGAACTATAATGCTGCCATAGGCAGCAACAGCACCAGCCAAATTGGTTTCAAAATATTCAACAGCGTACCTGTATATTTTTCTGGAAATTGATAGTCAGGAAGTTCAGAGATCGATCGAACCCAACACAAGAGAGGTGTGGTTGGAGCTTAGCTAGAAATGGGCGGGGCATAGCTAAAAATGGAAAGCGCCATTATATGTGAAGGCGATATTGAAATAAGTACTACTCAAGTACATATGAGTGACAGGTAGATCTGATCATTGAGTTAACAACATGCACTAACTGGAGCATATACCATATAGATACAGGTAGTTAATCAAAATGTCTGAGATAACACAATTCTAGATTTAGCCTTGATATGTGATCTAAACAGATGTCTAGCCGTTGTAGCGTGAACTCCCCTTCCACACCCCGCTGCTCATATAGAGCATTTCTGTGAAACAGTAAATCCAGTATGGTTTGCTGAATATGTATATTTTTAGTTTCTCTAAATATGATGCGGTTTCATATCATCAAATATGTATTGAGAAATCGTTCGAACGAGAAGTCAAACATGGTCTCTTATGACAAGTCATCTCTTCAGACATAGCTACAGTAAGAAAGTCCAAAAATATCAGAAATCATCTTGCCGATTGGAGGGTGCATGATATGGACACAAAAGTAGAACTCACAATTGATGGCGCGCTATCGCAAATCTGCACTCTGTCACCAACTTTGATGTTCCACACCAACACCACCGTCTCCCCCCGTACATACCCTACCACCCTGGGTCTGGAGCATAATGTCAGCGATCAAATACATGATTATATGGGTAAGCAGCATAACAAATTTGGTTGAATTAAGCCAATTTTGAAGTTTACCTCTTCACAACTCACATATAACCAATTTGGTTGAATTCGAACAAATAGTTTCAGAGGAGATATCCAGATAGACAGACATAGGCGATTGCAATATCCACACTTTTTTAATGAGTGAACATAATTACTATAAGGCAGCATCATGATAGATTGTACAATGTAACACGCTGTCATCTCTTAGGCCAAACAAGTAAGCATGCAAGATTGAGGTACGGTTAATTAAAATTTATCATATAAACAAGCCTTCTAGCCCGTTACATATTTTCGATATGAGCACACGTGCCATATTCAACGGAGTATTTTCATTGGCTGTTGGGTGAGCAACCCATTTAAATCGACCAATTAAAACATTGATTGATGTGAGCATGACGCGTAGGGATTACTATGCGGTACTGTTTTACTACGATTTGTCATTCATGAAACGTCATCGCAAAATGTCATCGTTTGACAGTTTATCAGTCGGCAGCGAAGTAACGATTGATGGCCGTGGCTCTGCGATAGTCTTAGAAGAAAAGTGTAGTTTACGGCTGACATCGCCGATTTTGTGTTTGTCACTATATTTTGCTGCGCATTCAGTATCTGTTATCAAGTAGTGGTGCGTCACAGCGGCGGTATCGATTTCGTGAAAATCAACAATGAGAAATCAGATAAGTCACATCAGCAACTATTGGCAAATATTTCAAAATTATAGTTTATATGATAAATAAAATGTCAAACTCGGTCACTTTTCATATCACTATTATGAACTTCGTTGAAAATTATCAATTTTACACTCGCTAAAGCTCGTGCACATTGATAATTTTCAACTCGGTCCATAATAGTGATATGAAAGTGACCTCGTTCCAGATTCTCTATATATGCATGACACATGTGTGTAATCAGAGTAAGACTGGCCATTCACATGAGGCCATTAATTAACTAATCCACCGACTGGCCAATCACATGAGGTCATTAATTAACTAATCCACCCACCCCACCAGTGCTATACTGGAATATTTGTAGGTATTGAGGGAGAACGGGTCACAGGTACTCACACAGAAGTTTTGAAATTTGCCTCTGTGTCCGCCATGACCTTTCAATGCTCAACACAATAATATTCAACAAGACGGTTCTTCAAATAATAAATAACTTCAACTCTTAATAATTTTAAATTGACTATACACAAACTGATGTTGATACAAAATTTCTATGCAAACTAAGAACACTATATCTATCTACTATTCTGGCTTAAATCTCTGTCTACTATCTATCTATCTATCTATCTCTAGTTCTGACTCTCACTTTCTCTCACTCACTCTATCTGTCTCATATACAAATTCATTCACATTTTATAGCTAGTAGTCGTTAGAGTCAACAAAAAGGTAGTCAAGAGACATGTTCAAAATAAGGTCAGAACATGTCTAAAATCATTAACAATTTGTTTAGTATTTGTGAATACAGGATTTATGCAATTCTATAAAATAAATATAATTAACCACTCATTCTGTATGCCTTGACAGTATTTTACTGACAATATCAGAAAATCCGGATGACTATTTTGAAGACAATCAAAGCGAAAGTTGTTTCTGCTTGAGGCAGCAACAACTTTCAGTCAAATTATTTCCAAAATAATATGCAGGTTTCTTATGCCAATGTCTTGAAATATGTTTGTAGGAATTTAGAATGAAAATGGTTATCAGATTATGAACATGTATTTTCAGATGTATGTTATTATATATAAAAGTTCAGTATATACATGTCTTGGAATACTGTGATTTATTATGTCCACACTGCAGGCTGGGTGGCTTTAATTGTCCTGGCTATTAATTGGGCTATTGTCCTCTGTCCCACTATACTCCTAGAATTGTCACGCTTGCTTTCATATGATTCAGTGGGCCATGATTAGGACCATTCTAATTTATGCTGGATAAAATCAGTAATATATAATTTCACACAGAATTTCTTATACCTGGCCTAATATTAGCACCATGACATACTCTACCAACTTAAAAAATGGACCTGCCCTCAGGTCCAAGATAAAAAAATTAAATAGTGGTATATAGATGGAACGGAATTAATTAGATGGTGTAGTAGAATATTCCTGATAGGCACATGAAAATTGTATGTAACTCATGGGTGAAACCTACCATGGCTAAAAACACAACTGACTATATATTTCACACAGAATTTCTTATACCTGGCCTAATATTAGCAGCATGACACCTGCCCTAAAGAGAGTAAAAAAGATGGAGTTAATGTAACACTCACTTGGAATATTGAGAATTAGACTCAAAACACACATTTTGGCTAGAAACCTGAAGATTAGTGCAGAAAATGAAAATATTTGGACATGAATTGTGGAATTTGGGATTAACCAGCCAGTGGTCTTGAAAAATCTGCAGCAAGTTGGCAGGAGAGGAACATTTAAGAAAACTTAGAGCACTCAAAGCATCATTCCAGTAGTAAGTTTTCTAAGATATACCACTCTGCCTACAAATGGCCATTTCCTGTTGGCACATTGGGATTTTCTTGATAAATCTTGGCCATTAGCCTGTTAACCCTTGAAATTCCACTGTCTCAATTTCAAGACAACTATGCAAAAAAGTTGTTGAATATTTTTAAACCAATTTAGCTGGAATCTGCAAAAAGCTTCCAGTCAAATTAGTTTCAAAATATTCAATAGAACATTGTCTTACATCACAAAGAAATTTGTGTTTCTGGTCACTAAGGTTTAACGTGTTAAAACCGGCATTTTTGGCAAAAATGTGTAAAATTCAGGCTGGAAAAGAGGAAATATGAACATTTGTGAGTGAAATGAACAAATCTTGGCATACGGTAAAAATTTTAAAATATTGGTCTGAAATCTGAATATTTTGAAGAGAAATAAAATATGGTCAAGAAAATTTCAATTAGATTTCTTTTTTCAGACCAAGAAACTTTTTGACATAACCATTCGCGAGCCAGTCATTCGACTGTACATCTTTAAAAATACTATCTTGGCAAATGCTGGGCCTGCAGATGGACATGCAGAATCTTTGTTTGGCCAGTTGGGCCATTACATGGTTAAACACACATTTTATGATATATCACAACCAGAGCCTGTTTAAAACCTTTCACTGTAAATTGTCAGAATTAGAACCACAATCAACTGCAAAAGACTCTAAGATTATTTACATTTTACAATGCTGTCAATATGGGAAGGAGCAGTATTTGCAGCTTTGAAAATTTCTTAACATTTTCAAACCAATAGCGCATAATGTTCTATTTTCGGATATTCTTTTAAACATTGAAAACAGTTAAGTTTCCATACTTTTCCCTGTCTTGAGATATACTAAGTGATTTCCCATTAACACTTGAAATTTGAGTTTCTTCATTTCAAAATATTCATACAGGAAAAGATATTAATAATTTGAAAGTAATTTGGCTGGAACTGTTATTTCAGACTATTCAACAGACATTTATACATCATAAAGGCTTTGTCATTTCTGGTCTGTAAGCATTATAGTGTTAATATAGATCTAGCATGTCTGGTGTGACTGCTAAGAATAAAATATTTATAAGATAAAGAATCAGGAAGTCTGAAACTAAATGTCAGTTGTTAATAACGAGTAAGACTTCACAATGCGCCAGTATGGTATAATCCACATACTTAGCACTTTCCCCATATCTCATTTTCAATGCAACCAACCATACAGGAAAACTGTTGAATATTTTGAAATTAATTTGCCTGGAAGACGTTGCTGACTTAGGCAAAATATTCAAAAGAATAAGTTTTATTTCAAATCTCTGGAAAAAATAAAGCTACTTTCCTATCCATTGTGGTTCATTCACCTTCTGCAGAATGAAATTCCATACTTTTCTGTACATTATAATCTAGATCTAATTCATCAACTTCCAAACCCACAATTTATACGATGTCTCCAATCAGACAATTTGAGGAAAATGTAAGAATTAATAGCCAAAATTGGTAATAACCTAATATTATCTACATTTTATGCAAGAATGATAAAAATAATTAACAATCAGGGGAGTCCGCAGTAGGGTAGGAGATGAGGTTTCCATCCACCTCAATCCAGGGGGAATTAATCCCCCTCCCACCCCCACCCCCTGCAAACAAGGACGCCAGATCCAAATATTCACACCAGCACTATCCGTCCAATTTATAAAAAAAATACTGTCTGAAATGGCTTCTCAGAGTCTAATTTTCAAAATTCCGCCTCCCCTCCCCCCCCCCCCTCCCCAATTGTACATCAAATGCTCTCTCCATGCTTGTAGATTTCCACAACTACCTGTGGGGTACCTCACGCATGCATGCACACGCAGTTTGCTACCCTATGTGAGCACCGGAATTACATATCCCCCCCCCCCCCCCCCCCCCCCGTATTAAGTTTGAGTTTCAGGCGTATACATCAATTGTTGATGGAGTTATGCCCCCTTTCGAGTTAAGAAATACAAAAAATATCAGCTTTCCGCACTTTTTTCGCACTCCTTCAAGATATCTACGCGAAAATTGGTGCATCGCTTTAGTACAAGGAGTTACAGAGCAAGTTCGAGTTTCAGACATTTTCGTCAATTTTTCATTGGGTTATGCCCCCTTTCGACTTATGCAATAAGAAAAATATTAGTTTTCGCAGTCTTTCAAGGTATTCAACTGAGAATTTGTGCATTACTTTATTATGAGAAATTACAGACCAAGTTTGGGTTTCAGGCGTATGCGTAAATTTTTGATGGAGTTATGCCCCCTTTCGACATGAAATACAAAAAAATATTAGTTTTCTGCCCTTCTTCTCGCAGTCTTTCAAGGTATTCAACTGAGAATTGGTACATTACTTTATTATGAGAAATTACAGACCAAGTTTGGGTTTCAGGCGTTTGCGTAATTTTTTTGATGGAGTTATGTCCCCTTTCGACTTATGAAATACAAACATATCAGCTTTCAAGACCTTTTCCTTCTCCTTCACCATATATAACTGAGACTTGGTTTATTGCTATGTTATGAGAAGTTACAGATCAAGTTCGAGCTTCAGCTGCAGTAGTAGTGCCGATATTAAAATGATACCACCTCCCTCAACTGGCAGCCGTCGGAGATCTGTGGCCCCCACTGCCCTCTCAATCCCTGGGGAATAGGAATTTGAGACAGGTGATCGTGGGTGGTGTATGCCTCTAGATGGTTTTCTCCCGGACCCCACATGTCTGGGAGAACCTCAGGATACCGGCCTCTGTGTAGGCTCAAACAAACACATAGTTTCTGCCAGAGTCGCATCGGCATGATGGGACCACTCATAGTGTCTTCCATCTACCTTGACAATGCTCACCTGGCAGGATGCTAAAGTGCTTAAGCATTTGCACCTCGGCAGACTGGCATGTTCACATGTTACGCAGAGAATCTGGTGCTGAGCAGGTGTCTCCAGCTACCCTCCACACCATAGAAGTGGCAGACAGACTCGATCTCTTCACGTGGGTGAAAGCGGTCGTAAATGTTTCTCCGCAAGGGGTCGACCCAAGGATTGTACTGGGGGCATCCCGGAAGTGGACCTACTTGGCATCCAATATCATGGCAGTCTCAGCGCCCTGTGCCACTGCTGTAGACACCAGCACGAGCTGATGAGAATCATGGCTATATATAAAGAGTTAAACTGATCAGAGTGAACCCCTCGAGAAATATCTGTGCCAGATCGAGCCCTGCTCCATTCGGATCGATAGTGATCTTCAGGGGCAGGGGCTAGCTGCTTCACTTTGCCGCCGGCTAAGAAACGTAGCTCTAGGACTATATGAGTCGTTTGCGGGCTAGTGAGTCCGACTCGCTGAAGCAGTTTAACAGCACCCTTGGCTTTGGTGACATGTGACACACCATCTACCCATAGGATGCCCTCCTGGAGGTAACAGCTTCTTCTGGTCCATCGAATGGACGACGCAGCAGGAGCTTTCCACCTGTAACCCCGATCCGGTGACCCACCCTCGTCAGGGAGACAACTTCACCTATGTAGGTGAGGAACGATGATCCCCGATTGTAGAGCTTTCAAACTGTCCCATCCCTTTTCACAACAGTGGAGAGGGGAGTAACCTCTATGTCAATGACTGCGGGAGGCCTATATAGTGGCAACCATGTTTGCCAGTTACCACTAGGTCCAGCGCGGTACCACACTTCATTCTTCTCAAACATGAACTGCAGGTTTGCCAGGGTCTATTGCAGACCCTCATGGGTCATCGGCGGGGCACCGCTCGAATAGGGTTTGACCAGATGAAAGCTGAGGTCGTCATTTAGGATGTTGATGTCTGCCACCTCTGTATCCGAGAGCTCAATCAACGGCTCGAGGATGTACTTCCTCTTCGGGAAATCGTACCGAAACACGATCTTGTGGCCATCTATGTTGCCGCCCAGGCACTCCTTCGACACATCCTTGAGGTCTGTGAGCAGCTTCACCCCATCACCACCAATGGGGTGGAGGGAGAATGCCTTTGAGTTTGCTTCGTACTGTAGGGCGAATGACTTGCCATCGCTCTCTTCTATCTTGGCAGCATCAACTGCGTACACATCTGCCAGGTCAGCAAGACCAGTCGAGTGAGCAAATATGGGTTCCATAGCGCGCTATAGGAGGGGTTTAAACAGGAGATGTAACCATGCCGATTGCTGCTCTCCGGTGGTGAGAACGTAATCTCACCCTCTCTAGAGGGGAGATGGGTGGTACAGTACCATGTAGAATGGGTCCTCTTCGAGGTGCCCCAGCGGGGCACAACATACATACACGCCGATGTGCTACATCATCCTCCGGGCAGTGCACACAGCAGCTCGCTGGTAGAAGTCGGCTGGGACGTGATAGAGTATCTCCCAGGTGCCAACAGCAACCTATGGAAAGCTATCAGTCCTAGCCTGTTCACACCTGTAAATCACCTGTTTGACAGCCCCTCCATTAACATATATGCCAGCATGGATGGGATATCGGATGCCCATTTAGAGTTTACACTCTTATTACTCATTAACCTGACGACAACATGATATCACACCAGGAATATCTGACCTTTGCCGAGATGATGAAGAGCCGGCTACAGGGTTGCCCCTTCATGCCCCCTGCACAGATAAAGGCCTTAGACGAACAGATGCTCGCACTGCAACAAGAAGGAGCGACTACAGCGGGAGAGCTGGTATCAACAGAATGCGAGCATTGCAAGGAGGCGAAGGAACAGTGAAGGTTTCCGATACTGGCAGGCCCTCCTGGAGGAGAGTAAGCGGGACGCAGGAGTCTTGACATACGACGATGAGCCAGATGTCTTCACATACGACGATGAGCCAGGTGTCTTCACAGACGAGGAGGAGCCAGATGTCTTCACATACCTCGATGAGCCATCTTCACACTGGTAGGCCCTCCTGGAGGAGAGTAAGCGGGATGCAGGAGAGCCAGATGTCTTCACATAAGACGATGAGCCAGGTATCTCAGGAAACACTGTAGATAGTGGGGATGATGGTATCTCAGGAAGCACCCTATACGACGATGAGCCAGATATCTTCACAGACGAGGATGAGCCAGATGTCATACAGTGGGAATAGGAGATGGCGCTGGATGACCACTGTCTAAAAGACGTGTGTCTCGACACCAATAAGCTGGTACGGTTCGCCAGGCTCTCCAAAATGAACCCTTCTATGACTCATGAGCAGATTCTGCAGGTGATGCAGTTTTAATCTCCAGGTATACTATGGCAAAATCAGAGTGGCGGAAGCAACCAGACCTATACCCCTCCATGACTGTTGACGAGGGCGGTACCATCCACGGCTGGCGACTCCAGCAGATAGATACCTTCAGGCATAACACGCAGGCGATGTAAGACAGCATACAATGTCCTCGCGTGTACAACCACTGCTGCGGGTGTGATTGGAGCCAGTGCTGGTGTGGCAGCTGTGGCCACTCTCACTACAGGGGTGGGTGCCATCGTCGCCATCCCGCTGGATGGCGTGACACTAGCTGCGACTGTCTTGGCCACGGGCTTGGGGGTGGGGCAGCGGCAGATCGCAAGGACGCTGGAGAAGCATGCTAAGTATGTGGCACTGGCACAGAGTATTCTACAGACTATCGACGAGTCTGTCAGCAAAGTTCTCGAGGATGGCCAGGTCACTGATGAAGAGTACCACCATATATTGAAGGTCCAAGCCCTGTACCGCACGGAGAAACCTAAAGTGCGACAGTAATACCTCAAAGGCCTCAGCGGGCGGGTTGATATGGAGGAGCTAAAAAATGAGATGTTACGGCGAGGTCACCTCGCTGGTATCTGGAGTCGAGATGACTACAAATAGTGTGCTGCCTGTACGGTAGCTTTAAGAACACCAGTATAGATGGCCTTCCCACTGAACCTCACGACAGTCATCCGGAGCCAACCGCCGCTCCTGGGTACACCCTTGACTGGCCTGAGAGGTCTACTGGATGATATACCAGAGTTAACACCGTTCTCCATCACAGTGGATGGACGGTCGCGAACCAGCTTCTCGGTCAACGCACGACCGCTGACCAACCGCCCCATCACCATCAAGGATGCAAAGCAAGCTCATACTTGGATGGCTGCTCCAAGCCTCTCATACTGGAATCAGCAGCTGAACTTTGCCGTATGGTGTGCCACGGCAGGATGTGGAGTAAGTTCCACCCTGCTTCACTCCTATTCTGATACATCTGAAGCTGTGCTCATCGCCAGCTGTCTCAGATTCCATGTGTACTTCACGGTGCGACGAATCCTCCATGAGCTGGGTGCAAGCCTCCCTGATACAAATGACTTCGACCCACAGCTCAACGGTCATAGCGTCTCAGCGGCCAGCAGACTACAGAGAGAGTTCAACGCTCACCCAGACTATCGGTGGTACGGTGACAACAGCGGTCTAGGGATTATGTACGGTGACCCGAGACGTGACTACTCAGGATTCCCCTATCGACTAACCCGACGAGTAGGCCGTCGGAAGACAGCGACATTCTCGTTCGATCCAGACTCCGACCCTGGAGCGCTGGTTCAAAATATGCACATCACTGGCTTGCGGCAGGACTATCCAGATGTGTGGTAGTACTTTGTCCCACACACCACCTCAGGCCTCACACCAGCAGGGATCATTCGGATCAACCGGTCCCTGGAAGCACAGACCAAGCTGCGTCATTCCATAGATGGTGTCAGCGGAGCAGAGGTCCAGGCCATGTTCATCAGTCTCATTGAGGATATGATCATCGTGGCAGACCCCAGCAGTCTTATTGTTACATTCCAGCAGAGGTTGCAGAAGGCCCATCGCAAACTTGGCTTTGCTATTTCACCACACCTACGGTTGATTCCGAGCAACATGATCGTGAACATCGAGGACCTCCAAGTCATGGGCTATAACAACATGATAGTCGAGGGGAGTTCCCCCAGTGTCCACTTCGGCTTCAACACTGATATCAACAGACCTACGCATAGTACGGGCCATACAGTCGTTCCGACCCTGACACTGCAGCCAGTCGACACGACGCTTCCCATGGCAGCTCCGACCCCGACACTGCAGCCAGTCGACACGATACCGGTTCCCGTGGTAGCTCTACGAGTGGTGTCAGGCCTAGCTATCATGGCGCTCGGGATTAGCTTACTCCGCCGCTAGCAAATCAGCTATAAGACTATCCTGACTCTACAGTAGCAGTGGGGACCACGGCGAGACACTGAACCAGCTTAGCCTGCCCTACAGCCCCTATACACGCTGCCAACATGCACATCCAAGGGCTGGATGGTTCCACAGCGCATCCTTTTTCCAGCTTGTAGTATCGCAGAGCCTTGTTCAGCTCTGAGTCAGGTGAGGCCATGGAGGTCTGCAACTGCTGGAACACATCTGACAGATACTCCCGATCCTTGTAGAAACCTTTAGCTCGCAGGAGCTGCTCGACGATACTCCCGCCCATAATAAGGTATTCGAGGAAGCAGATCTGTCCCTTACCAAATCCTAGATAGAGCTTCACAGCTGTCAGCTCCCTGTCAGCTCAGCACCGGAGAGCTGAGCGAGCTCATCTGGTGTCTTGTAGTCCTTCAACTCCCTCCGGAAGACCTCATAGTACTTCTCGCATAGCGTGAGCCCGGACATGTTTAAGATGTCTCAATAGGGAGATGAATATTCCTGAGTACCAACCCGGACACCTGGCAGATGCAGACTGGGAAGATCTTATTAGCTCACTCGACAGGGAACGCAGACGTTTAACTGCGTTGTATACTCAGTGCTTAAACAATGACGTCAACGGTACAGATCGTGAAGCAACTGGCCGAGAGCCAGGTGAGTCTTCAGAAGGTGGAGAACCTGCTGCGAACTAAGACCCAGAACCTACTGGCAGTCCATATCGCCAGTAACGTGGCGGCGAATGTGGCCGTGGTGAAGATGACAGGTGGAAATGAGGTTCTTCCTGCCGCCACTGCGGCTGTCCTCGCTACAGTGGTGAGTGGGGTGGCCGGGCACTGTCTCGGAATAACTCACCCCATCCCAAAGATTGCCCTCAGTGGTGCCTCCTACACTGTTGCCGCCAAGATCATGGGTGGACGTGTTACACCAATGGAGGCTACAGTTCTAGGGCTAGCAATGAGTGCAACGGCTGAGATCATCGCCGCCTATGTTTAACCCCTCTGTATAGTGAGAGGTGGATCACGAGACCCCTGCAGCATATGAGGCATGGCATGCCAGAGGGCGGTTAGTGAGAGATGGCCCACGAGACCCGAGGGCGGTGTGTCGCGGACTGAGGATTGCCAATGGTGGACCGCATGCCCCTGCAGAGGGCCAATACCCTGATCACTGCTACCTATTCCCTTGGCCGACTGCGTGGTCCTCCTTTTCACTGGGGGTATGACTAGTAGGTTTAAGCCGTCTGTATATAGCACTATGACTCTGTCATTCACAGACCTAGCAGACAATTTATTGAAGCTGCAGCCTCCATATGACTATAACAATACATGTCAATTCCAGAATTTAATAACACGCATAGTAGATAAAAATGTTCCCCAGAGCACTTACTTTAGTATTCCAGAAGTAACTCCAGACTTTGTTTTAAAGCAGCTAAATAGCTTTGACATAAAGAAGGCAATAGGACTGGATAATTTGCCTCCCAGGTTTTTAAAGATGGCTACACCTTGGTAATGCATCTCTCCACAAGTTGCTAGATATCTTTAATCTCAGTTGGACCAATGGAAAGGTGCCTCAGTGCTGGAAGGAAGCCAGAATGATTCCTATTCTGAAAAAAGGGAAGAACAAGACGAAAGTGCTGAGCTACCGTCCTATCAGTCTTACAAGCTGCATATGCAAGACCATGGAGCGCATTGTCAACCAGCGGTTGCAGTGGTACCTGGAGTCGGAGAACACTATAGTTTCAGAGCAGGCTGGCTTCAGAAGATACAGGAGCACAGAAGATCAAACAACACATCTTGCGCAGGTCATAGAGGACACTTTTCAAGCCAAGAAGGTGATGCTAGCTGCCTTTATTGATCTGCAGAAGGCATTTGACAAGGTGTGGAAGGATGACCTCCTCGTGAAGCTCCGGCGCACAGGCATCGGTGGCAACATGTTCCGATGGACCAAGTCATACCTACACAATCGCAGAGCTAGGGTGCTGGTGGATGGACAATCTGGACAGAATGTATTGCTGAGACAAGGGTTACCACAAGGCGGAGTATTATCACCAACTCTGTTCATACTCTTCATTAATGATATTGTAGTAGAGCTGCCCAATGGGATCCAAGCAGCCCTCTATGCAGATGACCTCATACTCTGGTGCACCGAGGAGTACACAACGACTGCCACGTACAGAATGCTGCTCGCCTTGGGCAGAATTACAGCTTGGGCCAATCGCTGGTGTATTACCATCAACAAAGAAAAATCATCAGCCATGCTATTCTCACTGTCCACCAAAACCAAGGTTGGCAATCTGACACTGGGCGGTACTCCACTCGAGTACGAGGACCAGCAGACATACCTGGGAGTCGCCTATGACAGAAGATTAACATGGAAGGAGCACATCCAGAACGCAGAGGCAAAGGCCAGAAGAAAGCTAAACATCATGAGGAAGCGGGCAGGAACAAAGTGGGGTGCCAATGAAAGGATCCTCAAGACCATCTACCTAGGTGTCGTACGACCACACCTTGAGTATTGATCCAGCTCATGGATAACAGCAGCTAAATCTCATCAACAGAACCTCGACAGAGTACAAAACCAGGCACTGTGCATCATCACTGGTGGAATGAGATCAACACCAATAGAAAAAATGGAGCAGACTGCAGGCATCCACCCACTTAGTAAAAGAAGGGAATGCAAAGCACTGATCCAAGCTGCAAAGTTCAAATCGTTCAACAACCACCCGATGAAGATCAGGCAAGCACAGCTGTCATCAGGAAGACTTAAAAGATCAAGTTTTGTGAAAGAGACAAAAGGACTTCAAAGGAAACACCAAGAAATGTTGCCAGCACAGATAGAAGACCCAAACCACACCCTTGATCCTCCACCCTGGGAAAACAAACACTAGAGAGCATAGCTATTCGCACCACAGTACCTCATCTCACAACCAAAGATGAACACAGTGATGTGAGCATGCTGGAAGAAATGTACCCTCAGGAGACATGGATAAGGATCTACACAGATGGATCAGCCAAAGATGCAATTAGGAGCGGAGGTGCCGGACTGCACATACAGTATCCAAACGGACAACATGAGTCAGCTGCAATACTGACAGGCAAACACTGCACAAACTACAGAGCTGAAGTCGAAGCACTGGTCCATGCAGCTAATACCATCAGCAGAACCTATTGCACAGAATGTCTTTATCTGATGCCCGCTCCGTCCTTGAGGCTATCACCAAAGGTAAGCTGCCACAACTTGAAGATGCACTACAAACCATCAAATGCTTTCGGATAGCATTGCAGTGGATCCCCTCACACTGTGGAGTCCAAGGAAATGAGGAGGCAGACAAGATGGTAAAGGTGGGTGCAGAAGAGAATCAGACAGAAAACATGGTTACGCATACAGAGATGAAGACTATCATCAAGTCACTCTATAGAACACCTCAATCAGAAGATGCCTACCATCATCTCTCGAGGCCAGAGCAAGTGACCATTTTTCGTCTCAGAACTGGACATAACAGACTAAACCAACACATGTACAGGCGGTTCCACCTTATGACATCGCCCGCTTGTCCTTGTGGAGAAGCAGAACAGACCACAGAGCACATACTTCAATGTTGCAGTACGTATCAGCTGCTGAGAGAAGAGGTCTGGCCTTTGTCAACCTCTTTTCTTGAAAAGCTGTATGGGCCTGTTGAAGAACTGCAGAAAACCACAGATTTCATCTTGAGAACAGCTCTCCAAGTGTGATACCAGCGATCGAAAAGAAGAAGCTACATCGACAATTATCTGGCCACTAGCTTATATCATTAATCTTCGTCTGAAAACTATGACCTTTCCAGAAAATTGGAAAAGGGCGAAAATCTTCCCTCTATATAAAACTGGTGATGTAAACAATATTGAAAACTATCGACCAATTTCTATTCTTCCTATATTGTCCAAAATAATGTAGCGCCATATTCACATCCAAGTTTTTGAATATATGTCTCAGTATAATTTACTTTGTAACAATCAGTCGGGTTTTCGTAAATATCACTCTTGTGAAACAATTCTCCTTAAAATGCTTAATTCATGGACGAAGGCGATTGATGATGGAGAAATAACTGGAAATGTATTAGTTGATTTTAGAAAGGCATTTGATGTAATTGATCACAATATATTAATTAAGAAATTAGAACTGTAAATTTGATAATTCTGCACTAAGATGGTTTTCTTCATATTTAAATGGCAGGTGCCAATGCATCAGTAAATCTGGCATCTTAGCAGACCCTATGGCTGTTAAGGATGGTGTACCGCAAGGATCAATCTTAGGCCCTCTACTATTTATGATCTATGTAAATGACCTCCCATCTTACATTAGTCAATGTGATACTGACATGTATGCCGATGACACAACTGTCTATTTTAAATCAAACTGCTGCTAACTTAACTAAATCTTTAAATGATGGTTTGAAAGCAGTCAAGGAATGGTGTAATGAGAATAGAATAATTGTAAATACAAACAAGACAAAATTGTTATTGATTGGATCAAGAATTAAACTTAAAGATTTTAAAGATGTCACCATCCAATATGATAATACAGATTTAACTGGTAGTACCTGCGAAAAACTTCTAGGCGTGCATATAGATGACACGCTTACAATGTTCAACGCTACCATACACGAAGACTGTTGAGTGTTTTGAAATTAATCTGACTGGAAGCCATTGCTGTCTTACACAGCAAATGGCTTCTGGTCGGGTTAATTTCGAAATATTCAACAGAATACAATTTAAGTTTTATATTATAAAGAATATACTTTTTCAGTGACTTGTAGGTGAAAAAGGTAAAATGTCTCCCTGCTAAATTCCTGTAGACTACATTTTCCATAGGGTTTAACTCTGGATATGTTGAATGATTTGGAGACAGCTCATCCTACAGTTGTTGGGAGATAATTAAGCCACCAACTTTTGGTTGAGTTGTTTCCGAGATAATTTCAGCAAGTCTGGAGTTGCTGCCTGTTGAAATCATGGCCTGGTGGCTTTCAGCAGACAGACAGCTACATATCAGATAGTTAAATCATCGTATAAAAGTAATTCCTATTTTAATCCTCAGGCTGCTGAGCTATAAATGTAAATTATTTCATTAAATACAGCATGGTAGCTGGTGTTCATTTTGAAAACTGTTTTTCTGTAAGCAAGATACAACAGCTTTGATAAAAGAGTTTTCAAAATGTACACTTGACTTCAATCAGCACACTTATTACTATTTTGACATCTTAGAGAACAGCACCATAAGGGTTAAAATGTTGTATATTGTGTAAATAAATAAAATGTGTATATTGTATATATCAAAGTTGTGTACATAAATGTAAATAGTACTAAGTATAGTCTGAAGGCCCCGGGGAAGACCAGCTACCTGTAACTGATCGGTTTACCTTCGTTAAATAAAGATTATTATTATTATTATTATTATTATTAAAGCAGAGCTAGGAGATCTTGCTCACTTGGGCGAGGCACGCCTCGGTTCAGAGGACACTGTTGCCCCTATCTCCTTCCTAGACTTCGATGAGAAGGGAGATCCGCGGTACCATCCCAGCCAGAGATCTCATCGGGAACACTGATACGGTAGGACAATCGGCCATTAACAAGGCCAAGACTGTATACAAGGGGATGGGTATCAAGGACAGGGCGTCGATGCGAGGTATGCTCGGAGTCGATGAGGCTGGAGCCATCAAGGAGTCCTATGCACAAGACCTGGTTACGGATCTCCTGAAACCACGGAGCTCATTCCAACAGAATGGAGAGAATCTCAAGGTAGGCACCATCAGGCTGAGCCATATCACTGTTGATGGCGCAGCGGGTGCTACCGCCAGCCTCCAGCTACCAAAGGTGAAGAAGTCCAGGTTCTTTGGTTTGCCGTTTAAGACCACAGGATAGTCATGGCTTCCCGTGCATGTATCATACAGATACTGGATATACTAGACACTGTGGGTGCTGACACAGGCCCTCTACGCTATCTTCTCAGCTGCTGCTGGGATTTCATGCTTGGCGCCTCCATCGCATCCTTCGTAGCCGCCGGAGGTGTAGGATTCCTCGCTCTGCAGGCGAAAGAGCTGGTGCAGGAAGTACTGCCGTTTAGTCTCCCAGATATAGACGAGGCTACCGCCGACCAAGTGCTAACCATCCGCGCGCATGTCTGTACCATTCGACAGTAGGCCGGCCGCTACTGGCCAGGTGGTGCTGATCATTGCCCCATCAGGACACGGGAAAACATCTTGCTGCGGGCTCTCCTGGCCGAACATCTACACTCTCAATACATCCTTCTTGTGTCTGACTCCGCCGCTGAGGCAGTTGACAGTAATGATCAATGGTACAATGGCCCAATCACCAAGACGCAGACCCTGCAAGCACTGATGGAGAAGCTGCTGGCAGCCCGACTGACAGAACCACTTGTTCTAGTTATCGATGACCCTGCAATGGACCAGAAGACAGTCACCTACCTCAACAACATCACCAGGCGCATCCGGCACACAAAGATAACTGTCTTCATCCTCTTTTAGAAGTACACCCGCGAGATCTCCCCGGACATCCGCCACAATGCCCGGTTGGTATACTTCAGCTCCAAGTGTGGACGTGCCCTGCTCGAGACAATATACGACAGCCTAACCCTCAAGGAGACCAAATGGGCCTTTATCGCAGGTGTACAGAGGGCAGCTGATCTGTACCGCTTCATCTTCAGCAACAAGGAGACAGGTGAGCTGTCACACTTCAAGCCATCTCTGGAAAAGGCGCAGACCTTCACCTACAAGCTGAATCCAGCCAGGAAACTATCCTGCTCTACGCGTCATCGCTGACAGACTGTCAACCGCAAGTTTTTTCATTCATCAAAAGGTTGAGTAACTTCGTCCGAGGTCTCCGCTACTTCGTCAGATGCTTGAGGATCTTCGTCAGAAGCTTGAGGAACTTCGTCAGTTTCGTCAGAAGCCTGTTGCTGAAACTATCCACTGAGGGTCAGTTTCTAGGACTCTCTTCTTCTGGAACTTCTCACGGAAGAGCCACTTTGTCCATGCGCGACGACCATCTGACTTGCGAGCGGATTTGATGAGGTAGACCTAGTAGTTATCTGGGAATTTCCAATCTCCTGCGCCCTCTTTCGTTGAGGATGTGCTCAACAGCCTCCTTGCGGCCAACAGTGAGCCCCTCCTGAGTACCTTCTGCATGACCGGTGTCGTGGCTCTCCGCTACAGCGGCACTGACCTCCCTGAAGTAGTTATTTGCTCCAGACTGGAGGTTATCCAGTATATCTCACTCTTCCTGGCTATGGAGGCTAAATACGGCAGCCCACTTCCCGACCGTTAGTAGATCTTTGGGGTCGACCCTCGCCCTTTGGAGAGCTAGAATAACAGGACTGTTGGTTTGGGCCAAAGGTGGGTCGAGTGCCCTGCCCTGGGTGCTGTCAAACTTCCGGTAGAGTATCCGAGTCAGGAGTTCTTTTGTACTACGATCTGGCAGGGTTGGCAAGTTTTGGACACTAGTGGTTTAAACCGTCCGCCCAAAATAGGTTTTGGACACCTTAAATTGTCCAAAACTGTCCAAAACCTAAAATATTGGTATACAAATATTTTTCTGAAATGTAATTTTCTTAAAACAACTATATAGCATTTAGACACATACAGGTACATGTACATATTGATGGATGGTTATCTACATGTATTTTTTGATACTTTATTGCTATATAATAATAATAATAATCTAAAAGGACACATATGATTTCAATAAATTAGGAGTCTTATTTGCTTCTTTCTATAATCCATGGGTTAATTTTTTTCAACTTGTTTGTCTTAAATGTTTAACTCTGTATATTTCGACCAGTTGTGTTAAACCCACAGAAACCCTATTTAATCAATAATGTAAACATATTAGACTACCTATGTACAGCTAGATGTTTATATTATTGAGAACTGTCTCTGTGTCTAAATCTATTTCTTGCAAAATGTTCATGGCCTATGGAAGAATCTTAAACTCAGAGAAAATATAGTCTGCTAAGATGTTGTTTCAACAATTAACTGATGACCCTTGCTCTCTAAGGCTATTTTAGAATGCACTACTCAGTACACACATTAGCTATGTTTACATAAGATCTTATGCAAATTTGGGATTAAGGCATTAAGCTGATAGAATATAAATTAGATTCTTCATGTTTTCATCTATCCTCAGTTAATGCTAGATATCAATTAGACAATTAGTAAAAAGATATCCTTGTGCTACATTAATCTTTGAATTCTTCTGTTGTCCTGAATATTTATGTGTTGATGGTATTTGAAATAGTTAATATGTATTTCAAAGGTGGTAGGCCTAAGGATCCAATTTGGAAGCACTTTTTGGAAGTTAAGATTAATGGCAAACAAATGGCTAAGTGTAGAGAGTGTGAGTACACAGTTGTCAACAAGGTAGCAAGGATGAAAATACACTATGAGAAGTCTACTGAAAGTCCTGTTGAACAGGCTGATACAGACAGTGCAGACACACATATCAGCAAAGACATCAAGATTTTGAAGGTAAATAAAATTAATGCTTAACCCCTTGCCCTCTAATGTCAATAATTAAAAATTCTATATTTTATTGTGACTATACCAAGGAAACTGGTTTTCATTTTTCAACAATTTTGTTGGGCGATGACAAATTTGTTGAAAATAAAAAAACAGTTTATCTTTTAATTTTATTGGAAAAATGTTTTTTGTTGACATTGGAGTGCTAGGAGTCCAATATATCTAATACATGCCTTAACCCTTTCACTGATGAATTCCTCAGAGCGTGTGTGAGTGTGTGTTTGGAAAGAATGTATGTATATGTATATTTATTAGCCTGTATATACTTATTATTGTCGTTGCTGTTCCCTGAGGGCCTCAGGAAGATCACATGTTGATGATTTACCCTCAATAAAGAACGATAATATTATTATTATTATTATATTCCTCAGCTATCATTTTCAAGGACACTATGCGGGAAAACTGCAGAATATTCTGAAACTAATTTGACTGGAAAACAAATTTACTCGTGAAATGACTGCCGCTTTTACTAAGCCAGTCATTTCAGTGAAAAATTTTCTAAAATTTGTGCTAAGTTGTGTTTAAAAGTCATAATGTACAATGTAAGTAAGGTTACTATTCACTGTAATTGTCTTGGCTGCATAGGGGTTATCAACAGGATGTCTCACCTTTAGTTCAGATACCTGAGTTAATTATTCTCTTTGCCATGCTAGTAATAGAGCCAGGTCTGATAATCTCTGATAACCACAATCACATGCTGAGCCTCTTTACAATTCAATGGTATAGGTGTGATAATTGGCCTGTGAGGGCTCTGGCTTAAGATTAGAAATAACACACAATGATCTGCTTAACCCTATACTTTCTGCAACCCAGGGATTTCAGAAATACTCTTGCCTGAATACCTTTACTACAGTAATATTATGAAAACAATTTGGCATAGCGCACTAACACCCTTCAGATAGACTGATGCAAACAGTCAAACTAATATTCAGCAAGTCCCAAAGTTTTGAAAATAAATAAAAACATGCATTTATTTGACAGAAGGGTGGTTTATCTTTAACTCTATCCATTCCAAATTTTAAATGTATTGAATTATGACATAAAATTAATTACTTTTGAAAATCCAACATAGGAATGACTGATTTTGTTGCAATGCCAGTCATTTCAATGTAAATTTTTAAAAAGATTATCATATCTTGTCCCCAAATGACTTGAACCAGGTAGGGTGTATATCTACATTTGGCTTATATAGCACATGTAATATCCCTTTTCTTTGTTTCAGCTGGACAAACCATCAGCTGCACCATGCACAAAGCGACTAAGAGAAGAATTGCCATCACAATCAGCACCACCCTCACCAACCTGTCCAGTTAAATTCTCAATTCAACCCGATCTGAGCCGACATTGTATCACTACCACCTCAGCGATGAAGTCAGCAATAGATATAGAAGTCGCGAGGTTGTTTTATGCTTGTAACCTTCCATTTTCAATGGCTGAACATCCGCAGTTCATAAAAGTTGTTAGTATGCTACGCCCAGGATATAAACCCCCTTCACGTAAACTGATTGGTGTAAAGCTTCTAGATGCTGTGCATGATCAGGTGACAGAGGATATGAAGGTGATTCTTGATGGCAAGACAGCAACATTAGTGGAGGATGGGTGGAGTAACATTCACAATGAACCTATCATAGCATCCTGCTTGCAAGTAGAAGGAAAGAGCTTCTTCCTAAACAGCTTTGACACTGGTTCTATGACTAAAAGTGCTGAAAACTGTAAGGTGAAATGTCAAGAGACAATACAATATGCTAAGACAAAATACAACTGTACAGTTAAGAGCATTGTCACAGATAATGCAAAGAACATGGAAAAAATGCGTGATGGTTTGAAGGTTGATGACAATGATCTTATTGTCTATGGCTGTTCTGCACACTGGCTAAACTTACTAGGGCAAGACATAACACCGGATACGCTAATTAAGCATGTAGTTGAGATTCAAAAATATTTCAGGAATCACCACAAGCCACTATCCTGGCTCTCGAAATGTATTGGTAGTGTTAAGCCACAGCTTCCTTGTGACAACTAGATGGAAGAGTCAACTCGTGTGTATTGACTCCTTCATTCACAACCGTCCACATTTCATGAAAATTGTACAAGACCATGAAGGAGAAATAGATAATTCTATTGTCAAGAAGATAATGGACTTTAACCTGTTTAGAAATGCAAGAGACTTAGCCGAACAACTTCGGCCAATTTCAATAGCAATTGACACATGTCAGAGTGACACATCAACACTAGCCAATGCATGCCATGTTTGGCTTGAATTACTAAACAACACTGCTAGAACCACACAAGAAAACTCTGTTAGCACGTTTCAGCAAGGCAATCCTGCCAGAGCATCTTGTCGCATACACATTACATCCAAAGTTTCAGGGTGAGATGCTGGTAGCAAAACAGTTTGAAGAAGTGAACAATTGGATAATAGCTAAGAACCCTAGCTTTATAGCAACATTTATTGCATACCAGGCTAAAAGCAGCCCATTTCCTGCATCATATTTCTGTGATGCTGCAGTTCAAGTGCCTTCAGTGACATGGTGGAAGGCCTTGAAAACACTAGGTGTGCCAGGTGATTTTATTGATATGGCTATTCAGCTGCTTGAAGCACCAGCATCATCAGCATCGATTGAGAGAATTTTTAGCAATTCTAGCTATATCCACACTAAAATCCGTAATAGGCTTGGAGTAGAGAAAGCATCAAAGCTAGTGTTTTGCTACAGGATGTTGAGAGGGCTGTCTGATTTGGACTACTAATTAAACCTAATTAAGCCTTTTAAGTTTTAATTGTATGTATTTGATAAAAATGTAATAATAACTCATATAATAAATGGATTTGTTTAATATAGTGCTTTTGATGCAATCTCTGATTTCTTGTTATTTTTTAATAGGGTTATGATGCATAAGAGTATGGTGATATGTCCAACATAGTTTTGGACAATTTTGGACTGGTTTAAACCATTTAAGACAGGTTTTAGACAGGTTTTGGACAATGTCTGCTCAAAGTTAGTTTTGGACTGTCCAAAACCCAACCCTGCGATCTGGTGCTCCTTCCTCTATGGCGGCCAGTATCTCTGCATGAGACGGAGGTGTGACCTTGGCTCGCTCGTGGATAATGTTGATGTCACGAAGCAGTCCTCGGACCCTGTCACAGTGGGACAGTGCACGCCGTGGCTGTCATGCTGACTGTTGTGCCGACTTGTCTTGCTGCCTATAGACAATCTGCTGGAGAACTTTACCAAACATGGCAGCTGTTTAAAACCTCTATACCCAGACCTTAAACATGCTGCAGTATGTGCAACATCCAGATGGGGCCATTGAACCCGCGACATCGCACCGCACTGATCCTCGGAAGGACTGCCTGATGGTCATTCGACCCAGTATATATGATGAGAACCCATTGTCCGCTGCTGGGAAGTACATCGACTTTGCAATCTCGGCACAGATCCACGAGATCAAGAGCATGACACTCGAGTTCAAGCTTCAAAGCACAATAGAACAGACGGTAGAGCTCCCGCAGGTTCTGAACAGGTGGGAGATCGTGCAGAGCAACAGCACCGTGGACACCACCTATGTGAATGATGAGTACCGAGTCCTAGGTCCGCTGGATCGTGGACCAACCTTCTATGCGAAGGGAAAGGGGTACTACGCTGTGGGGTGCAATGAGGGGTTCACGGAATTCGAACTACGGGCAGGTGTCGAGAAGCCCGTGGCAGTTCTACTCTTAACCCTCCTCGAGAACACACACATGAATCCGGCTGCCATGCAGGATAGGCTGTTCCTCCGGGTGTACACTGAGCAGCTCGCAGATGCGACAATGAATGATCCAAGACTTCATGTCTGGCATGACGAGAATGATCAGGAGCTGAAGCAAACGGGTTCCAAACAGCGGATCGTGCATGTGGAGCGAGAACACCAGCAGGTCCAAGCCACAGCTAACCAACGGATAGAGCTGACATTGCATCGTGGTGCATCGGACTGTGTCGCTGTTGCGGTCCTGGTTCAGAAGGGAGGAGCCATCCAGCAGGTGGATAAACTAGACGACTTCAAGCTTGTGGTTGCTGGGACCAATGTTCTTGGTGAGATACGCGAGCTGGCTGATTGCCAACTCTACAGACAGAAAACTAAGTCATATGCACTTCAGCGACTAACCAGTGGAAGCGATGACCTCGAGTCAGCACTCGCGGGCCGTCACCACCTCGGGGGCAGGGACATCCCACCTAATCAGGGCAACCGGCTCAGCTTCAACATCGGAAACCTCATAGCTGATACTCGCTCATTAGGTGTGACGGTACTTTACTTTGGCTATGCTAAGGTATGCGTGTCGAACACATTAGGTATTCAGCTTGAGCGTGCGTAGAGCATGACTCCTGTCGTTGCAGCTGCCACCACTACTATAAGTTCTGCTGTCTTCTGACCTGTCGATGCTTCATAGTCGAGCGTTGGCTCAGACATTTTTACAGCCTCATAGTACTCATCGAGACTCTCATCTGCCTCTTTGATCCTCTGGTTGGCCTGAGCTCGGAGTTGCCGTCGGCGTGCCTCCCTCTGGCGCGTATGCTCGAGTGCTTTGCTGTACTCAAACTTCTCCTTAGACAGCTTCTCCATCGCCTTGTTATGACGCTCACGCTCGACCTCTGTCGCCTTCTTGTCGGCGAAGCTGAGTCCCCAGTTCGCTAAGGCAAACACGCCCGCATTCAAGATTGCGGATGCCATGCTATAGTCTACAGTCTAAAACTACTATATAGCTGTCCCCAGCGATGGATCCCCAGAGCGATGTATGAACCAGAGGCTTATGAAGTTCCAGTCGAGGATATAGATGACGAGGACTATGAGGAGGATTATGATGCAGACTACGAGGTCAGTGGTGAGTATGATGATGTAGAGCCTGAATCCTGCAAGCTAGTACGCAGAGCGAAAGGAATCTATCGCACTTACATAACGGGTTCTATCGGGCCGCTGGCAGCAGTTGGGGCTCTGATCGCTCTGTTCACAACGAAGGCTGGTGAGACCGGTCCGCAAGATCGCCAACAATACTCTCCATGGTGTGGAGAACATTTCTGAAGCCATACCAGTCATCGCCTCAGGAGTAGGTACATTCTTCGGCGTCGCAGCCCCTTGGCTACCGTACGTTGCCATAGCACTCGCGGCCATCTGGTCCGCCGAACATTTAAGCCGTACTATATAAGGATGGCGTCTCTGTATGACCTGGTCAAGACAATTAACTTCCGAGGGTTAATCGATAAACTTCCGTTCAGTGAGGATCCAGCAGAGACTAGACGCCGGTGTACGGAGGTGTTTGAGGAGGTCTTCAGTGATAGTCAAATGAATGACGGCCGTCTGTTTAGAGTTCGCCCAGGCCGTGCATGACAGGACGGGAGTGGACATCAGTGATAAAATCACCCAGGCTGTGCGTGACAGGACGGGAGTGGACGTAAGTGATGAAATCTGGGGGCTTATCAACCGTCTTTCTTGAGGAACTCTACTATCAGCCTGGTGGATATTACCGTGAGCCCCCTCAACTACTCGAGGCTGCACGTCGCAAGGGCCACAACTTCACATTGGAGACAGTTAGCCAGTGGCTCCGCCGCCAGGCGATGTGGCAGATATACAGACCTCGTCCACGGCACATCAGGCATGCCCATTTTGATGAAACTGTCCCGAACAGAGTTCACCAGGCAGATGTTCTATTCCTTCCACAAGACTCGGTTGGTCGTAAGACCTACAAGTATGCCCTCACCATCGTCGATGTCGCCAGCAGGTACAAGGCTGCAGCACCGCTCACAGACAAGTCATGTGGCCCAGGCATTCCAGGGTGTCTACGAGGCTTCGGAAAATCCCCTCCAGTGGCCGGAATTGTTGCAGGTGGATGAGGGTAAGGAGTTCAGAGGTGAGACTCATGCGGAAACACGGTGTGGCAGTTAGGCAAGGCGCGGTAGGGCATCACCGTGCGCAGGCTATCGTTGAGCGGTGGAATCGGACACTGGCAGAAAGACTGTTGCCACACCAACATGGTCAGGAAATGGCCACGCCGTTCTAGAGTATGGGTGAGAGGGCTGCCTGCTGTGGTGGAGAGATCCAATGCCGAGGTTACTAGGCTAATCGGGAAGAAGCCGGTAGAGGCTATCAGACACTCTGCTGGTGCCAGTCACAGCTCTAGAGGAGCGAACAAGGGAGAGGAGTGCCTACCACCTTATGCTCTGGTTCGGTACCTGTATGAGCCTGGTGAGCTGGAAGGGGGTCGACGGCGTGCAACAGATCCTAACTGGTCGATAGATGTTCACAGGCTTGACAGGTATGTGGAGGCGGAGGGGTGGCCTACACTGTACTACCTGGCACGCCACCACGGAGTGCCTAGGCGACCATTTGTCGTAGAGCTTCAGCTAGTCCCTGCAGACACACAGCTACCACCACCTAGGGTGCTAACATGATACTCGATGGGCTCGGTATGGACACCATCTGGCAGCACATGATGCTTATCATAGTAAGCGGAGAGTCCAAGTTTTTCCTGCTCATTCATCACCATACCCTGGTTGCGCATTCGTAGGCCTCGGTTTTTAGCTCTGTCCACCCCGCCATGTAGGGCGCTGTAGAACCTCTGCCAAGAGATCTCATTCTGCTGCTTTGACATTCCCTTAGCCGAGCACTTACTTGCAGCTGTGCTCTCCACGTAGTAGCATTTGTAGCAGAGAGCGATACCACGAGAGCCTTCGAACCCGAGCTTGAACAGTCCCAGACTCTGTCCAGACCATTTGTCCCAAGCTAGCCAGTCCCGCTTATGAGCCTGGTACACTGCTCGCATCTCAGGGCGAATGACATCGTCGAGGTTGGAGCCTGCTATAGTGATATACGCAGACTCAGTGTCCATCTGCAGGTACTCAAAGCTGTCACGAGCTACGTAGTGATCGAGAAAGTGATAGTAGAACTCCAGCATTCGCAGCTTCGCGAGCTCATAAATGGCTATCCCCACCTGGAAGGGCCTTCGAATAGTGATTCTCGGCTTCCGACTCTGGAGCTCGTATGACTCACCCATATCCTCGAGATCTTCGAACCATGCACTACGCAGGGCCTTGTCTAACACGCGTTCATCCTTCGTGAAGCCGGTGTTGCTATGACGTTCTAGGGCCTCGATCAGCTTCCTGTAGGCACTGTTGCCGAGGAGTTTGACGAGATCTGCTAAGAGCGCTTTGCTCTTATCTACATCTCCCGAGTTGCGGGCCTCCGTAACATTCTCCACGAACCACTCGAATTGGCGCTTGGCCTCATAGTCTATCGTGTGGTATATGGCAGTGATCTCCAGGCCATGGGTTATATACCACTTGAGTGTCGGTGCGTACAGCTTCTCCGCCCTGTATGCTCTAGATATGCCTGCATCTCAGAAGAGACGGCTTCTACCGGGATCTTGCATTTCCTCGAACTTTGTCCACAGAGCCTTAGGGACCTCTATATCCGCCTCCGCAAATCCAAACCAGCGGTCTGCTAGGAGCTCCTTAAAGCTGGCTACACCACTGGCACCGGACCAACGGCGCACTGTCTCCTTACCACAGGGCATCTCTTTGGCCATCGTTGTCAGGTACAGAGCATTTGCGTCTTAGCTGAGTAGACATTGGCAGACACGCTCACTCTGGCGGATTCGAGTCACGCCGGCCTCGTGGTATCTGGTGAACACGATGCCGGGACCTCCAACAACAGCACCCTTCAGCATCTCGTAGGGTTCCTTGCCCGGTGAATAGAGGCTAACATCCGGCATGTGCTGAGCGGTTCCACATAGGAGGTACTGCAGTGACACACCTGGGAGAGACACCGCATCTTTGAGGATGTCTGTTTCTCGTTCTGTGTAGAACTCCCGCATCCGCTCTAGGGCTTTGATGAATGGCCAGACGTCCAGGCGCAGCCAGTCGGCGAATGTCCACATTCCATGCTCGCTGAATGTCTGGTTACACTGTTCCCAGTCTGATCGCGTCAAGAGGTAGCCACCCTTGAGCTTAGATGTCCATGCTGAGTAGTATGATACTTGAATTATTGTGCTGAAAGTTATAAAAATTAGTTTCATAAATTTCTACATTCAATCAAGCAAATAAAATTATTATGTATTGCCTTCTAATACTTCTGCTGTCAATTTTAGAGGCGTTGCTAAAAGAGTTGCATACCAGCAACAGCTGAATGCAACACAGTTTAAAATTGATACCAGCTAGTCAACAAATAAGACATTGAATATTGTAGACTGGCCATTCAGCATTAAAAGGTATACAGCCTACTTATTGTCCATTAAAGGCCAGACTTGTGCCATAATTATGCCTATTGTCCAGTAATCTGCCCAATCAACAAGAAAGGACTACAAATGGTGAGGCAGGTGTGCAATACGCAGGGCATAAGTTAGTTTCTACAAGTTTATACCTTGATAAAGAATACTTACAGAATTAGACGTAAACATGTCACAGGTGGAATTTTCCTGTATGCCTTATATTATAATTTATGTAATGTTTGACCAACTGCTTTTAACCCTTTCATTCTCTAAGTAACACAAACAATATATACTGACCATATTGGTATCCATGTAGACTCTGATGATTAATTGCTAAATTAATTTGACTCAGGGTTGTTGCTGTCTAAACAGCAACCACTTTTGATTAAATTATTCTCAAAATAATCATCCAAATTTACAGGGAAATACTTGCGTAATAATCAGATTCTGGAACTTGGAAATGAAAGGGATAATTCATTATTTCTATTATGGCTCTCCACCTGCTGTTATGTAAAAGCTATTTCTGTTTATTGACATGGTGATGAATGGGTAAATTTCTGTATAAATGTGAGCTGAAAGTTGTGTGCAGGGAGGGCGAATGACAGAAGAGTGTGTGGGGTCTAACTTGACCACACTAGTAAGACCGGAATAAAACTGTAACTGCTGAATGTATAAGTACAACTGATGATTATTGAAGGATGAAATTTTACTGAAAAACAAGTTATTTAACATTTAGTCTGAGTTGTTTTTCATATGTAAGAAGTAATCAACCAGCTGTGGGGCTGTCAGTCAATCAGCCAACAAGTGGTAATCAGCCAGTCCATCAGAGTCATACTAAGATAGACATTTATATCAGTCCATTGGGCAGTCCTTCCATCTGCTGACCCACTGTTACGATAGTAGTCAGGAAGCCCTGGATAGTTGAGCTTCTCATGTGTGTCAAACCATTCATACGGGAACCAGCGCTTCCTCTGTGTACACCCGTAAGCTTTGACCCATACCTCGTACGAGACTCCTGGGCCGAGGTAGTTCAGCATATCGACAAACCGTAGCTCAGGTGTTAGGAGGAACATGGTCTGACTAGCCTTCTTGGCGACTCACTGTACCTATACTGTCAGTCAGCTCATCGACAAAGTACTTCTTGATGAGGTTCAGGTCATACTGCCCAGAGTTGAACACCAGCGCAGGCACTTGGTCACACCACTCGTTGATCTGTGGCTTTGGGAGCTTGTCCAGGTCTGTCGGTATGTACTGTGCACTAACCCTTGTCCGGATTAGATATGCTCGCCGTTGGATCTCCAGCATGAACTCTGATCAGTTCTTTGGGGTCAGGATTGCAGAGGTGAGTGGGCTCACTCGTGATGCCATCTAAGGAGCAGCCAACTGACACAGAGATAGGTATGTGAGTACTCTCGATCGTGAGAGTCTCCGTAGGATGAGTCTTGATACCATCTAGGAGTGCTTCGAAGTCGTAAACTATGAAGTGTGGGTATGGGACAGTCCGAACTCGTTTAGGGATGCTTGGACAGCATTTTATACAGCACTCCCACTGTACCACAAGCGTGCATTCAGATGCTCTCAGCTTCTCTCTCAGGACTGTCTTGCGGTATCTTTGTTCGACATCCTCACCTCGCTGGTGTTGTGGACACCCGTGCCAGACACAGCCATGGAACTGGTAAACAGTGTTGGTGGTCGGATCATAACCATCTACGGGAGCACCCTCGATCCAACGCTCGCCACCGTGCCCACACTACATGGTGTATGTGTACGCCTCTTTTTCTCGACTCATACACGATCCAACGAGTAGCCGCTGAACTGGATGGTTGGGGGTGGATAGAAGGATTTTTCATACGCAGACTGGCGCCTCAACCTTCTCGCCAGGACACACGCTTGTTGTTTTGCCGCCTGTACTGCGATCAGCGTGGCGTTGAAGACTGCATGCCTGTGTAAACCTCTGCTGACAGTGACTGCAGACTAGTGTATGTGCCAGCTTGGAGATGTTCTTGATGTAGAAGGCGTGGTGGTCCCACACTCCGATGGTCATGGTGTCACGGTAGTGGGCCGCTTGCCTGATCAAGTGCCAGGTGCCCTCTTCGGTTTGTTCATACATGCGAATCCCGATCTTGGCAAAGAACTCTACCTTGTCCAGCTGATCCAGCGAGGTCTTGCGGACATCAGGTACTGTCACTGTCTTGCCGTAGAACCGTGTGGCAAGCTCTCATGCAGGAGCTGTACTTCTATCAGCTCTCGCTCCTCGGTGGACTGCTAGACATCTCCAGCGTCACATGTTGTCCCTGTAGGTGTCGAGGGCAGTCATACTCTTATTCTGTCATAGCCAGTCTGGGAGGGGGCCTGTCCCAAGCAGAGGTTGGCGGTCGATGACAGCCCTGACCTCAACGTTGATTGATCGAACGAAGGCCCACCTGGTGTTGGGTCGATCGATATTGTCTGTGTCGAGGCGGGCTTGCTCTCTTGCTGCCACCCAGGCCTGAGCTGCTCCTATTGTGTTCAGCCACAGGCTCCCTGGAGCATTTTTGTGGAAGAGCATCACCCTACCCTCTTCGATGTGACGGATGCGATAGGTATGGGTGTAGCGGAGGTAGAAGGCGTTCTGGACAGTCTGCTGGATCTTTTGCATGATTTGGCCTGTGAGGTCTCCTTCTAGACCTCTGAAGAATGTCCAGCATACTGACCGGCGTCCTCTATCCTCTGTCTCCCTTTCGCCGAGACGCTGGTCGAGAATGTGTTCACCTTCTCGCCTCATGCTCCGGGCTAAGGATTCAGACCTCGGCCTTAGTGATCCTGCGTAGGGGAGGTAAGCGCTCAAATGGATGGTCCGCCATCCGCCTCGCTACAGTCTTGGCTCGCAAGCTAGCAGTCACCTTCTCGTCCAACTGACGAAGCTCACGGATCCGCTGCACTTTCTTGTGGGGATTCAAAGGATCATCTTTGGTAAGCGCTGGAAACCTTCCCGTCTTCATTGCTCGGGAGAGTCGCTTCTGCGACTCCTCGGCACAGGCCTGTCGGATCATCTGGAGCAGGTCGGCTTTCTTGGCCTTAGAGACTACTCTAAGGCCGAATTACTTTGCAACTTCGCGAGGCTTTGCAACAGTAGTCATGGTGTATATCACTGTGGATGCCTGTCTCTAAAGGGGCGTTCAGACCCTATTAAGTGTGGTGCTCACAAGGCGATCAGTACCTGGAACCTGTGGGTGGTCCATCGTGTCGATGTGATAGTGGATGCTTGTCTCTACATGGGCATTCAGATGCTATTATGTGTGGTTGATCACACGGCGATCAGGCCCATTGTGTGCAATATTGTTTGTAGATGAGCGTTTACACGTAGTTGTGTGTTTTGAGTGTTTGCACGTAATGTATGGTTGTGCGTTCACACGTGGTATACCATTATCGATGCTGTATCTAATTGGGTGTTAACGCATAGCAGGTGGGCTAAATAAACTACTATATTTGACTTTGGTCCAGTCGAGGCTCTGTGGTCTGCAATCATGGGTTTTATGTGACTGTGCGAGTTGGTCTTGACGTAATGTCACTTCTCGGGTAACGGGTAAAGAGTAATTGTAGACATGTTTACCGTTTGCTAATAACACATAGCAAGATTTGAACCTGTGATTTTAAAGTTTGCTAATAACACATAACGAAATTTGAACCTGTTGTATGATACGACGCATTAACTATCTCGACCATGTGTGCATTGGTAAATTATAGCTGATAAGTTATGCGTTCTCACGTTGCTGTGTTGCTGCGGCACTATCAGTCACTCTAGATCTTGACGTCACTTCGAGATAACGCTGTTTCACAACTCGCGCTCAGAGATAAGATTACTAAGAGGCAAAATTTTAGTGGTGTTGCGGTGGGTCAATCAATAGAGTTGTTGAATTGCATAGGGTTCCCAGGCTGCAGACTGGGGTTCAAATCTGCTGAAAAGACCTCGTTAGAACTTACCTGAAATTTCAAAACTAGGTAAGACACTAGGGCATGGGTAATATGACCAGGTTAGATAAAGACCCACCGCAACACTCCCCAGTGCGGGGTCAAAGCACCACACACACACACGCGCACGCACGCACATACACACCAGCCGGCTGGAATAGCAACAGGGTGGGGTAGATAGGTACAAAAGTGTCCCACAGATAGAAAAACCTCCTCAGGATACCGGTCAGAATAGAGAGAGAGAGAGAGAGAGACTGGCCGGACGGCCAGCCACTGGCCGGTATCCTGAGGAGGTTCTCCCAGACATGTGGGATCCGCACGGGAGTTTTATATTCGCCATGGCCTTCCATGTCAGCAACTCCCATCTCGACCACGAAAATCACATGTCTCAACAACCCTATTACCCGTTAGCAGTCTTGGAAAAACTAGTATAGTGGCCACACTGATCATTCTCCTTCTAGTTGCTTTGTCGCGATATTAGGGATGATAGACATAGTCAAGCGAGAGGAGTTCAACCCCAAAAGTCTATGTCTGGTCGAAAGTGTGATGGTTGGTGGCGTTATGTCTGGAATCCAAAAATCATACAGTAATTCAAGTTAGAATGTTTTTATTTCCCCCCCCCCCCCCCCGCCTTCCAGATGGCGATCAGCATGTCCGTCCGTCTGTCCCCGTCTTGTCAACGCAACCCCTAGAGGTCTCAATGGAGTAACTTTTTTTTATTTAAATTTTTTCCACCTTATCAGTATCATGTGTGAATGTGCATGTGCTTTTTTCACGTCTGAAATATTGTTCATTACAGAGTTATCCCCCTTTAAATATCTTAAAGCTGATACATAGTCAAGGCAACTTCCTACAGTTTGGAGCTGATTCTTTTGAAAATAGGTATGTGTTATCATTATCATATGTAGGTGTGCATGTGCTATCCGTGTACCTGTATGTCCATCCGTCTGTCCAAAATGTATGTATGTCAGTCCATCCATCTTTGACAATCATTTCTTGTCAACGCAACTCCTAGAGATCGCAATGGATTAACTTAAACTTTTTGTCCACATTATCAGTATCATGTGCGGATGTGCATGTGCTTTTTTCGTGTCAGAAATATTGTTCATTACAGCGTTATCCCCCTTTATATATCTTAAAAGCCGATACATAAACTGCATTGCCAATCATTTCTTGTCAGTGCAACTCCTACAGTTTAGCTCCGATTCTTTTGAAAATTAGTACATGTTATCATTACAACGTGTAGGTGTGCATGTGCGATCCGTGTACCTGTATGTCCATCCGTCTGTCCAAAATGTATGTATGTTCGTCTGCCCGTCCATCCATCTCTGACAATCATTTCTTGTCAACACAACTCCTAGAGGTCTCAATGGATTAACTTTATAAATTTTGTCCACATTATCAGAATTATGTGCAGATGTGCATGTGCTTTTTTCGCGGCCAAAAATTTTTTCATTACAGAGTTATCCCCCTTTATGAATATCTTAAAGCCGATACATAAACTGCATTGCCAATAATTTCTTGTCAACGCAACTCCTACAGTTTAGCTCCGATTTCTTTTTTAATTTGGTACGTGTTATCATTCCCCCCGTAAAGGTGTGCATGTGCTATCCGTATGCCTGTACGTCCATCTGTCTGTCCAAAATGTATGTATGTCTGTCGGTCCATCCTTGTCAATGCAACTCCTACAGTTTAGTTACAATTCTTTTGAAACATGGTAAATCTAGTCATTACCATCCGAAGATATGCATGTGCTTTTTTCGCGGCCAGAAAATTATTCATTACAGCGTTATCTCCCTTTTAATACCTTTAAGCCGATACATAAACTACAGTACCAATCATTTCTTGTCAACACAACTCCTGCAATTTAGGTGTGATTCTATTGAAACTTAGTGAGGATTCTCATTACCACTTGAAGATGTGCATGTGCTATCCGTATGCCTGTATATCCATGCGTCTGTATAGAATGTATGTGTGTCAGTCTGTCGGTCTGTCCATCAATGGTAATGATTTCAAGATGTCAACACAACTACAGTTTAGCTACGATGTATGTTTATCTAAAATGTTTGGATCCGGTGGGATATGCCATCTTCTGATGGCTCTTGTTTCTATAATGTTTATATATCATGTTCATTCATCTTATATATTCATGCTCATTCCCAGGCTTATATGTGTCAAGAGCAGTTAACCCTCTTGGCACACTTGTGTTTTCAGGCGAGATGCATGTTCGTTAGTTCTCTTAACTTTTTGGAGAAAGGTGGGGCGGGGTGGTAATGCGAATGGCTCCCAAACTTGTCGGTCCTTCTAGGTCTCTGTGTGACAAGTTTAGTCTAGATCTTTCTCTAGGGACAAGAGGCTTTTTATGGTTTGCCCCGGCCCACCAAGTTACTGATTAAATCTGGTGTTATCAATAAGTGATGTAATGGTAAGTATTGATCGAAGGAGAATTAAGGAAATTCCAATTTCCCTTTCTCCGAGATCTAACAATACGTAACATTGCATTACGGACCCTGCCTCCCAGCCCCACGGAGGCAAGCCATTTGTCAGTTCTTGTTTGGTAGCTATGCAAACAATGTATTGTTTTTGTATGGTAGCGGGTACCCGTTTGTTGCGGGCGGGTACCCGGTTCCAGGAGCCAGTTAGAGCTTTCTAAATCTGAAGATATAGGTTTCAGAACCTTAGGACTCTATTATCAATAAGTAATGTAATGGTAAGTATTGTTAGATCTCGGAGAAAGAGAAATTGAGATTTCGGTCATTCCACTGTATTCTCATGATTTAAATATTGTGTGTGTGACATGTGTTTTCACTGTATTCTCATGATTTAAACATTGCTTGTGTGACATTCCTAGACACATCATGAAATATATACCTAATACCTTAGGATATTTATAGTCATAGACCCTACTAGAATGTGACCAATTTTAGCATTTTTAAAACTAGATTACATAATGAAATATTTTAATATTGAAGTCATCTAAGTTTTAAATGTACTTTTCAGTGCCCTGTCCATGTGATAGATAGAGTTATTGGTGTGAACACGAGCTAGCCACGATGGACTGTGGCTATCAATGTCACAGTTTGACCGATGATTACAGGATGCGGTACAGCTTGTCTCCATCTCTAAGCAAGCAAGTATGTATACATGTAAATATTTATCGACACATTACCGCATAAGTATGGTGTACTAATTACAGACAGGCATCCTTTGTGAGTAACAGCAGCCCCTTGGCTTAGTATATATCTACATGACAAGCTTTGTGAGTAACAGCAGGCCCTTGGCTTAGTATACATCTACATGACAAGCTTTGTGAGTAACAGTAGGCCCTTGACTTAGTATATATCTACATGACAAGCTTTGTGAGTAACAGCAGGCCCTTGACTTAGTATATATCTACATGACAAGCTTTGTGAGTAACAGCAAGCCCTTGGCTTAGTATACATCTACATGACAAGCTTTGTGAGTAACAGTAGGCCCTTGACTTAGTATATATCTACATGACAAGCTTTGTGAGTAACAGCAGGCCCTTGACTTAGTATATATCTACATGACAAGTTTTGTGAGTAACAGCAGGGCCTTGGCTTAGTATATATCTACATGACAAGCTTTGTGAGTAACAGCAGGCCCTTGGCTTAGTATATATCTACATGACAAGCTTTGTGAGTAACAGCAGGCCCTTGGCTTAGTATATATCTACATGACAAGCTTTGTGAGTAACAGCAGGCCCTTGACTTAGCTTTGTGAGTAACAGCAGGCCCTTGGCTTAGTATATATCTACATGACAAGCTTTGAGTAACAGCAGGCCCGTGACTTTGTATATATATCTACATGACAAGCTTTGTGAGTAACAGCAGGGCCTTGGCTTAGTATATATCTACATGACAAGCTTTGTGAGTAACAGCAGGCCCTTGGCTTAGTATATATCTACATGACAAGCTTTGTGAGTAACAGCAGGCCCTTGACTTAGCTTTGTGAGTAACAGCAGGCCCTTGGCTTAGTATATATCTACATGACAATCTTTGTGAGTAACAGCAGGCCCTTGGCTTAGTATATATCTACATGACAAGCTTTGTGAGTAACAGCAGGCCCTTGACTTAGCTTTGTGAGTAACAGCAGGCCCTTGGCTTAGTATATATCTACATGACAATCTTTGTGAGTAACAGCAGGCCCTTGGCTTAGTATATATCTACATGACAAGCTTTGTGAGTAACAGTAGGCCCTTGACTTAGTATATATCTACATGACAAGCTTTGTGAGTAACAGCAAGCCCTTGGCTTAGTATACATCTACATGACAAGCTTTGTGAGTAACAGTAGGCCCTTGACTTAGTATATATCTACATGACAAGCTTTGTGAGTAACAGCAGGCCCTTGACTTAGTATATATCTACATGACAAGTTTTGTGAGTAACAGTAGGCCCTTGACTTAGCTTTGTGAGTAACAGCAGGCCCTTGGCTTAGTATATATCTACATGACAATCTTTGTGAGTAACAGCAGGGCCTTGGCTTAGTATATATCTACATGACAAGCTTTGTGAGTAACAGCAGGCCCTTGGCTTAGTATATATCTACATGACAAGCTTTGTGAGTAACAGCAGGCCCTTGGCTTAGTATATATCTACATGACAAGCTTTGTGAGTAACAGTAGGCCCTTGACTTAGTATATATCTACATGACAAGCTTTGTGAGTAACAGCAAGCCCTTGGCTTAGTATACATCTACATGACAAGCTTTGTGAGTAACAGTAGGCCCTTGACTTAGTATATATCTACATGACAAGCTTTGTGAGTAACAGCAAGCCCTTGGCTTAGTATACATCTACATGACAAGCTTTGTGAGTAACAGTAGGCCCTTGACTTAGTATATATCTACATGACAAGCTTTGTGAGTAACAGCAGGCCCTTGACTTAGTATATATCTACATGACAAGTTTTGTGAGTAACAGTAGGCCCTTGACTTAGCTTTGTGAGTAACAGCAGGCCCTTGGCTTAGTATATATCTACATGACAATCTTTGTGAGTAACAGCAGGGCCTTGGCTTAGTATATATCTACATGACAAGCTTTGTGAGTAACAGCAGGCCCGTGGCTTAGTATATATCTACATGACAAGCTTTGTGAGTAACAGCAGGCCCTTGGCTTAGTATATATCTACATGACAAGCTTTGTGAGTAACAGTAGGCCCTTGACTTAGTATATATCTACATGACAAGCTTTGTGAGTAACAGCAGGCCCTTGACTTAGTATATATCTACATGACAAGTTTTGTGAGTAACAGCAGGGCCTTGGCTTAGTATATATCTACATGACAAGCTTTGTGAGTAACAGCAAGCCCTTGGCTTAGTATATATCTACATGACAAGCTTTGTGAGTAACAGCAGGCCCTTGGCTTAGTATATATCTACATGACAAGCTTTGTGAGTAACAGCAGGCCCTTGACTTAGCTTTGTGAGTAACAGTAGGCCCTTGACTTAGTATATATCTACATGACAAGCTTTGTGAGTAACAGCAAGCCCTTGGCTTAGTATATATCTACATGACAAGCTTTGTGAGTAACAGCAAGCCCTTGGCTTAGTATACATCTACATGACAAGCTTTGTGAGTAACAGTAGGCCCTTGACTTAGTATATATCTACATGACAAGCTTTGTGAGTAACAGCAGGCCCTTGACTTAGTATATATCTACATGACAAGTTTTGTGAGTAACAGCAGGGCCTTGGCTTAGTATATATCTACATGACAAGCTTTGTGAGTAACAGCAGGCCCTTGGCTTAGTATATATCTACATGACAAGCTTTGTGAGTAACAGCAGGCCCTTGGCTTAGTATATATCTACATGACAAGCTTTGTGAGTAACAGCAGGCCCTTGACTTAGCTTTGTGAGTAACAGCAGGCCCTTGACTTAGCTTTGTGAGTAACAGCAGGCCCTTGGCTTAGTATATATCTACATGACAAGCTTTGAGTAACAGCAGGCCCGTGACTTAGTATATATCTACATGACAAGCTTTGTGACTAACAGCAGGCCCTTGGCTTAGTATATATCTACATGACAAGCTTTGTGAGTAACAGCAGGCCCTTGGCTTAGTATATATCTACATGACAAGCTTTGTGACTAATAGCAGGCCCTTGACTTAGCTTTGTGAGTAACAGAAGGCCCTTGGCTTAGTATATATCTACATGACAATCTTTGTGAGTAACAGCAGGGCCTTGGCTTAGTATATATCTACATGACAAGCTTTGTGAGTAACAGCAGGCCCGTGGCTTAGTATATATCTACATGACAAGCTTTGTGAGTAACAGCAGGCCCTTGGCTTAGTATATATCTACATGACAAGCTTTGTGAGTAACAGTAGGCCCTTGACTTAGTATATATCTACATGACAAGCTTTGTGAGTAACAGCAAGCCCTTGGCTTAGTATACATCTACATGACAAGCTTTGTGAGTAACAGTAGGCCCTTGACTTAGTATATATCTACATGACAAGCTTTGTGAGTAACAGCAGGCCCTTGACTTAGTATATATCTACATGACAAGTTTTGTGAGTAACAGCAGGGCCTTGGCTTAGTATATATCTACATGACAAGCTTTGTGAGTAACAGCAAGCCCTTGGCTTAGTATATATCTACATGACAAGCTTTGTGAGTAACAGCAGGCCCTTGGCTTAGTATATATCTACATGACAAGCTTTGTGAGTAACAGCAGGCCCTTGACTTAGCTTTGTGAGTAACAGTAGGCCCTTGACTTAGTATATATCTACATGACAAGCTTTGTGAGTAACAGCAAGCCCTTGGCTTAGTATATATCTACATGACAAGCTTTGTGAGTAACAGCAAGCCCTTGACTTAGTATACATCTACATGACAAGCTTTGTGAGTAACAGTAGGCCCTTGACTTAGTATATATCTACATGACAAGCTTTGTGAGTAACAGCAGGCCCTTGACTTAGTATATATCTACATGACAAGTTTTGTGAGTAACAGCAGGGCCTTGGCTTAGTATATATCTACATGACAAGCTTTGTGAGTAACAGCAGGCCCTTGGCTTAGTATATATCTACATGACAAGCTTTGTGAGTAACAGCAGGCCCTTGGCTTAGTATATATCTACATGACAAGCTTTGTGAGTAACAGCAGGCCCTTGACTTAGCTTTGTGAGTAACAGCAGGCCCTTGGCTTAGTATATATCTACATGACAAGCTTTGAGTAACAGCAGGCCCGTCACTTTGTATATATATCTACATGACAAGCTTTGTGAGTAACAGCAGGGCCTTGGCTTAGTATATATCTACATGACAAGCTTTGTGAGTAACAGCAGGCCCTTGGCTTAGTATATATCTACATGACAAGCTTTGTGAGTAACAGCAGGCCCTTGACTTAGCTTTGTGAGTAACAGCAGGCCCTTGGCTTAGTATATATCTACATGACAATCTTTGTGAGTAACAGCAGGCCCTTGGCTTAGTATATATCTACATGACAAGCTTTGTGAGTAACAGCAGGCCCTTGACTTAGCTTTGTGAGTAACAGCAGGCCCTTGGCTTAGTATATATCTACATGACAATCTTTGTGAGTAACAGCAGGCCCTTGGCTTAGTATATATCTACATGACAAGCTTTGTGAGTAACAGTAGGCCCTTGACTTAGTATATATCTACATGACAAGCTTTGTGAGTAACAGCAAGCCCTTGGCTTAGTATACATCTACATGACAAGCTTTGTGAGTAACAGTAGGCCCTTGACTTAGTATATATCTACATGACAAGCTTTGTGAGTAACAGCAGGCCCTTGACTTAGTATATATCTACATGACAAGTTTTGTGAGTAACAGTAGGCCCTTGACTTAGCTTTGTGAGTAACAGCAGGCCCTTGGCTTAGTATATATCTACATGACAATCTTTGTGAGTAACAGCAGGGCCTTGGCTTAGTATATATCTACATGACAAGCTTTGTGAGTAACAGCAGGCCCTTGGCTTAGTATATATCTACATGACAAGCTTTGTGAGTAACAGCAGGCCCTTGGCTTAGTATATATCTACATGACAAGCTTTGTGAGTAACAGTAGGCCCTTGACTTAGTATATATCTACATGACAAGCTTTGTGAGTAACAGCAAGCCCTTGGCTTAGTATACATCTCCATGACAAGCTTTGTGAGTAACAGTAGGCCCTTGACTTAGTATATATCTACATGACAAGCTTTGTGAGTAACAGCAAGCCCTTGGCTTAGTATACATCTACATGACAAGCTTTGTGAGTAACAGTAGGCCCTTGACTTAGTATATATCTACATGACAAGCTTTGTGAGTAACAGCAGGCCCTTGACTTAGTATATATCTACATGACAAGTTTTGTGAGTAACAGTAGGCCCTTGACTTAGCTTTGTGAGTAACAGCAGGCCCTTGGCTTAGTATATATCTACATGACAATCTTTGTGAGTAACAGCAGGGCCTTGGCTTAGTATATATCTACATGACAAGCTTTGTGAGTAACAGCAGGCCCGTGGCTTAGTATATATCTACATGACAAGCTTTGTGAGTAACAGCAGGCCCTTGGCTTAGTATATATCTACATGACAAGCTTTGTGAGTAACAGTAGGCCCTTGACTTAGTATATATCTACATGACAAGCTTTGTGAGTAACAGCAGGCCCTTGACTTAGTATATATCTACATGACAAGTTTTGTGAGTAACAGCAGGGCCTTGGCTTAGTATATATCTACATGACAAGCTTTGTGAGTAACAGCAAGCCCTTGGCTTAGTATATATCTACATGACAAGCTTTGTGAGTAACAGCAGGCCCTTGGCTTAGTATATATCTACATGACAAGCTTTGTGAGTAACAGCAGGCCCTTGACTTAGCTTTGTGAGTAACAGTAGGCCCTTGACTTAGTATATATCTACATGACAAGCTTTGTGAGTAACAGCAAGCCCTTGGCTTAGTATATATCTACATGACAAGCTTTGTGAGTAACAGCAAGCCCTTGGCTTAGTATACATCTACATGACAAGCTTTGTGAGTAACAGTAGGCCCTTGACTTAGTATATATCTACATGACAAGCTTTGTGAGTAACAGCAGGCCCTTGACTTAGTATATATCTACATGACAAGTTTTGTGAGTAACAGCAGGGCCTTGGCTTAGTATATATCTACATGACAAGCTTTGTGAGTAACAGCAGGCCCTTGGCTTAGTATATATCTACATGACAAGCTTTGTGAGTAACAGCAGGCCCTTGGCTTAGTATATATCTACATGACAAGCTTTGTGAGTAACAGCAGGCCCTTGACTTAGCTTTGTGAGTAACAGCAGGCCCTTGACTTAGCTTTGTGAGTAACAGCAGGCCCTTGGCTTAGTATATATCTACATGACAAGCTTTGAGTAACAGCAGGCCCGTGACTTAGTATATATCTACATGACAAGCTTTGTGACTAACAGCAGGCCCTTGGCTTAGTATATATCTACATGACAAGCTTTGTGAGTAACAGCAGGCCCTTGGCTTAGTATATATCTACATGAAAAGCTTTGTGACTAATAGCAGGCCCTTGACTTAGCTTTGTGAGTAACAGAAGGCCCTTGGCTTAGTATATATCTACATGACAATCTTTGTGAGTAACAGCAGGGCCTTGGCTTAGTATATATCTACATGACAAGCTTTGTGAGTAACAGCAGGCCCGTGGCTTAGTATATATCTACATGACAAGCTTTGTGAGTAACAGCAGGCCCTTGGCTTAGTATATATCTACATGACAAGCTTTGTGAGTAACAGTAGGCCCTTGACTTAGTATATATCTACATGACAAGCTTTGTGAGTAACAGCAAGCCCTTGGCTTAGTATACATCTACATGACAAGCTTTGTGAGTAACAGTAGGCCCTTGACTTAGTATATATCTACATGACAAGCTTTGTGAGTAACAGCAGGCCCTTGACTTAGTATATATCTACATGACAAGTTTTGTGAGTAACAGCAGGGCCTTGGCTTAGTATATATCTACATGACAAGCTTTGTGAGTAACAGCAAGCCCTTGGCTTAGTATATATCTACATGACAAGCTTTGTGAGTAACAGCAGGCCCTTGGCTTAGTATATATCTACATGACAAGCTTTGTGAGTAACAGCAGGCCCTTGACTTAGCTTTGTGAGTAACAGTAGGCCCTTGACTTAGTATATATCTACATGACAAGCTTTGTGAGTAACAGCAAGCCCTTGGCTTAGTATATATCTACATGACAAGCTTTGTGAGTAACAGCAAGCCCTTGGCTTAGTATACATCTACATGACAAGCTTTGTGAGTAACAGTAGGCCCTTGACTTAGTATATATCTACATGACAAGCTTTGTGAGTAACAGCAGGCCCTTGACTTAGTATATATCTACATGACAAGTTTTGTGAGTAACAGCAGGGCCTTGGCTTAGTATATATCTACATGACAAGCTTTGTGAGTAACAGCAGGCCCTTGGCTTAGTATATATCTACATGACAAGCTTTGTGAGTAACAGCAGGCCCTTGGCTTAGTATATATCTACATGACAAGCTTTGTGAGTAACAGCAGGCCCTTGACTTAGCTTTGTGAGTAACAGCAGGCCCTTGGCTTAGTATATATCTACATGACAAGCTTTGAGTAACAGCAGGCCCGTGACTTTGTATATATATCTACATGACAAGCTTTGTGAGTAACAGCAGGGCCTTGGCTTAGTATATATCTACATGACAAGCTTTGTGAGTAACAGCAGGCCCTTGGCTTAGTATATATCTACATGACAAGCTTTGTGAGTAACAGCAGGCCCTTGACTTAGTATATATCTACATGACAAGCTTTGAAGCCATTTTTGGCTGATATGAGTGTTAAAACGGGTTAATGGCTCAATTTAGTAAAATATGAAAATATTTGCTTTTTTAATGTCCATTTGCAGGCCAAGAGAAAATTATTAGTCCCATACCGGTAAAACCGTGTGCGCGTGTGCGTGCGTGTGTGCGTGAGGTGGCATTTGTGTGCGTGCGTGTGACTATAGGTTTGCACTCCTTCTGTCTGTCCTTCTGTCGCAGTTGGGTTTTTTGCAGTCCTTCAAGGTATTCAACTGAGAATTGGTATATTGCTTTGTTATGAGAAGTTACAGACCAAGTTCGAGTTTTAAGCGTATGCATCAATTTCTTATGAAGTTATGCCACTTTTTGACTTAAGAAATACGAAAAATATCAGCTTTCCGCACTTTTTTCGCACTCCTTCGGAATACTTAGGCGAAAATCGGTGCATCGCTTTAGTATAAGGAGTTACAAAGCACGTTTGAGTTTCAGACATTTTCGTCAATTTTTCATGGAGTTATATGGCCCCTTTTGACTTATGCAAACCAAAAAATATTAGTTTTCCGCACTTTTTTTCGCAGTCTTTCAAGATATTATACTGAGAATTGCTACATTACTTTATTATGAGAAATTACAGAGCAAGTTCGAGTTTCAGGCATTTGCGTCATTTTTTAATGGAGTTATGTCCCGTTCGACTTATGAAATACAAACATATCAACTTTCAAGACTTTTTCCTTCTCCTTCACCATATATAACTGAGACTTGGTTTATTGCTATGTTATGAGAAGTTACAGATCAAGTTTGAGTTTCAGCTGCTTTTGACAATTTTTAATGAAATTTTTGACTGTTAATCTCTAAAGATTTATATCACCAGTTAGGGGACACGTATTGCAAAGCAATACTTACAGAATGCTTGTTCTTCAAAATTTACCCCTGGAAGGACTGACTCGTTTATCGAGCCAGTCATTCCAGTGGTAAATTTTCAAAAATAGTCTTAACATAATTGCAATTTTCGTTTTGATCATTTAATCATACAATCCTATTGTCAGATTGAGAAAATCGTGAGGGCAAACCGTAATGGTCTGCAATCTCTGATAGTTCTTGTTTTGCTCATATGATCAAAAATGTCTTACATAAATTTATTATTTAGTTTATGATTAGATGCTGGTTGGTACTGTCTGCCTCTAATCTCAGATGTAGCATATCTGAAAGTTGAAATTAATGCTAGCTCGAGGCAAGTAGAAATTGACCGGGCTAGTACAATTTGTGACTGACCGGCCTGATGGGCTAGTAATGATTTGATATCACAACCCTTTGAACCAAGAATATATTTCTGTGGTTGCTATGCCCACATTGAGTTTATATTTTAACTAAAAGCATTGCCAAGATTGTGTCTATGCTTGCTTTTTTCTTTAGATGTCAGCCTATAGCCAGGTATGTGCAGGGCCGGAAACCCAACTTTTCGGGTATAGGGACTCTCACAGGCCTGAATTCTGGTCTTAGGTTTAAAGGGTTAATGACCATGGTGGCCAAAAATGGCCTGAGCTGCATTCATCATGAGAAATATTCATTTACCGACGGCAAAGGGATCATTATCCATTCCAGTGGTAAATCTTTACCGACGACAAAGGGATCATTATCCATTCCAGGGGTAAATCTTCATCGACGACAAAGGGATGATTATCCATTCCAGGAATAAATCTTCACTGACGACAAAGGGATGATTATCCATTCCAGTCTGGGTAAATCTTCACTGACGACAAAGGGATGATTATCCATTCCAGTCTGGGTAAATCTTCACTGACGACAAAGGGATGATTATCCATTCCAGGGGTAAATCTACTGACGACAAAGGGATGATTATCCATTCCAGTCTGGGTAAATCTTCACTGACGACAAAGGGATGATTATCCATTCCAGGGGTAAATCTACTGACGACAAAGGGATGATTATCCATTCCAGTCTGGGTAAATCTTCACTGACGACAAAGGGATGATTATCCATTCCAGGGGTAAATCTACTGACGACAAAGGGATGATTATCCATTCCAGTCTGGGTAAATCTTCACTGACGACAAAGGGATGATTATCCATTCCAGTCTGGGTAAATCTTCACTGACGACAAAGGGATGATTATCCATTCCAGGGGTAAATCTTCACTGACAACAAAGGGATCATTATCCATTCCAGGGGTAAATCTACTGACGACAAAGGGATCATTATCCATTCCAGCCTGAGTAAATCTTCACCGACGACAAAGGGATCATTATCCATTCCAGGGGTAAATCTTCACTGACGACAAAGGGATCATTATCCATTCCATGGGTAAATCTACTGACGACAAAGGGATCATTATCCATTCCAGCCTGGGTACATCTTCACTGACGACAAAGGGATGATTATCCATTCCAGCCTGGGTAAATCTTCACTGACGACAAAGGCATGATTATCCATTCCAGTCTGGGTAAATCTTCACTGACGACAAAGGGATGATTATCCATTCCAGGGGTAAATCTTCGCTGACGACAAAGTGATGATTATCCATTCCAGCCTGGGTAAATCTTCACTGATGACAAAGGGATCATTATCCATTCCAGCCTGGGTAAATCTTCACTGACGACAAAGTGATGATTATCCATTCCAGCCTGGGTAAATCTTCACTGATGACAAAGGGATCATTATCCATTCCAGCCTGGGTAAATCTTCGCTGACGACAAAGGGATGATTATCCATTCCAGCCTGGGTAAATCTTCACTGACGACAAAGGGATGATTATCCATTCCAGCCTGGGTAAATCTTCACTGACGACAAAGGGATGATTATCCATTCCAGGGGTAAATCTTCACCGACGACAAAGGGATCATTATCCATTCCAGCCTGGGTACATCTTCACTGACGACAAAGTGATGATTATCCATTCCAGCCTGGGTAAATCTTCACTGACGACAAAGGGATCATTATCCATTCCAGGGATAAATCTACTGACGACAAAGGGATGATTATCCATTCCAGCCTGGGTACATCTTCACTGACGACAAAGGGATGATTATCCATTCCAGGGGTAAATCTTCACTGACGACAAAGGGATGATTATCCATTCCAGCCTGGGTACATCTTCACTGATGATAAAGGGATGATTATCCATTCCAGCCTGGGTAAATCTTCACTGACGACAAAGGGATGATTATCCATTACAGGGGTAAATCTTCACTGACAACAAAGGGATGATTATCCAATCCAGCCTGGGTAAATCTTCACTGACGACAAAGGGATGATTATCCATTCCAGTCTGGGTAAATCTTCACTGACGACAAAGGGATGATTATCCATTCCAGCCTGGGTAAATCTTCACTGACGACAAAGGGATGATTATCCATTCCAGGGGTAAATCTTCACTGACGACAAAGGGATCATTATCCATTCCAGCCTGGGTAAATCTTCACTGACGACAAAGGGATGATTATCCATTCCAGTCTGTGTAAATCTTCACTGACGACAAAGGGATGATTATCCATTCCAGCCTGGGTAAATCTTCACTGACGACAAAGGGATGATTATCCATTCCAGCCTTGGTAAATCTTCACTGACGACAAAGGGATGATTATCCATTCCAGCCTGGGTAAATCTTCACTGATGACAAAGGGATGATTATCCATTCCAGCCTGGGTAAATCTTCACTGATGACAAAGGGATGATTATCCATTCCAGCCTTGGTAAATCTTCACTGACGACAAAGGGATGATTATCCATTCCAGCCTGGGTAAATCTTCACTGACGACAAAGGGATGATTATCCATTCCAGCCTTGGTAAATCTTCGCTGACGACAAAGGGATGATTATCCATTCCAGTGGTAAATCTTTACCGATGACAAAGGGATGATTATCCATTCCAGCCTGGGTAAATCTTCACTGATGACAAAGGGATGATTATCCATTCCAGCCTGGGTAAATCTTCACCGACGACAAAGGGATGATTATCCATTCCAGCCTGGGTAAATCTTCACTGACGACAAAGGGATGATTATCCATTCCAGCCTGGGTAAATCTTCACTGACAACAAAGGGATGATTATCCATTCCAGCCTGGGTAAATCTTCGCTGACGACAAAGGGATGATTATCCATTCCAGGGGTAAATCTTTACCGACGACAAAGGGATGATTATCCATTCCAGCCTGGGTACATCTTCACTGATGACAAAGGGATGATTATCCATTCCAGCCTGGGTACATCTTCACTGATGACAAAGGGATGATTATCCATTCCAGCCTGGGTAAATCTTCACTGACGACATAGGGATGATTATCCATTTTAGGGGTAAAATTTCACCGACGACAAAGAGATGATTATCCAATCCAGCCAGGGGTAAATCTTCACTGACGACAAAGGGATGATTATCCATTCCAGGGGTAAATCTTCACTGACGACAAAGGGATGATTATCCATTCCAGGGGTAAATCTTCACTGACGACAAAGGGATCATTATCCATTCCATGGGTAAATCTACTGACGACAAAGGGATCATTATCCATTCCAGCCTGGGTACATCTTCACTGACGACAAAGGGATGATTATCCATTCCAGCCTGGGTAAATCTTCACTGACGACAAAGGCATGATTATCCATTCCAGTCTGGGTAAATCTTCACTGACGACAAAGGGATGATTATCCATTCCAGGGGTAAATCTTCGCTGACGACAAAGTGATGATTATCCATTCCAGCCTGGGTAAATCTTCACTGACGACAAAGGGATGATTATCCATTCCAGGGGTAAATCTTCACCGACGACAAAGGGATCATTATCCATTCCAGCCTGGGTACATCTTCACTGACGACAAAGTGATGATTATCCATTCCAGCCTGGGTAAATCTTCACTGACGACAAAGGGATCATTATCCATTCCAGGGATAAATCTACTGACGACAAAGGGATGATTATCCATTCCAGCCTGGGTACATCTTCACTGACGACAAAGGGATGATTATCCATTCCAGGGGTAAATCTTCACCGACGACAAAGGGATGATTATCCATTCCAGCCTGGGTACATCTTCACTGATGATAAAGGGATGATTATCCATTCCAGCCTGGGTAAATCTTCACTGACGACAAAGGGATGATTATCCATTACAGGGGTAAATCTTCACTGACAACAAAGGGATGATTATCCAATCCAGCCTGGGTAAATCTTCACTGACGACAAAGGGATGATTATCCATTCCAGGGGTAAATCTTCACTGACGACAAAGGGATCATTATCCATTCCAGCCTGGGTAAATCTTCACTGACGACAAAGGGATGATTATCCATTCCAGTCTGTGTAAATCTTCACTGACGACAAAGGGATGATTATCCATTCCAGCCTTGGTAAATCTTCACTGACGACAAAGGGATGATTATCCATTCCAGCCTGGGTAAATCTTCACTGATGACAAAGGGATGATTATCCATTCCAGCCTGGGTAAATCTTCACTGATGACAAAGGGATGATTATCCATTCCAGCCTTGGTAAATCTTCACTGACGACAAAGGGATGATTATCCATTCCAGCCTGGGTAAATCTTCACTGACGACAAAGGGATGATTATCCATTCCAGCCTTGGTAAATCTTCGCTGACGACAAAGGGATGATTATCCATTCCAGGGGTAAATCTTTACCGATGACAAAGGGATGATTATCCATTCCAGCCTGGGTAAATCTTCACTGATGACAAAGGGATGATTATCCATTCCAGCCTGGGTAAATCTTCACCGACGACAAAGGGATGATTATCCATTCCAGCCTGGGTAAATCTTCACTGACGACAAAGGGATGATTATCCATTCCAGCCTGGGTAAATCTTCACTGACAACAAAGGGATGATTATCCATTCCAGCCTGGGTAAATCTTCGCTGACGACAAAGGGATGATTATCCATTCCAGGGGTAAATCTTTACCGACGACAAAGGGATGATTATCCATTCCAGCCTGGGTACATCTTCACTGATGACAAAGGGATGATTATCCATTCCAGCCTGGGTACATCTTCACTGATGACAAAGGGATGATTATCCATTCCAGCCTGGGTAAATCTTCACTGACGACATAGGGATGATTATCCATTTTAGGGGTAAAATTTCACCGACGACAAAGAGATGATTATCCAATCCAGCCAGGGGTAAATCTTCACTGACGACAAAGGGATGATTATCCATTCCAGGGGTAAATCTTCACTGACGACAAAGGGATGATTATCCATTCCAGGGGTAAATCTTCACTGACAACAAAAGGATCATTATCCATTCCAGCCTGGGTAAATCTTCACTGACGGCAAAGGGATGATCATCTATTCCAGCCTGGGTAAATCTTCACTGATGACAAAGGGATCATTATCCATCCCAGGAGTAAATCTTCACTGACGACAAAGGGATGATTATCCATTCCAGTCTGGGTAAATCTTCACTGACAACAAAGGGATCATTATCCATCCCAGCCTGGGTAAATCTTCACTGACGACAAAGGGATGATTATCCATTCCAGCCTTGGTAAATCTTCACTGACGACAAAGGGATGATTATCCATTCCAGCCTGGGTAAATCTTCACTGATGACAAAGGGATGATTATCCATTCCAGCCTGGGTAAATCTTCACTGATGACAAAGGGATGATTATCCATTCCAGCCTTGGTAAATCTTCACTGACGACAAAGGGATGATTATCCATTCCAGCCTGGGTAAATCTTCACTGACGACAAAGGGATGATTATCCATTCCAGCCTTGGTAAATCTTCGCTGACGACAAAGGGATGATTATCCATTCCAGTGGTAAATCTTTACCGATGACAAAGGGATGATTATCCATTCCAGCCTGGGTAAATCTTCACTGATGACAAAGGGATGATTATCCATTCCAGCCTGGGTAAATCTTCACCGACGACAAAGGGATGATTATCCATTCCAGCCTGGGTAAATCTTCACTGACGACAAAGGGATGATTATCCATTCCAGCCTGGGTAAATCTTCACTGACAACAAAGGGATGATTATCCATTCCAGCCTGGGTAAATCTTCGCTGACGACAAAGGGATGATTATCCATTCCAGGGGTAAATCTTTACCGACGACAAAGGGATGATTATCCATTCCAGCCTGGGTACATCTTCACTGATGACAAAGGGATGATTATCCATTCCAGCCTGGGTACATCTTCACTGATGACAAAGGGATGATTATCCATTCCAGCCTGGGTAAATCTTCACTGACGACATAGGGATGATTATCCATTTTAGGGGTAAAATTTCACCGACGACAAAGAGATGATTATCCAATCCAGCCAGGGGTAAATCTTCACTGACGACAAAGGGATGATTATCCATTCCAGGGGTAAATCTTCACTGACGACAAAGGGATGATTATCCATTCCAGGGGTAAATCTTCACTGACGACAAAGGGATCATTATCCATTCCATGGGTAAATCTACTGACGACAAAGGGATCATTATCCATTCCAGCCTGGGTACATCTTCACTGACGACAAAGGGATGATTATCCATTCCAGCCTGGGTAAATCTTCACTGACGACAAAGGCATGATTATCCATTCCAGTCTGGGTAAATCTTCACTGACGACAAAGGGATGATTATCCATTCCAGGGGTAAATCTTCGCTGACGACAAAGTGATGATTATCCATTCCAGCCTGGGTAAATCTTCACTGACGACAAAGGGATGATTATCCATTCCAGGGGTAAATCTTCACCGACGACAAAGGGATCATTATCCATTCCAGCCTGGGTACATCTTCACTGACGACAAAGTGATGATTATCCATTCCAGCCTGGGTAAATCTTCACTGACGACAAAGGGATCATTATCCATTCCAGGGATAAATCTACTGACGACAAAGGGATGATTATCCATTCCAGCCTGGGTACATCTTCACTGACGACAAAGGGATGATTATCCATTCCAGGGGTAAATCTTCACCGACGACAAAGGGATGATTATCCATTCCAGCCTGGGTACATCTTCACTGATGATAAAGGGATGATTATCCATTCCAGCCTGGGTAAATCTTCACTGACGACAAAGGGATGATTATCCATTACAGGGGTAAATCTTCACTGACAACAAAGGGATGATTATCCAATCCAGCCTGGGTAAATCTTCACTGACGACAAAGGGATGATTATCCATTCCAGGGGTAAATCTTCACTGACGACAAAGGGATCATTATCCATTCCAGCCTGGGTAAATCTTCACTGACGACAAAGGGATGATTATCCATTCCAGTCTGTGTAAATCTTCACTGACGACAAAGGGATGATTATCCATTCCAGCCTTGGTAAATCTTCACTGACGACAAAGGGATGATTATCCATTCCAGCCTGGGTAAATCTTCACTGATGACAAAGGGATGATTATCCATTCCAGCCTGGGTAAATCTTCACTGATGACAAAGGGATGATTATCCATTCCAGCCTTGGTAAATCTTCACTGACGACAAAGGGATGATTATCCATTCCAGCCTGGGTAAATCTTCACTGACGACAAAGGGATGATTATCCATTCCAGCCTTGGTAAATCTTCGCTGACGACAAAGGGATGATTATCCATTCCAGGGGTAAATCTTTACCGATGACAAAGGGATGATTATCCATTCCAGCCTGGGTAAATCTTCACTGATGACAAAGGGATGATTATCCATTCCAGCCTGGGTAAATCTTCACCGACGACAAAGGGATGATTATCCATTCCAGCCTGGGTAAATCTTCACTGACGACAAAGGGATGATTATCCATTCCAGCCTGGGTAAATCTTCACTGACAACAAAGGGATGATTATCCATTCCAGCCTGGGTAAATCTTCGCTGACGACAAAGGGATGATTATCCATTCCAGGGGTAAATCTTTACCGACGACAAAGGGATGATTATCCATTCCAGCCTGGGTACATCTTCACTGATGACAAAGGGATGATTATCCATTCCAGCCTGGGTACATCTTCACTGATGACAAAGGGATGATTATCCATTCCAGCCTGGGTAAATCTTCACTGACGACATAGGGATGATTATCCATTTTAGGGGTAAAATTTCACCGACGACAAAGAGATGATTATCCAATCCAGCCAGGGGTAAATCTTCACTGACGACAAAGGGATGATTATCCATTCCAGGGGTAAATCTTCACTGACGACAAAGGGATGATTATCCATTCCAGGGGTAAATCTTCACTGACAACAAAAGGATCATTATCCATTCCAGCCTGGGTAAATCTTCACTGACGGCAAAGGGATGATCATCTATTCCAGCCTGGGTAAATCTTCACTGATGACAAAGGGATCATTATCCATCCCAGGAGTAAATCTTCACTGACGACAAAGGGATGATTATCCATTCCAGTCTGGGTAAATCTTCACTGACAACAAAGGGATCATTATCCATCCCAGTCTGGGTAAATCTTCACTGATGACAAAGGGATGATTATCCATTCCAGCCTGGGTAAATCTTCATTGACGACAAAGGGATGATTATCTATTCCAGCCTGGGTAAATCTTCACTGATGACAAAGGGATCATTATCCATCCCAGGAGTAAATCTTCACTGACGACAAAGGGATGATTATCCATTCCAGTCTGGGTAAATCTTCACTGACGACAAAGGGATCATTATCCATCCCAGTCTGGGTAAATCTTCACTGATGACAAAGGGATGATTATCCATTCCAGCCTGGGTAAATCTTCATTGACGACAAAGGGATGATTATCCATTCCAGCCTAGGTAAATCTTCATTGACGACAAAGGGATGATTATCCATTCCAGCCTGGGTACATCTTCACAAGTAATCTCTCATTCTCTTGGTTTGGGAAAATGTCAGAATTGAATAAGACCACCATTCGGTAGTATAGCGGTTAATCGCCCATTAAGGCCTAGTAAATAATCAGGTCTTGTAGAATCCAGTGAGGCCAATTGTAGCCGACTTGACAGAAGCCATTTCTTGGCTGATATGAGTTTTAAAGGGTTAAATGTTTAGGATATGTGTGAGCTTTATAATATTATGTCAATGATGTTCTGTTTCTATGTGAGATCTGTACTGGTATGTTATAATGTTATGTCAATGATGTTCTGTTTCTATGTGTGATCTGTACTGGTATGTTATAATGTTATGTCAATGATGTTCTGTTTCTATGTGAGATCTGTACTGGTATGTTATAATGTTATGTCAATGATGTTCTGTTTCTATGTGAGATCTGTACTGGTATGTTATAATGTTATGTCAATGATGTTCTGTTTCTATGTGTGATCTGTACTGGTATGTTATAATGTTATGTCAATGATGTTCTGTTTCTATGTGTGATCTATACTGGTATGTTATAATGTTATGTCAATGATGTTCTGTTTCTATGTGAGATCTGTACTGGTATGTTATAATGTTATGTCAATGATGTTCTGTTTCTATGTGAGATCTGTACTGGTATGTTGTAATGTTATGTCAATGATGTTCTGTTTCTATGTGTGATCTGTACTGGTATGTTATAATGTTATGTCAATGATGTTCTGTTTCTATGTGTGATCTGTACTGGTATGTTATAATGTTATGTCAATGATGTTCTGTTTCTATGTGTGATCTGTACTGGTATGTTATAATGTTATGTCAATGATGTTCTGTTTCTATGTGTGATCTGTACTGGTATGTTATAATGTTATGTCAATGATGTTCTGTTTCTATGTGAGATCTGTACTGGTATGTTATAATGTTATGTCAATGATGTTCTGTTTCTATGTGTGATCTGTACTGGTATGTTATAATGTTATGTCAATGATGTTCTGTTTCTAGGTGAGATCTGTACTGGTATGTTGTAATGTTATGTCAATGATGTTCTGTTTCTATGTGAGATCTGTACTGGTATGTTGTAATGTTATGTCAATGATGTTCTGTTTCTATGTGAGATCTGTACTGGTATGTTATAATGTTATGTCAATGATGTTCTGTTTCTATGTGTGATCTGTACTGGGATGTTATAATGTTATGTCAATGATGTTCTGTTTCTATGTGTGATCTGTACTGGGATGTTATAATGTTATGTCAGTGATGTTCTGTTTCTATGTGTGATATGTACTGGGATGTTATGTCACTGATGTTCTGTTTCTATGTGTGATCTGTACTGGGATGTTATAATGTTATGTCAATGATGTTTTGGTTCTATGTGAGATCTGTACTGGGATGTTATAATGTTATGTCAATGATGTTCTGTTTCTATGTGTGATCTGTACTGGTATGTTATAATGCTATGACAATGATGTTCTGTTTCTAGGCAGGTTTGTTTTCTCCAATCGCTGTTTGTAAAGAAAGATGGAGTGGTGTGCATCAGACACCAAAGACAACTCTTCCAGCAAAAACTGGTGTCTTTGGAAGTCCCTCATACCCCTCACCTCTGGATAGAATACGTGCCGGGAAGCTTCAGCGGCGTCAACAGCTAGGCCTGGACAATGTAATTGAGGCTTCATTCGAACAGAATCAGTCGTTTCCAAAAGTTACGCAGTCTCAGTTCAATAAAAAGAGCATTGTTTCAGAAAAGCAAATCAGCAAGAAACGGCTCACGTTTCGAGGTATGTGTGGTTGTGTGCGTCAGTTTGTAATATTTCTGCTTTTAGAATCAATGCTGTGTTTACATCAGAAATTGTAGTAACACTCCTCAGTCAAAAATAGTTTCTGCATTGGCCTTGAGGAATGTCCATTTGCAGACCAAGAGAAGACAATTTTTGAGAATCTACCACTAGAATGGCTGGCTCGATAACCGAGCCAGTCATTCCAGTGGTAAATTTTCAAAAATACTCTTCTCTTGGCCTGCAAAGGGACATTTTCTATGAGAAAATTGAAATTTTCTTGAAGAAATTCAAGGGTTAAATTAGGTATATTATTAACCCTACCCTCAAATTGGTTTTAATAAAAATTGAAATTTTCTGAAAATATCCATTTGCGGACCAAGAGAATGCTTTTTATGAAAATTTACTGGTTGAAATGGCTGGCTCGGTTATCGACTGGCTCTGTTATCGACTGGCTCGGTTATCGAGCCAGTCATTACAGTGGTAAATAGTGTTATCTTGGTCTGCAAATGGGCAGTTCTCAAGACAATTGCAGAAGCCATTTTAGGGTGATATGAGTGTTAAAGAGTTAAGTGATTCTGATGTCTTCTTATATATGACGTATCTGATTTACTAGTTAGCCTTGTATTAATGGATGAATCTGATCTGTCAGTCAAGTATACATGTATGATGTAATCATTTACGTCGCATATACGCTGATGTCACAATCATATTTGACAGAAATACTCTGTCATACACCTGGATTGTAGTTTATCAGCCATGTCAATCATGTCAAATGTATGAATTGTATGTCTTTACCATTTAATAAACATTCTGTTGAATATTTTGAAACTAATTTGACTGGGTGCTGTTGCGGCCATGCGAAGCAGCAGCCCTTGGTCAAAATAGTTTTAAAATATACAACAGGTTAGCTGTATAGTTACCATGAAATTGGGATTCTGGGAATTGAGGATTCAAAGTATATAAAATGTATAATTCAAAGTATATAAAATGATCCGAACATGTGTAAAGCGTGGGTGCACCAGTATTCAGAGAAGTAGGTGATGATGCAATCATACCAAGAGAGGTTGTAATTCTCAGATTAATGGATGAATCCACTTTTAGCTATGCCCCGCCCATCTCTAGCTAGCTTAGAATTGGTGTTATATGCTCCCCCTTCCTGACCTTCATGATAATGCGAGCCACAGCATTTTGAAGACCGTGCAGTTTATTCAGAGACTAGCTATTACTTCATACGAGTCTATAGTCTAAGACATTAACCTTCTCAACACTTCTTCTTTTCGATCGTATCACACTTGGAGAGCCGTTCTCCTTCTCAACACTGAAATAGTATGCTAATGTCAAAAACCACCATACCAATGACCTGTTGACTATTTTTAAACTTATTTGACTGGAAGCTGTTGCTGCCTAAGGCAGCAACAGCTTCCAATCAAATTAGTTTTAAAATAGGCATCAGATTATTTCTTAAATTATTACGGTTAAGTAGCAATTCCCAACACTAATAAATGTACATGTTCCATGAGAATGGACCTTTCCATTTTTAAATATGCCCCGCCCATCACTAGCTAAGCTCCACCCACACCTCGCCGTATTGGGATTGATCGATCCCAGAATGCCCTAGCTATCAATTTCCTGAAAACTATACAGGGAAGCTGTTGAATATTTTGTAACTAATTTGCCTGGGTGTTGCGCCCAGTCAAATTAGTTTCAAAATGTTCAATAGAATAGTTATTAAATAGTAAAAGCAAACAATTTGTACAACAAGGCATAGACCGTCTTCAAATATGCGTTCGTGACGTACTTATTGACATCATTAATGACGTCATTCATTATGATGTCATTGTACACATCGCGCAGTTCATTATGACGTCATATGATGGGTGGGTACTCTGGAAAGGTGAATTGGCCGGTGGGTGTCAGTCAGAACTAGGTATATGTACATAAACTGTTCATGGGTAAAGAGTCTGTGACACTATGGGTGTACGCACTAAAACATGCACGCCTGCACCCACAAGCACACATATGTAAATATATGCACGCACGCATGCATTAAAAAGTCCTATCGTCTACTACATTATACAGAATATGATTTCTTTGTGTGCTATAAGAGTATTATGTGCTTTAGAATTCTGTATAAGGTAGTAGATGATAGGACATTTTAATGCATGCGTGCGTGCATATATTTGTATATGTGTGCTTGTGTGTGTAAAAGTTACTGCTACTTGACTGTCAGTGCAACAGTGTAAGTTTTCTCATGATACAAAGTGCTGCTCATTAACCTCACCTGACTGGTCGATCGAGAGATGTTGCTAGTCCTACTAAATATCTATAGATACAAGCCTTTATTTCAAACCCTGGTGCTGTTTATATTTTCTCCTTCATTTCAACCTTCATTAGCTCACCTGGCCTGAAAGGCCAAGTGAGCTTATGCCGTGGCGACCATCTATCCTCCATCCATCAACTTTTCCTTTACATGACTTCTCAAGAACCACGGGCCAATTTCAATTATATTTAGCAGGAAGCATCCTTAGGGCATAGGGATCCAAGTTTGTTCAAATATACCCGATCGGCCAATTTGGCCAGCGGCCATCTTGGATTTAGGCCGATTTTAGGAAAAAATCTTATCCCAAACCGCTTAGTGGATTGATGCAAATCTCATGAAATATGATCTAGGGCAAGAGCTGAACCAAGTTTGTTCAAGGGAATTTGATTAGTCAAATGGTTTGGCAGCCATCTTGGTTGATGTAGTTGTATCGAAAATGACCTCCAGAACCGCTGAAGCGATCGGGTCGAAATTTGGCATATATGATTAAGGCCTAAGGGCCATTAAAGTTTGTTAAAGAGAAGTTGATCCGTCAAAAAATATGACCGCCGTGGGCCAATAAAAATATAGCGTGTCTGGTGGCCATATTGAATTTTTTTATTTGATGGATTTTGAGGCCGAAATTAGATTTGTATGTGTTTTGCGGTATTCTGAGCTCAGATTTGAAATTTTCGAAACTGTCGGATAAATGGTTTGGCGGCCATCTTGGATCATTTTCCCGCCAAAAGCTCCCATACTAAAGCAATGGGAAATTTAAAATGTTTTCTTCTCGAGAACTACCTAGCCGATTTCAATTATATTTGGCAGGAAGTATCCTTAGGGTGTAGAGATTCAAGTTTGTTCAAACGAAGCCGATTGGGCCAGTGGCCATCTTGAATTTTGCCCGATTTTTAGAAACGTCTTTAAAAATCTCCGAACCCGCTTATGGGATTGATGCAAACCTGATGAAATATGATTTAGGGCAAGAGCTGAACCAAGTTTGTTCAAGGGAACTTGATTTGTCAAATGGTTTGGCGGCCATCTTCGTTGACCTAGTTGTAGCGAAAACAACTTCTCCAGAGCCGTTGAAGGGATTGGGCCGAAAGTTGGGAGATATGATTAGGGACCATGGGCCATTAAAGTCTGTTCAAGGGAAGTTGATCCGTCAAAAAACCTGGACACCATGGGCCAATCAAAATATAGCATGTTTGGCATCCATATTAGATTTTTTTATTTGATGGATTTTGAGGTTGAAATTGCTTTTATATGTGTTTTTTGGTAGGCTGATCTCAAATTTGTAATTTTCGAAACTGTCAGATAAATGGTTTGGTGGCCATCTTGTTGATAAAGAGCATTCTAGTTGAAATGCCTATTGTCCAGGTGAGCGATACAGGCCCCTTGGGCCTCTTGTTTCACACCCTAGTGCTATTTCTATTTTCTCACAATTTTTTGATTGTTCGAAAATTATAATATAATATTATTAGCTCACCTAGCCTGAAAGGCCAAGTGAGCTTATGTCGTGGCGACCGGCCGTCGTCTGTCTGTCCATTAACTTTTCCTTTAAACAATTTCTCAAGAACCGCTGGGCCAATTTCATTTATATTTGGCAGGAAGCATCCTTAGGGTATAGGGGTCCAAGTTTGTTCAAATGAAGCCGATCGGCCAATCTTTGATTATGGCCGATTTTTAGAAACGTCTTTAAAAATCTTCTCCGAAACCGCTTGAGGGATTGAAAGAAACCTCATCAAATATGATCCAGGGCAAGAGCTCAACCAAGTTTGTTTAAGGGAACTTAATTGGTCAAATAGTTCTGCAGCTATCTTGGTTGACCTAGTTTTAGCAAAAATAACTTCTCCAGAACCGCTGAAGGGATCAGGCCGAAATTTGGCAGATATGATTAGGGACTAAGGGCCAGTAAAGCTTGTTCAAGAGAAGTTGATTCGTCAAAAAAACATGACCGCTGTGGGCCAATCAAAATATAGCATGTTTGGCGGCCATATTAGATTTTTTTTATTTGATGTATTTTGAGGCCGAAATTGGTTTTATATAGGTTTTTGGGTATTCTGATCTCAAATTTGCAATTTTCGAAACTGTCGGATAAACGGTTTAGCGGCCATCTTGGATCATTTTCCTGCCAAATGCTCCCATACTAAAGCAATGGGAAATTTAAAATGTCTTCTCGAGAACTACTTGTCCGATTTCAGTTATATTTGGCCTGTAGCATCCTTAAGGCATAGAGATTCAAGTTTGTTCAAACGAACCCGATCGGCCAATTTGGCTGGCAGCCATCTTGGATTTCGGCCGATTTTTAGAAATGTCTAAAAATCTCCCAAACGGTTAAAGGAATCAATTCAGAACTCACGAAATATGATCTAGGGTAAGAGCTGAATCGAGTATGTTCAAGGGAACTTGATTGACCAAATGCTTCAACGGCCATCTTGGATGACCTAGTTTTCACAAAAACGACTTCTTCCCCAGAAGCACTGAAGCGATCAGGCCGAAATTTGTGATATATAATTAGCAACTAAGGGCGATTAAGGTTTGTTCAAGAGAAGTTGATTCGTCAAAAAACATGGCCACGGTGGACCAATCAAAATATAGTGTGTTTGGCAGCCATATTTCTTTTATTTGATGGTTTTGAGGCCGAATTTTGTTTTATATAGGTGTTTGGGTATTCTGATCTCAAATTTGCAACTTTCGAAACTGTCGGATAAACGGTTTGGCAGCCATCTTGGATCATTTTCCCGCCAAAAGCTCCCATACTAAAGCAATGGGAAAGTTAAAATGTCTTCTCGTGGACTACTTGGATAACCTTTTATTTGCCAAATCAACTCCAAAACCACTGAGCGGATTGGGCCGAAATTTGGGAGATATGATTAGGGACTGAGTGCCATTAAAGTTTGTCCACGGGAAGAAGCTTAGTCAGAAACATGTCAGTGGACCAATCAAAATGTAGTGTGTTTGTTGGCCATATTGGACGTGCAAAAATGTCCACAAACTCATTTAAATGAGTGTTCCAGGTGAGCGACGCAGGCCCGTTGGGCCTCTTGTATTATATAATTCAAAATAATCGTGGATGATTATAAAATTAAATAATCGTATAATCGCCATGTTGAAATTTTTGTCAAGACACTTTTACGCTTGTGAAACTCTGCTCGCGTTACCAATCATGGAAACAAACATCCATCCGGTGATCGGCCGAATGTGTGAATGGTTAATTAAACTAAATAAATAACTGATTTGTTTGTATGGACTCATGATTAGTTTTAGATGAATAAAGATTGTTCACTAGGTCGCTATTTGTCATTGTTGTTGTAATCACACATCCTTATCCTGCGTTCCCCATTCTCTAAATAGTTATGCGCTAACTATGTCAGGGCTTTGGCAGTTATAGTCAGTTTCAGAATGTAAGGTCGGCTACCGTATTTGATCCAGGTATAATAATTAATTAATTTCCAAACATTCACCAGTGAACCATTAGTGGTTTGTTCACATTAGTGGTTTGTTCATGCACACCTTGACACATCACCATACATACTGACCACCAGGAACAAAAAAATTTCAATCGTCTTACACATCCGCATTCGTGTTGCATGATTAATAAGGAGGTTACTCTGTATGGTTTATTGTGCTAAAAGTCAATAATTGTGCAACCCTATTTCTCAGGTGCTGGTCTAAATGACGTTAGCTTCACCGCTGGACACGCAAAGGGTTCATTCAACACGTCCGCTGCCTGTGAGACGGATCTTCTGAACGCTGCGTCACTCGGAGATAATTGGTCATTCTATAATTACGTTGGTGGTGGCCAGACAGGAACACTGTTTCCTACCACTGTCAGGAACCCCAATAAAGCTCTCTTCACAATTGATTCGAAAACTTCTGAGGTGAGTTTATGGGTGGTACTTTTGAAAACATTTTAGCTGCCTATTGACAGCTAGTAGGATTATTATCTGTTTCTTGTTTATGCATATATGTATTGACAGACATGGTCACACAGTCGCCATAGTATAAGCATCAGCTCTGTGTCACTGTCAATCATCATTACATAACTCACTCTGTAGGATTGCATGAGTAGTCCGTTTTCGTTATCATGATTGTCTAATGCTGGTGCTAGGGGTTGGTTTGAGAGAACGTAACAGGGTTCGTACAGGTCATCGAAAACCTGGAAACACAGAATTTGAAAATTAAATTTCCATACCTGGAAAACCTGCAAAACTACTTTTTCATACATCTATCGATGGGTCATTGAAAAGTCATGAAAAATCAGAAAACCGCAACTGTGAAAAAGTGTGCTATAAAAATTAAATTTCCATAACAAAAAGCAAATGCAGTAGATGCCATTAAAAAGGCATTTAAAAAGTGGAAGCTGTACTAACTGACTGAAACAAGGTTTTGATCTGTTCTCTTTGTCGATCCTGATTGCTAATGAGATGGTGTGTGATCTGTTCTCTTTGTAGATCCTGATTGCTAATGAGATGGTGTGTGATCTGTTCTCTTTGTAGATCCTGATTGCTAATGAGATGGTGTGTGATCTGTTCTCTTTGTCGATCCTGATTGCTAATGAGATGGTGTGTGATCTGTTCTCTTTGTAGATCCTGATTGCTAATGAGATGGTGTGTGATCTGTTCTCTTTGTAGATCCTGATTGCTAATGAGATGGTGTGTGATCTGTTCTCTTTGTAGATCCTGATTGCTAATGAGATGGTGTGTGATCTGTTCTCTTTGTAGATCCTGATTGCTAATGAGATGGTGTGTGATCTGTTCTCTTTGTAGATCCTGATTGCTAATGAGATGGTGTGTGATCTGTTCTCTTTGTAGATCCTGATTGCTAATGAGATGGTGTGTGATCTGTTCTCTTTGTAGATCCTGATTGCTAATGAGATGGTGTGTGATCTGTTCTCTTTGTAGATCCTGATTGCTAATGAGATGGCATGTGATGTGTTCTCTTTGTAGATCCTGATTGCTAATGAGATGGCATGTGATGTGTTCTCTTTGGAGGTCCTGATTGCTAATGAGATGGTGTGTGATCTGTTCTCTTTGTAGATCCTGATTGCTAATTAGATGGTGTGTGATCTCTCTTTGTAGATCCTGATTGCTAATGAGATGGCATGTGATGTGTTCTCTTTGTAGGTCCTGATTGCTAATGAGATGGTGTGTGATCTCTTCTCTTTGTAGATCCTGATTGCTAATGAGATGGTGTGTGATCTGTTCTCTTTGTAGATCCTGATTGCTAATGAGATGGTGTGTGATCTGTTCTCTTTGTAGATCCTGATTGCTAATGAGATGGTGTGTGATCTGTTCTCTTTGTAGATCCTGATTGCTAATGAGATGGCATGTGATGTGTTCTCTTTGTATGTCCTGATTGCTAATGAGATGGCGTGTGATCTGTTCTCTTTGTAGATCCTGATTGCTAATGAGATGGTGTGTGATCTGTTCTCTTTGTAGATCCTGATTGCTAATGGGATGGTGTGTGATCTGTTCTCTTTGTAGATCCTGATTGCTAATGAGATGGCATGTGATGTGTTCTCTTTGTAGGTCCTGATTGCTAATGAGATGGTGTGTGATCTGTTCTCTGTAGATCCTGATTGCTAATGAGATGGTGTGTGATCTGTTCTCTTTGTAGATCCTGATTGCTAATGAGATGGTGTGTGATCTGTTCTCTTTGTAGATCCTGATTGCTAATGAGATGGCATGTGATGTGTTCTCTTTGTATGTCCTGATTGCTAATGAGATGGCGTGTGATCTGTTCTCTTTGTAGGTCCTGATTGCTAATGAGATGGTGTGTGATCTGTTCTCTGTAGATCCTGATTGCTAATGAGATGGTGTGTGATCTGTTCTCTTTGTAGATCCTGATTGCTAATGAGATGGTGTGTGATCTGTTCTCTTTGTAGATCCTGATTGCTAATGAGATGGCATGTGATGTGTTCTCTTTGTATGTCCTGATTGCTAATGAGATGGCGTGTGATCTGTTCTCTTTGTAGATCCTGATTGCTAATGAGATGGTGTGTGATCTGTTCTCTGTAGATCCTGATTGCTAATGAGATGGCATGTGATGTGTTCTCTTTGTAGGTCCTGATTGCTAATGAGATGGTGTGTGATCTGTTCTCTGTAGATCCTGATTGCTAATGCGATGGTGTGTGATCTGTTCTCTTTGTAGATCCTGATTGCTAATGAGATGGTGTGTGATCTGTTCTCTTTGTAGATCCTGATTGCTAATGAGATGGTGTGTGATCTGTTCTCTTTGTAGATCCTGATTGCTAATGAGATGGTGTGTGATGTGTTCTCTTTGTATGTCCTGATTGCTAATGAGATGGCGTGTGATCTGTTCTCTTTGTAGATCCTGATTGCTAATGAGATGGTGTGTGATGTGTTCTCTGTAGATCCTGATTGCTAATGAGATGGTGTGTGATCTGTTCCCTTTGTAGATCCTGATTGCTAATGAGGTGGTGTGTGATCTCTTCTCTTTGTAGATCCTGACTGCTAACGAGATGGCGTGTGTTCTCTTCTCTTTGTAGATCCTGATTGCTAATGAGATGGCGTGTGATCTGTTCTGTTATGATCAGGAGCAGATTGTCGGCAGGAAGTTGCGGGAAATGATACTCTTGAAGCCACGTGAACTGAAATGTCTTTTCGAATCGTGTCTAGAAACAACGGGTGAAGTCGTAGATGTCTCGGGAAAAGTGGTGTGTAAATGCTAAAATTGAGAACTCATTTAAACTCACTCACTCACCCACTCACACACCCACCAAAAATAAAAGTTATGGTGACCCAATTAAAGAAATTATGGTTTGTGTTTTCAGATGATAGGTCAAGTTCTACTGAAGGGATAGTTTTCAAGCTTTTCCTGTATGTTCTCCTTGAGTGTCCACAGAATCCTATTGATTTTGGCTTCAAGAACTCAAAGGTCATGTTGACCCAATTAAGGAGATATATAGTGATTACATAGAGTTAATATATGTGTAGAGCACTCATGGGACAAGTTGTCCAATCCACCGGTGACAGGAGCTCAGTACATCGCAAGTGTACATGGCCGGGTATTACTGAATGGCTGGTGCAGACACAAGTGCGCATGGGCGGGTATCACTGAATGGCTGGCGCAGACGCAAGCGCGCATGGCCAGGTATCACTGAATGGCTGGCGCAGACGCAAGTGCATGGGCCGGGTATCACTGAATGGCCGGTGCAAGTGTGCATGGCCGGGTATCACTGAATGGTAGGCGCAAGTGTGCATGGCCGGGTACCACTAAATGGCTGGCGCAGACGCAAGTGTGCATGGCTGGGTATCACTGAATGGCTGGCGCAGACGCAAGTGTGCATGGCCAGGTATCACTGAATGGCTGGTGCAGACGCAAGTGTGCATGGCCGGGTATCACTGAATGGCTGACGCAGGCGCAATTGTGCATGGCCGGGTATCACTAAATGGCTGGCGCAGACGCAAGTGTGCATGGCCAGGTATCACTGAATGGCTGGCGCAGATGCAAGTGTGCATGGCCAGGTATCACTGAATGGCTGGTGCAGACGCAAGTGTGCATGGCCAGGTATCACTGAATGGCTGGCGCAGGCGCAAGTGTGCATGGCCGGGTATCACTGAATGGCTGGCGCAGACGCAAGTGTGCATGGCCGCGTACCACTGAATGGCTGGCGCAGACGCAAGTGTGCATGGCCAGGTATTACTGAATGGCTGGCGCAGGCGCAAGTGTGCATGGCCAGGTATCACTGAATGGCTGGCGCAAACGCAAGTGTGCATGGCCAGGTATCACTGAATGGCTGGTGCAGACACAAGTGTGCATGGCCAGGTATCACTGAATGGCTGGCGCAGGCGCAAGTGTGCATGGCCAGGTATTACTGAATGGCTGGTGCAAGTGTGCATGGCCAGGTATCACTGAATGGCTGGCGCAGACGCAAGTGTGCATGGCCAAGTATCACTGAATGGCTGGTGCAGACGCAAGTGTGCATGGCCAAGTATCACTGAATGGCTGGTGCAGACGCAAGTGTGCATGGCCAGGTATCACTGAATGGCTGGCGCAGGCGCAAGTGTGCATGGCCAGGTATCACTGAATGGCTGGTGCAGACGCAAGTGTGCATGGCCAGGTATCATTCATGCAAAAGCAGCAAAATAATAGCAAGGCCATATAACTAACATTTCAATCCAGTGACAGCTAGTAGCAGTCGCCATCCCTATATGGGACCATGTATGCAGACCATCACCCGATAAAAACCGCATGATCAGGTCAGCCAATCAACAAGGTTATAGACTTAATTTACAATTAGGCGGCTAATACAGTAGGCTCCAACACGCTATCAACATGTTCGAAGGCTGGAACTCCACAGGGCCGGTTAACTTGTACCGATGTCATCCGGGGGGGGGGGGGGGGGGGGGGGGGGGGAGAATTTGAACAATATCTCCAGCAGTTTACAGTATGACTAATATGAACTTAGGAGGATTATATGCACTATTGCACATAGCATAAAATGAATAACATTACATAAGACAGTAGCAATACGCAGATTTATTGTATAGATCATTTACGTGAATATATTTTTTAGTCAGGCTGTCGTGACATTCAGAGTGTCTAATTTGGTACCGCATTGCTGGAAGCTGTTGCTGTTGAATTGAAGCTTTTGACTCTAAATTTACTCACATATCAGGACCCATGGGCGAACGGTCCCACAAGTTTGGTTAAGATCGCCATGTCTAAATATCTCTTTTGAAAACAATACTGCTGATGCTGTTGCATTTTGGCTTTTGACACCAGAAATTTTGATTCGTCTTTGATTTGTCTGTGAGGACTCCAGGGGCAGGTTTCCACACATGTTGAGAGACCTCACCAATAGAACCAGTCATTAACAAGTGTCTTAAGAACAAGAAGCACTATATTCTCGCATTAAACCTTCTGTCTAGCGACACAGGTAAATGTTTGGATAACCGATGATTACCATTTGTTAACTGCTGGATACACGTGCTAACCATGGGTCGAATGCAGTGAACATACACATAGTGACCGTTTTGTGCCGTACTTAGGATGCTGATAATACTGGTATTCATGTTTCATCAGGAGTATGGCCTCATTAACGGTCAACTGGTAATCGCTGGTTACCACACTGCAATTGCAGAGCATACATGGTAATCGCGTGTTACCATATGGTCAATTAATGCACAATCGGAGTAATCGCTCACTTGCGTGTTACCACTCTTCCTATTTAATGAATGCACATGGTAATCG